>KZ308187.1:1173395-1266443 GCA_000376725.2 Ladona fulva | reverse complement strand
AGTTACTATAACAACAAAGCTAGATACAATAATAATATTATTAAAGTATAAGGATTTTGTCAAATTTCCCAATATAACTCTTCGTTATTACAAATTAAACATTCGATTTCAACTTATTCACCTAAATATTATTATATAAACCCACATGGCTCAGCATTAGGCATTCTGATGAGGAAAACCCTATTGATAATCAGAAATATTCTTCGTGTCATATCCAGCTCTCTTCAATCTATTCAGCTGAGGATAGGATAAAAGAAATCTCTTTAAACGTTTTTTCAATTATTCACGTAGCACAATCATAGTTATCATTCTTTGTCTTGTTTCATTACATGATATTTTACTTGTCTAATGGATACCAAAAAGTTGGGTTATGTAGTATGGGATATTCGAGTACCTTTTTCTTTTTCGATTTTTATTAATAACTTCTAGGAGAAGTTATTAATATAAATCGGTAGATTCTCCTAGAAGTTATTAATATAAATCGGTAAATAAGGAATAAAGATTATGAAAAATAAAAACTTCGTAAACTTCCACACTATTTGGTTTTATTTTCGACCGGTTTCGGCGCAAAGGCCAATAATAAATAAGGGCAATGTACTGATCGCAAGGATGTTTTATAGAAGTCAGTCGATTAAATTGAATTAAATACATTGAAATAATAACATATCATTAAAATTCTTCGTCTGAATATTAAGGCATGTTCTCCTTTTTTCATATAATTAATGTAAACCTAATTCATAACTCTTATTCAATTCTCGTAAGAATCGTTAGCCTAGGTAAATCGGTGAACAAGTGATTTCATTTCGTTATGATAAAACTATTGACTTATTGAAGTAGTGATTAAATGTTATGATGAAGTACTGATTTAGAGCAATTTCGGTATCACGGTCTTGGTTTACTTTCTGGAAAATCAATTACCTCCAGGATTATATCGAGAAGTTAGAGCAAGTTTCTAAAACCTCTTCATGCATAATTCATGTTTTAAGGGAACAAGTTTGAGGAAATATTCAGGCATTTGATTCGCGAACGTATGGCCAGTGAGTCAAGATCTTTGCATATAAATTCTCCGCTCCGTTCTCAGCGAACAAGTTGGATCACAGAAGGAAATTGTTTTAAGCGATGTGTTATTTTACCGGTATAATCTCTCTTGGTTTGCAAAGGAAGAGTATGTTTATTATAGGTGTATTCACGGAGACAGTTCAGAACCAGTTTGGAACTGCACAGGATGATTTCCCTATACTCCCTATCCGAAATGCTTAAATTTTGTGGTTTGGACAGATGCTTTAGTACATTTCTTTCTTATCCCAAGGATAAACAGATGTGAAAAATGATAAGGAACTCGAACCCAGGTCTCCCACTTCCCGGGCAGGTATTCTAACCACTTAACTACCATGCCGCGTTTCTTTCACACTGTTTGGGAATACCTGCCCGGTAAGTGGGAGACCTGGGTTCGAGTCCGAGTCATGTCGCTATTTTTTACATCTGTTTACCCTTGGATTTTAGGCGTACACCTCAAAGTGGTGCGAAGGAAACTCCTTATCAATTTCCATACTTCTTCCCAATCTTCCTCAGCGAACCTAGAAAATTTAGTGTTTCAGAAACGGGACACTGGATGGATCATTAGCACTTGACATCATTAGCGGTTTCCCAGAAGAGCTTTTGCTCCACTACCAACTGGGATTATTAACTTTACGCCCGCAAAAAATCAAATTATTTTCCGTAAATTAAATAAATTTTGAAATGAAAACCTCTTGGCGTTTCGAATCGCAAAATACTATCTATTTCAAAGGCCATTATTCATTTCCTGAGGTAACAGCATTTTTTGTTCTTAATGAAAAAACCGCGGATTGTTTTCGCTTGTCATTCGTCTTCTTCAGGTTGGAAATACACGATTAGGGCGTGTAATGCTGTGTTTACAATTGCAGTAGGAAAAGAGAGGCTGTTACTCGGATTTCAATCACTGGCAGGAGCGTCCCAGTTTTCTAAATGAGATTTCCTGTAGCGGAGTCCGTATTGACGCGTTGGGACTCGATCCCGCCGTAAATCATCCGATGAGAGGGATAAGAAATCGATCTAGGCACTGGGAAAAAAGCCCTCGGGCGCGCTACATTTGCATTCATCCCCTTGTAAGTTGCAAGGCGATAACAAGTTCGTTCTTTTTCGCTCGCTGCAACAGCGCTTCCTAACATTTTTCCCCTTCGGCATTTTGGCGTAATGAGTCAAACTTAGCTCGCTGAACCAGATGTTTGCTGGTGCAGCCTAAATTCAGAAGTTAAAGAAGAAAGCTGCAATCTTCATTCAACCGTTCGCCGTATTAATGCATATCTTATCTCCATTCTTATTCATTCAGGTTATGTCACCTACATAGCTCGCTTTTTTATGTTTAGCCAGTATACCCCCGTAATATATGACTTACTGGAAACTGAATTATACGTCTATGACAGCGCTGGCCAAAAGGAGTTCGGAAAAATTGAATCGAATTGTATTTTTACTCCGAATTCAGTCATGTATGTAAAAATTATCCACACGTACAGTTTATATTTCTTTTGCATTAAAAGTTACGAAACAAAGGAATTTCTTGGTTGATTGGGAATTGTGTTTGTTGGTGAGTGGCCATGTATGTAACAATTATCAACACGTACAGTTTATATTTATTTTGCATTAAAAGTTACGAAACAAAGGAATTTCTCGGTTGATTGGGAATTATATATTTGTTGGTGGGTGACGCTGCCAGGCTCCAACCGAACTGCCAGTCAACAAATTTCCTACACCTGCATTTTAATCTTCACTACTCCGACGTATTAAATGATTATTTTTGTTATTACTCCTTGATAACCATCAAGAATGACGATCTTAACTTTTTTCCAAGTACGAACTGCTATATTTATGTATTTCCACGCTAGGTTCCTACACTGAATTCGCCAGAATTATTGTATGTTATATTTATCATGCAAAGTGGTATAGCAAAGTATTTGAACAATATAGCTGTTTGCTAATTCGCTACAAAATTCGACTTATCTTCTCTACCTCTCAAGAGGACTGACATGTCCCCTAACTGGAGTCTGACTTACGAAGGATCGGTAAAAGCACTCTGCACTCCGCAATTATAACTTAACATATAATACAACCATCACTTTTGTGGTGTTTGTTTTGCGTTCATGAGACTGTTATTTCTGACTAAATTTTCTATCAGAAATAAAGCTTGCTAGGGATGAAAAATATATTTCTTGCAGAGGCGTAACCAATGGGGTGGTTTGGGGGGCTCCAACGCCCCTACGAAGGCAGACCCAACAATCAACGAAAATATGCGAGAGGATGTCGCAATTATGCCGTACAAACACCTCTGGAGATTCTCAGGTTATACGTGTCATGTCAATATAAATCAGTTTCTATTTTCATTATATTTTCTGCAACAATCATATACGAAAAACTTGGTTAAAATTAATAGAATAGTCTTTTAATTTAAATGTACGGACATGCTGAGCAATAGTCGGGCAAAAAATACTGCGAAACCTATTCAGAGGAATTTAATTTATTCAAATTAATCTCGTTTTTCCTTTGATATGTCCTATTTTCTATACTTTTTGTATTGCTAACAATCCATAGTAAAGGCTTAGAACTGATCCTTTCTTCTAAAAGAAATTAATGACGTAGTTCCCAGTGGTTATTAATTCCTGTTAGATACCAATGTATTTTGCATTGTAAAACTTATATTTGATGCGAAATTTTTCAAAAATGTCATTATTTTTACCGCTATTTTAGTATTTTATTCATGACATACTGCGGAGCACCATCGGTTTACTGACGGCACACCGCTGTGGAAGGACGTTTCAAGATCCGCTGCTATAGGAGAGCGCGTTAACCAATCAGAAACCAAGGCTCGAAAAATAACCGTCATCGACTCTCGTTCATCTCGCCGAAAAAAGCTTTTTTTATTTCAAGGGTTAAGAAAACCTTGACACACATCCAGAATACGAAAAACGTAACCCTACGGGTCAGTTTCGATTCGCTCTTGTTTTTTCCTCCTCCATTCGATATGGACCTGCTGAGAATGCTCTCGCCCCAAAACAAAAGAATTCCCCCTTCCAAAAGGATAAAAAAGACAGACTGCCTTTTTCCATCTCCGGAGATTTTAATGGGCGGCTGATTAGAGGTTGTGGAAGGGACCCCATGTCACGGTTTCGTCTCCTGGCGAAAAGGCCGTGTTTTACAAGCCGGTGTTCCTCCACGCGTGATTCACGATCCTATTAAAATGGCCGATCATATCGGTCTTCGTCTTGTAACGATCAATAGCAAGCGCCGATAAAAATGAGGATTAGCTCTTCGGTGGCGTATCGCGATTCCTCCGGTCTGTAAATTATTCCGGCGTCGCCCGTTTGCTTTCGTCACCGCAGCCGACATTATCAGTCTCTCATCACTTCCATTGTCTCTTTTCCAAGAGTGGCATACGCAACTATCCAACTTCCCCGCAGTGTCTGGCTTACGACTTTATTCCCCGTGCGCATTCGTCGTTTTGTGCCAATTAAATCGAATTTGCCAACGTGTTTTCGGGATTTACCTTTCGGGATGATTGTAATAATGGCGGCTAATTTCGCGGAATCTGGGTTAAACCCACTTATATCCATTATAAAATATTACGGTACGGACACGAATGCCCTTGGGCTGGATTCGAGTCGTTACCTCAGATTTGAAAAGAAAGCACGAGAAGTGATACATCCATATGCCGAATTCTTGCTTGAAATATGGCAATTCGTAATAACATTGGTAATAGTTTGGGTAGGTGCCAGTATATTTGGTCCCACCTTCGTATTAAGACGAATTTTTCATTTGTATTTTTATATAGAATATAGGAAAATATGTGTCAAATTCTTCAAAGTCCAATTCATGGCTGTGATACATAAAATGAAAGCTGCTGAGGTAGGAGCGATACCAAATGGACTTCATCTTTGTGGCTCTTAGTTGATTACTTCGATAAGTGTTTCAACTCTAGGTTTGTTGGCTTAATGTTGTGAAACGCCATCAAAAACAAATCAGAAACTTACTTCGTCATTTTGTGGAAAATTTGAAGTAAGTTTTTTATTTGTTATAAGCGATATTTATTGCTTTTACATGGAAGTATTTTGCTCAGCATTCTAGATTAATGAGGAAGGCAAGGGAAAACTTCACTTCACTCTTCATCTTATCTTGTAAGCCGCATTCTCTCTCTGAAGCGATTTATATTTTATAGCGGAGGGGATGAGATTCAAACTACCCTTCAAGCTGAATAATCCACAAAGAATGTTGGATATTAAGCATAGCGCAGTATTAGTATTTTTAAAATTGCACCGACAACCAAGGTCAGTTTGCGCACATTAGCCCCCCACCGGGAATAGAGCCCGAGACCGCTAACAACAAAGGCGAACACACAGCCCACTTGGCTATCTGAGAGCCCAAGTAGTATCATGTTTAGTAGTTAAGATAAATAAGTCAGGTTTTATTGTTTCCTTTATCAAATTTATATTCGTTTTAGCCTCGTTTCATTTTCTCGAAAGTCAAAATAGGTCAAATGACTCATAGTCAAAGATTTGCATTGTTTGTTGGTAATAAAGTGGCGTTACAGTGTTAGATTATCATAGTCGACGCCTCAATATCACTGCCATCAACGGTAAAAATGTTTATTCCTCGTTCTACTCATCCGTTATCTCAACATCGTCACTGCCTATGATTTATAATTATTCAAGAGTCTTCGCGGTACTTCAACTCATCGTATATATCCATTGATGGTACTCTCCGACAAGAGGTTTGAGCTCAAAAGAGATTGCAAACGGAGAGGGATAAATCAATCGCTTGGGACGGGTCGAACGCCGTAAGGTACAGAGCAAACAAGTCTAAAAAATGTTTGTGATTTATGTATACTTGGATTTCGCGAAAAATTGAAACGGTAATCTATTCTCTCCATTTTTTTCGCGAAGTGTCCCAGTGAACGAAGTACAAATGCACAAAGTGATCGATGATATAAATAATGAATTTAGATTGTAGTGTTTTCGAACATGAATATTTTTGTATCGCTATCTATCACATGATAGTGATTCTCTTACCCTCCATCAGACCCCAAGCGCATACATTATTGGTTTTATTTTTCCCAGTCTTCGAGACTCTATTCTCTAAATACTTCGTCGGTTAAAATTAAGTATGAATTTCATAAGCTACCTTGGTAGTTTAATAAGCGGAAATGACCCAGAATATCAGACTTGAAATAACTTTGAAGTTTTTTATTTTATTTATTCATATACCCATTAACTTCTGAGAGAATGAACCAACCCTTTTCCTCAGTCGGTTTAAAAGTTATCTGAGGGCCGTAAATTTAATATATAAGTGAAAAATTATTCTTTGCGATCCCACAGAATGTATGTTTAGGTGGAAAATATGATTTCGAATGTTTGTTCATCATCGGAACATGTTTAAATATACATTTTGTGGGAATTTTACAAGTATTCCATATTAATATAGCTCAAATATGGATATACTTATATACCTAATGTCGCTAAAGAAGATTAAATTTGAAAGCCATAGAGCATTATCAAAATATACATTTTTAATATATACACCATGGAAAGTCAAGTCGGAAAAATGTTCTCCCTTTTTGATTCGAGTAATATATATGTCAGTTTGCATTTTCTCCAATTCTCTGCTAATCTGAATGGTTGGCAGTTTTTTTCTGATTTAGAATAAAATAGAACACAACTTTATGTAGCGTTCTTGGAGATATGGAATCATTCATTTTGCTCACTAGTTTGACTCGTTGAAAATTTTCATTGCATGCATTAATTCATCTCATTTTGTGGCCTTTATTTAGATTCAGAGCAGTATATACTTGCTCAATGAGCAAGAGAATCTTAAAGAGCACCATGTGACTCACAATCTGTAGTTTCCCGACATCCGGCGTAGATATAATTAGGTTAAAAAAACCGGATATATGCTCTCCATTAATGATAAACGTTCAAAAATATTGCAAGTTCTTTTAATATTTGCACATTTTCATAGACGTAGAAAATGTTTGCATTAATGAAAACGCTGAAATTACAAAGTATAAGGCTTTCCAACAGGGGCGGTGTTAGAAATACGAGAACGGCACGCTGATTCCTCATGCTGAAACAAACGAAATTGGATTTGCCTAGGATGCTTTAGAGGAGACATAAGTAGCTCGGGAGCCGCGGTCTGGAATATAATGAGGTCAGGGTTGGGAGATTGTGAAATCTGCTTCTCCTCTTATTCAAAGCCTAATTTAACAGACGACGAAGCTCTCTGTGAAGCTTTATTTCTGCCGTGTTTCCTCATCTTCGTATTTTTTTCCATTTCCACTACTTCGGATCCCTCTAGAGAAGAATATAATTTGAAAAGAAAATGAAAACATACAGAAATACCATTAATAAAAATTCCGGTATCATTAATTAAAAATCTCAGATTTAATATGAACAGTCTAATTTCCTATTTAAAATGCTGGAACTAATAATCTCTTGAGGAAGAATAACTACTCAAATTCCATTTGAAATCGCACGGTGGTTCATCTAGATGAAATGTTGTCAAGCTCTAATATGCAAGTTATGGTTTACCGCCGCTTTCTCAAAGGTATTCCTTTGACTTCAATTAGCAAATTGTGCATGAATCTTATGTAACTTAAGTGTTTTTTTTTCCTTTTAAGAAAATATAGTTGAGTAGTTTCTAGTTTATATTATTATATACAAATAAGTTACTCGTACGATAACCTCGCTTTATTGGTGATCCAATATTTATACTTTATACATATAATTTCTATTAATATTCGAATTAATCAAGTGAGCTCCCTTAAATCATCCTCGTAACCCAATTGTAATTGAATATAATAAATTCAACGACGATATTAATTTGAGTGCCGCTAGCATCTCTAAACACAAATAATTTAATCTGAAGTAAGTAGTACAGCTTGTCTACTATATATCGTGAATGTTCCAGCGACCATATGTTGATTTGTGTTGGTGTTCTTGCTACTGTTTGAATGGAGACCTTAATAGAAAGGATGAGAACTATTACTGTATCACAGCGTGAATAAATAAAAATAATCATTAAGAGTCTATAAATACGACGGAAGCCATTAATTTATTATTGGTGTTACGTCTGAGTTATTTGGTGTTATATTTCATTTTATTTTAAGTAAATGGAACTCTTAAGCATGAAAATTCATTAGAGAAAAACTGAAAAAAAAAATCAATTCATTCCGAAAAGATACATCGTATTTGCTTAAATAATGGATTTCTGGCATTCCCTCCGCATGTTTCCAGTGTTGAGCACATTTATCGGTATTTAAATCTTAAGTCAATAAACCCAAGGTCGCGTACCACACGGCTCGATCCTAGGGCCCCATAACTTAAAGTTATTAAATTCCCATGATTTATATCTCCCCATTCTTTTTCCAGTTATTCACTAGGAGGCGGGGTGGTGGAAAAGAGGCCCCTTAGCCGACCCCGCCGCCGCCATGGCTCTCACCGGAGGCAGCATGGTCCCCGGACGGCCCCTCTCAAGGAGCAACTCCCCATCAAGATCTCCGTCTCCAGTCTCCAACGGAGTCCATCCCCCGGCCATCGTTCCCCACTCCATACTGCTCCACCCCCACAGTTCCGCCCCCGCTCTGCCCCGCAGGGTTAGCATCGGGGGCGTGACAGCCGTGAGCGAGACGGGCGAGGAAGAAGTGGTCACGGGGGTTACCAGGAGGTCATCCCACCAACCGCACCGCGCAGGTTAGTCGGAGCTTGTTTGTGAGACGTGATATCTACTAGTTCCTTTCTCCCATAAAAACCTTTTTTGTCGGTTTCCACGTCTTTACGAGGGATTGTTAAGGACTGCGCATCTATTTTTTCCACGGGAGATGACTACAGTGATCCGAGAACGGTGGTAATTTTCTCGTAATTTGGTCGCCTTTTTTACTGTTTCCGAGAGGTGTATTTTTTGCCGAAGGGTTTATTTACGACAGGTTTATTTTAGGGTCGCATCCGTGAGCGTGGGTGGTGTAGAGGCCGTTCTAGAAAGGTAAAAGTGCGGAACCTGACCCTGACCTAGGTTTTCGGAAAGAGGAGTTGCATTCGCGATTGATTTCAACGGGATTTGCGCCCGTTTTCGTGTTTTTCGACCTGGTTTCGTGTATTTTTCCTTGAAAATTTTAGATGGAGTTACTTGAAATAATTCTAACACATTGATACGATGATATTCAATTGAAATGTTACCTATATTGATTAATATTTCATTAGAAAATCTATGCTGGAAGGCGTGACTTCCTGGAGAGACATCACTAAATAAGAAGAGTTAGTATTTTACCATAGAAATTTTACTGTACGACCAGTTTCGCAGGTGTATTTGAATCTCCATGTTTAAGTTTTCATCTCGCATCTTCAATTTATATTCATTTATCTTAGTTTACATAAAAAGTGGCTAGACCGACAGTGATTCCCAAAGTGGGCGATAGAGTTTTACTGGATTCATAGCATCAATACAACATCAGGGAATTACTTTATAGTAATTTGGTGGATATTTTATCATATCCGTGTTTATTTTTCTTTTTATTATTCTCTAGCTTTGGTACATATATTAATTATCATAGATGACGGTTGGGGGGTGCTGATGAATTCAAGAAGACGGTAGCGCGAAAAGGTTTGGGAAACACTGGATTAAAAGTATGTCTAGGCAGGATACCTATTATTCTAATTTCGAATTATTAAACCGTTCTAAGTATATAATATTTTTATACTTAAACTGTTAACAAGGTTGAGGGCGAATCTTTGCGAAGTCGATTTGCTATGGGAAAATTAAAGAGTCAAAATTTATCAGGGCAAATATTATATTCCTTTTGTACATTACCTCGCAACATAATACTTAGAGAAAATTTCTAATGACTAATTTAAGCCGTTGAATCGAATGTCTCTGTCTTTTAATGTTCATTGAGTTAAATCGATTTTTTTGTAGATCTATGGCATTTTTAAGTATCATAAATGCGCTCTTAGTATAGGTGCAAAACAGTTGTTTTATTTTCTTATAGCCGAACTATTCCCCGTATACTTAACAGTGTTCGTTTTTCATTGCATTCCAGATAATGCGTGTTATTCTCAAAAATTGCTATCGCTAGCCCGTAAACAAAAGTAACACGAAGTATCGTTCCTTGAACTGCCAAATTTGTTCTCACCTCCATACACGCCTTTCACACTCCTCTCACTCCTTCCTCTAACATTAAATTTCTGCGAGTGACAGGCGACCATTCATTAGAGGAGGTCTGCTTGCAGAAATATGCGGAGGTCACGTTCCATTTCAGTCACGATACGTGCATAACTGAAGATGTATTATCGCAGACTTAATTCATTAATTTGAGCGCTGCAGTGAAGAAAATCGAATGCACAGAAGAGTTTAGCAATATGAAAATTGTTCTTTAAAGGGTTATCGAAGAAACCATAGTTTTTGCAAATGATCGCTTAATTTTGTTTATTTGTTGGGTTAGGTGAATAGATTTCTAATTGCATTAGAATGATTCAATTGTTCCAGGTATTCGAGGCTATTCGTCATAATCGTTAGGAGTCATTTATCTTCAAGTTGTGATCTCCGTTCTTTAACCAGATAGTATCCTCAGAATTCTGCGTACCCTAATTTCAAATAAGTGACGCACAGTAAATCTTAAGATCACAGAAAGTAGCTGGGGATCCCCGAATGTCAGGGATCTTTAATTATTTAAAAAATATATATCAATTACAACTACTAACCGTAAAATCACTATCTCACATTGTAAGACTTCATAGTTAATCACAGCTACATTTACATGACATACTTTTTACAACCCATTTACTCTAAATTTACAATTCATTTATCTAGCAGTTGGGATAATTGAATAGAAATCTTCCAAAAAAATACTCATCATACACTAAGCAATGAAAGCATACACTTAGCGAACTCATCATTAACTAAGCAAACTCATCATTAACTAAGCAATAAAATAATATAATAAGCGAATCACCATACACTATAACATTTACTATACATTTACAATTTATTTATCTAGATGTTGAAATTATGAATCTGCTAAAAATGTGCACTAATAGACTCGTTTATTTCTCGCAGTATCACCAATAAACCAAGGCTTTCCAACGAATAGTAATTGATTCCGAACTAAAAACTGCACAATGCGGCACCCTATATCTTTGAGAAGGCTAATGCGACGATCTGGAGTAAAAATTCCGGAATTCTTGTTTTATAGGTTAATATCGAAGGAAAATATCGTATTCGGAAAAAAGTTCCCTTGCTAGAAAATATGAGAACGTAATAAAATGTTTGAATATCATATAAAAGGTAATATTCATTTTTTGCGTGCATTAGAGAGCCAAAAATTCATGGGTGATGAATTATTGTTTTCGTTTTGAAGCTGCGCGAAGAGATTCCGTCATCAATCTTGAATAAAAACCTCGGAACGAATGACTTTGCCTTTATTTGTAGCCGAATTCCTCAGATATGAATCGTTAAGGAGAGATACTTTCTCTCCAAAAGAGAATAAATATAAAAAGTACTTCCCCAGCGGTAAACATCACGGAAATCAAAGAAACATTCTTCCCCTTTCTCTTTGTAGTTAAAAGTTGAAGAAGTATCTCACTCGTACACTCAAAGGGCAACAAATTGCAGTGACAGAATTCTCAATCCCCGAAAAATTTTATCGAGGAGAGTTTTGCTGCTTAACGAGCCGAAAAACCCCGCCTTTTCGGTATTTATTTTTCCTCGTACCCGCTAGACTTCAGACTTCTTTGCTTTCCGGTGTGACCTTTTACTTTTGGAACTAGGGGCAAATTTTCTCTAGAGGTCAGCTCTTTTGCGGTCCCGTTTATATCACGGCTGTTAAACAGCAAAGGTCTCTTTTTGCTCGTGTTCTAAGTTTGCATTCTATTATATTATCAGATTACTTAATAAGGATATGATATACTACAGTAATTAATTTTGTTACTTTAGTGCAACTATGGACTAAATCCCTATTTAGTTGGTTATTGTTTTAAGCCAATCAAAGATTTCAATTATTTTAGTGAACTCTGGCTGTTCCCTTACGCTACGGCCATTCGTAATTACTTAGTTGTTAACTTATTCTGTTATGGTTAACTACGGTTTGTTATCTAGCCTTACTCAGCCCATTGCAGTTGCATCTGTACAGTGCTTTCAATAAGTTTGAAGAAACAAGTGGGCTCATCTTTCTGACAACTATTCTTCAATGTAGACTGAAGTTTTCTTCACTATCAGTGTTTATTTTGTAGGAGTAGGCGCGTAATTGCCAATTTAGCGATTTTGTCGCTAAATCTAGCGACATTACCCTTCTTTTAGGGAATTTTTCTTTTGTTTTAACGACTTTTCGCACTCGATGGTGCATCTACCCTTCCCAACGTAATCTTAACATGTTTGACTTGTTATATATTAAAGAACAGTACATCCAGTTGACTGAGACAAAATTCCTATTATACATTTAATTTGTGTAATTTCTGAACTGATATTCCATTTACAGAAGCGAATTTAAGCTGTTTTATTTTTCAACTACTTTTTAGCTATTTTTCATGGTGCACCTAGTGACATTTTCAAAAAGATGTGGACATCTCTGAATAGGTAGCTGTCTGTCCCGTTTAAGATTCGACCATGTCAGCGAGGATTTATGCGTTGTCATAATTAACAAAATGCCGCAATATTTTTTTTAAATAATAAAATCATAACTAAAAAGAAAAAAACGATGCAAAAAGCACATGAAATTATTGTCTTAGTTATCACATTGTCTTAGTCAAACTCCAGTGTACATGTCTGGTTTTTCTTGACCTGACCATAACTTTGTGTCGTCGAGGAAGGAGTGAAATAAATTCTTCTAAAAACAGCAATAGCGTGAAATTCATAGATCTGGATAGTATTGTAAGGTTTCAAGAAGCGAGTCGGAAACAGTGAATATAAACTTATAAATGATAGTAAAAGAGGACAATGTTAACGATACTGATACACTGTAAGGTGGCTGACTGAATTCTGTGTAAAAAGTACGTCTCTTTTATCCTATTATTTGTATTAATGTTCTATTTTATTAAAATTTCTTCTTTTTTACATTGTGTACTCAGTGTTTTTGCGGTTTTCTTCGCCTTCTTCTTTGTGGGTGTTTTCCCGAACAGTGTTTTTTTTTTTCTTCAACTCTCAATTGAGAAGATTCTTCCCCGCAAACCCAAATCTTTTTGTGTCGTTGTTGTATTCTTACGTTTAACTCTACATATTAAATTTAACCTATGAATGGAAAATTGAGGTTTGGCGGAAGAGAAGCCAACCTGGCCTAACCTCGCCTTAATAAAGAGTTTATTCATCCATTCATTAAAGTCACTCACAATAGAAACTTTTATTATGAATTACTGCCTCGTGTTCAGCGGGCTCGCTCTCCAACAGGCTCCTATTTCCCATAATGCACTACGAAACAAAGAGGAAAAATATATCTGCGTTTATTTCCCTCACTTATAAAAAGAAATGGTTTCCTTATAAATCCAAGTAATGGCGAAGCTCGAATATTATTCCACTCACGAGCCGGGCCGGCCTTGTAAACCGAAGGATCGCTTACCAACAGGTTGGGCGTGGACCAGAAATAGCCGTGTCTGCATCCAGCACAAATGGATTTGGTGGGGCGAAATGTATAAATCCAGAAACGCCTCTTTCTCCTAAGAGGGAAACGTAAGATCGCGCAGCTATTAAAACCTTAAGAACTTGCTTTCCCGGGAAGGCAGGAGCTCGTGTTTCGGCGTTGTTAGACGCCGTGTTAAGAGTCGTTGAGAAAGTACCATTAGCCCAGAGGAGCGGAATATTTCCGGGAAAAGATCAAGAAGACGACCCGCGCTGTAAAATCTTTAATATCTCGCTTCCCGAAAATTTCGAAGAAAAATTTAATGTGGAGAGATACGCCTGCCCTTCAGCTGGAAATACGGTATATCTTCGATCGTGTGCTGAACTAATACGTAACGCCCTTTGGATGTGTCGTGAATATTATTGTCGGATGATTAATTGTAGGGATCGCCTACATTTCGCTGAACTCTTACACTGTAAAACTAATACGTACAAGCGTGACTTAGTATACATGCATATCGAAAGAAGGAATATTTAATAATTTCCATAGCAGGTTCGCCTTATTTCGCCATCGATTTGACAATTTTCAGGTGCAAAGATGCTGTAAAAACTACTAATTATACTTTCTTTGAATATCTTGCACTGCAATTTGGCTCCTTTTGATTTAGATTTGAGTAACCGGTCCGCGAATTGATTTCTCTTATTGAACGTCACTTTTTCAAAACTTGCGAATGTTTTTCTTATGTTAATGGAAAAATATAACGAAATAAAAATTGTAAAATATGTTATGAAAATATCTCAACAAATTTATTTCTGAGTAATGTAAATGCTGCAAATGGGCAGAAGTAAAAAATATTAATAGAATTTCAAATTTCATCAGAGGAATAGAGGTTTACAAATGCTTCATAACCCGTGTTTCGGCAGATGGAAAGCGCGTCTGTCGGGAATTTTCGGATTACCAATAAAAACAGCCGTGTTCCAATTTTCTTTGCTTTCTTCATGAGAGGAGTTAAGTGGAAAGAGAGTAGTAATGAAGCTAGATAACGAAAACACTGCTGAGATATCACTTTAAAGAATTTACACCTGCACGTGAGATTCAGTAAATAATTAACTTAGAAATTATGTAAAGACATTTGGTATATACGTCACTTTTCCCTAGTAATATACACTTTATCAAAGTAGAAATTCCTTTCAGTAAAATGTTTGAAATCTCCCTTTTCGTGCAATACTTAGAACAAAGGATTCCATCAATCTTAATTTGGTAGCTCTTGATATAGATTCATTTGTGACAGCATTGTAGCTATATGTTCCAGAGATAGTTACGAAAAAATCTAAGCAATACTAGCCCTGTCTGAAATGTTTCGTGTAAGCGTAAGTAGTAACTTAGGAAAAAAATATTTCCACAGCAGGAAAACACCGAAAAGGGGTGTGTAAAAAACTTGCTCAAACCTACTGATAGTATAAGGTAAAAGATGTGTAGGAAATTGTATAAAAAAATCACTTCACAGCAGTACTGTAACAATAATTCACTAAAAATAATTAACTAAAGCAATAAAAAATCATAAAAAATAGCATTTTAAGCAAAACGTCCTAAAATTGATCTCTTTTAAAATTTTAGGTTATATGTTCAATATTAAAGTTATTTAAAAAGCATTAAGGAAACTAAAAACGTAGTTCGGTGGATTGGTAAAGTATTACGAAACATATCAAGTGATATTTGGTGGAACATCTCCATAATTGATCAAAGATTATATCCACAATATTGCGTTCTTAATCTAATTTTGTAACAATCTTTAATAAACGGTAAAATATAAGTAGGGCAGTGCTGCCGAAGGAAATATCTATAGATGGGGTACAGTGGGAGTTAAAGAGGGGAGTCCGAATACGAACTGTTTGAGAGATTTGAAGGAAGTTGTTGCTTATCAAGAGGTGAAAGAGGAAGCATTAAACAAGGAGTTTTGAAGCACATGAACTTGCAGTGGCTTACAATACACGTCGCATTCTGCACCGAGAACATATCACCTTTTTTCCTGAACCATTGCTGGTTCATCCTCATCAGATGGAAGGCTACACCTTGAACTGGCTTTTTGCTCTCCTACGATATCTTTCGCTCATTAAAATCCCCTCTGCTCGGTCCTAATTGGCCCGAGCCATAATTTCCCGAACTGCTTCGAGATGTCTCTCCTTTGGTGCCCCACTTCCTTCCTCCGCGCCGAGCGATTTTCATCTTTCTTTTGTTTCATCCCGATGATTTATCGCGCACTCTCTCTAAGAGCTCATTTTAAATAAGTTTGTTGCGTCGAAGAGATAATCTTTTTTAACAAGCGGAGACGTCGAACTGGGAATGTAGATGAGAGGCGGTTTAGAATTCTGTAAGAGGAGATTTCGACGTGTGGGTGAGTTCTCTCGAGGAGATAATGGAGCCGTCCGAGGAGATAACGAGGCGTTGCGGCCCGAATCTCGCGCGTGAAATTAAGATAATATTCATGGTGTCCATAGTCGGAGCGGATTTTTAATCTATCGGATAGATGAAGTCCGATTCCGTAAAGCGTTGTGTTCAGAGAGAGGTGGTGCATGTTGTACAATGGTTACCTTTCTAATACCATACATTCCTGGAATGGTTAAAAGCCTGATGTTTATTCTCTGCGTAAATTATGGGAATATATATTTCATATGAAAAATGGGCATTTGCTACATTTGAGAGAATCCTAGACGAAATTCTGAGGCGATCTTCGGAGCTCTACAAGGAAAATAGATTAATTTTGAACAATAGTGAATAAAAGTTGAAGAAATGAAATACTTGAAAATTCAGTTTAATATCGTTTTTCATTGTACAGCGTCTTTTTGGAGCTTTTCTCCAATGTCTTACCACATCCGTGTTCTTTTCCTTGTAGATCGCTTTTCATACATATTTAGTGAATGCAAAGATATTAAAATTTATTTAAATATTCTTCCTAGGTAAAGAATAGGAAAAAAAAACAAATGAAATTTCAATAATTTTTTAGACGAAAATATATTTAAGAGATAACTTTATTTACATAATCATGATGTATAAATGAATAATACTGACTGATTAACCTAAGGATCTAGATTATACAATCTTATTTAAGTCCAGGTTTTTCCTTACGTTTGAAGGACTAATCTCTTTCTTTCGTTAGTCCAGAAGGGGAAGAATTTATTTTAGATTCGTGAAAATATGGAACATTTCTCGTGATATTACAATTTCTTTTTTTTATTCTACCAAATTATGAAAGAACTATTTTCTATATGACCAGTTCTTCGTACGATTCTCAAGGAAACACAATTTACATTACTTCGTCTTAGATGTTATCTAATAGAAACTTGGCAATTTAGTCAGTGGTAATTTTCTCATATCAAGACCAGTTTGTGAAACAATGTAGTTGTTTCTACCTTCGTTGGTTACAATAATTTGATAATCAATAGTGAGACGGATAAAGGTCAGCAAACACAGTCGGAACTGATCAAAACTTACACCATTTCTACAATGAATTCAAAATAGAAATGAAATTGATAATTTAATTTAAATAAATGTATTTAAATCAAGGAGGATTTTGGCGCTGAAAGAATTTTTAAAATTCTCAATATGAATAAATCAAACCACTATACTCTGATCAGAGATTGTTTTATGTAGCAAAAAGACAAGTTATAAAAATGTTGGCCGAAAAGTCCCTGAATGTACCAACATTCGTAGTTTTTTATTTCAAGGGTTTTCAATCCTTCGTAGTTAATAGAAATATTGGATACAAAATCACTTATGAGAACATTTGAAGAAAATTGAAAAAAATTAACCTTTCTTAAATTCTCTACCAGTACACACATTCCTTATACAATTGAACGCTTTATTACAGATTCCGGTGGAAAGGTAAATCGAACACTTACTCTTAATGGCTTTAGATTTTATGTAATCCTTACTTTCAAGTGATCGGCGGTTTCCCGACCTAAACGCTCCGGTGTTATGGCCAACATCATGAGGAAAATTTCTATAAAAAATTTTCATTGCCGGCTATAAAAAGGAATACAACTTAATCTGATTAAGTCCCGGTCTTTCATCGAATTTTACGCCTTTTAAATTAGAGCTAAAAATTAAACTTAATTAGCTAATGGAATATTTTTGGAACTTTTCAGTTCTTATTGCCGAAAAGTATAGTTACAGAAAAATGTTCGTCCTTCCCTGAATCATCCCTATCGTACGAGAAAATGTAAGTAATGAAAATTGGCTGGTATGAAAAGGAAAGGATCAATAATCAAGAAGTAATGGAAAGGTCGTTTCTTAAATATTAGGCCAAATGATCCCACCGAAGATGGATGCTAAATCACGCTTAACCCCTATTTTCAATGACACCTCGTTTACCCGACAGCTCCATTGCATTTTCTGTTGGACAATAGGAGATATGCAGTTTCAAATGTAAAGAATAACTGCAGGCTATGTTTAAATGAGCATAACGAGACGAATAATGGACCGTTTTCACGTGATTTAAGGACCTAAGCTAAAACAATGACTTACATTCTCATGAGTTTGGCGTGACATTCTTTCTTGCATCATTATCGTCTTCATCAATCTTTTTCAATCCGATGTCGGGTGTAGGTCTCCGCTAGCTTTTTCAAATCCTCTCTTCCCTGAGTTTCTCGTTGCCACATTGACCCTATGTACTTGATGATGTCTGTTCCATCGGTCCTTCGGTCTTCTTCTCGGTCTCTTCACATCTCTTGGTAGTTGAGAACTACTTAGTGATATCCAGCTTTGGTTGTTTCTTCTCACTAATGTCCTGACAGTATCCATTTCAGGGACCTTATTTTATCAATGATGTCAGACATTCCTGTCAACATCCTTACCAAGATAATGTGTTTTTGGCTCTTCTTGTGATTCCAAGCAAACAGCGTTCCATACTTATTTGCGATATCTGGAGTTGTCAGATCACTGCTGCATTTAACACCCAAGCTTCAATAACGTCGTAACTGATCAAATGCATTGAATGAAGATTTTTTTCTTCGAGAACATTAGCATTTTTCTTTCTTGTGTTATAGGATTATACTAGAGGATACTGTTAACTCTTCCCCGTTAAGAATCATAGGACAGTTCCACTATATTAAAAATAAATTTGACAATAACCACATACTACTTCCATACTTATACATACTTTTAAGTATATTCACGTACTTGTTTTCTACATCTACATAAATACCCTGCAAGCTGCCTTCCGGCGTGTGGCAGTGGGTGTAAACACCAATAGTAGAATTATCTCTTTAATTTATTGTTATCGCGTATCGTTCATGAAAAAAATGAGTCCCTAAAACGACTTGTCCTCGCATCTACTTCTTTTATTTTACGCTCACTGTCGGATCGACCGAAGTAGCAGGAGAGTCGCATAATACCAATTACGTCTTCCAGAAATGTACTTCCTCTGAATTTACCTAACAATTGCATCCTGGCTTGTAATCTCCTTTCTTTCAAGGATTTCCAACCTGCGTCTGGGAGCATTTGCGTGAAGCTTGCTTCTCTATCGTAGCACTTTTTAACAAAATGGAAACATCTCAGAGGCTATGAAAGATAAATATCCCCAGTTATGTTGAAAATGATAGATTTTTTTAAATTCAATGTAAGTTTTTAATTACTCAAGCTTAGAATTTCTATTGGTCTGTATAAACTCACGGTCTGTTGGTAAAGTATTCAGACCGAAAGCTCGTTTGAACTTCATCCCTTCCACCGTAAGCAACGATATCCTTTGGAGAGGGGGCTGAGGTGACTATGTGCAATGAGGAGTGAGGTATTTTTCCTTTGCTTTCCTCACTGAGACAGAATGATATAATCGGAACAAGCCCACGCAAGTGAAGCAAAATGACTCAACAAATAACACTTTCCATAGGATTCAAAGAGACCTTAACCAATGCCAGTCAGTATCACTCATACCTCAGTAGCTTTCTTGCTATAACAGCCATGAACAACCAATATAAAGCTTAACGAAAGATAGTTTTCTCTATCCTGTACCAAAAGACAAATGAAAAATATTCTATTCTTCAAGCCACGTAGCAGACCAAGATTTGCATATAATTAAAAATATTCATCAAGCTCATCGGATGAAAGAGATGCACCGAATTGGGTTTCAGTCAAGAGAGATTCGGTCTAAGGAAGGAATTTCCTTTTTCTTACTCTTCCTTTTATTCCAGTCTCGTTACCCATCTTCACTATCAATCGATGCACGACCACCAATATGAAATCGGATTTATCACTCCTTCATGGAGGTTACCTGGTTACCAAATTCACCTCCTATTAAACCCAAATATCCGATTCGTATGGAGCACGTCTCATTTGGGCATTACCAAAAGACATTGAACGCGGGGGCGTGACGGAATCACCCCATTGTTATCGAGCGATCTGCGTTCACACGAGTTACGAGGCGACCCGGCCATGAGGGAACGATTTTTGAATATATCTTCGAAGGCGGTCTCGTAAAAATGAAGCCATTAACAATTCAAGAGCCGGATGATAGCATCAAATATCCTTCACCCAGAAAACAAAAATCGTAATGCTCTGGGCGAAGCGACGGATCGTAATGAATCCAGAATTTGGGAGGGCTGTCGCGAAAACGGCGGTTTTTATCGGAACCGACTTTATTTATATGTCCCTAAATAGAATATATTCGGGAATATCTCGCCGGTGAGGGGAAGGGATCCCCGAATTCGAACGCATTTTTCCTTTAAATCACTCTGACAAGTGGGATAATTACTGGGAGAAATATTGTATAGCCAAGGTCCAGGCACGCCCTCTCTCCTGAGCACTCTTATAAATCCGCAGTCGTTGAATTATTTAGCGGAGAGTTCGAGATTTTTATCTCTCCCTTCGGCCATGACCAAATACAAGACGATGGGATTCTGAAAATGGCTCATTTACTGCATACGTGTTTCGGACATATTCAGATGGCGGTCCAAGGGAGAGAGTATCAATCCGAGTTCGAGAGGTGTACCCGCGGTGATGTAACGAAAATGAAGGGGATCATGGGTGGAAACAGAGAGATGACTACACACGGCATTACAAAGTTTAATGTATGTATGTCAAATAAGACCCCTTGACAAAAATGTTATGACGATCCTGACCTTATGATGAAGCCTCGAGTGACATTTTAATGATAAAGTAATTTTGCTCTAATTAAGTAAATTACTACCACCTGGTATATTGCCAATTAGTGGTCATAAAATTCATAATAAATGAATAATAAATAAATCAGCATAAACTGTAAGGGGCCCATCGCCTAAAATTAAGTATAGCATTTTCTGACGTCTGTTTATAGACGAACATCAGTTATATATTGGTACTTACAAGTATATATTGCCATGGAATCAGAGCTGAAAACAAATAAGTTAGTTTCCTACTGCAATTAGAGCTCTTTCGGTTAATAGTTTTGCTTTGCTAGTTTGGGTTTTATTTTTATAACACTGCTGAACATGACCCACTTTCTGCATTGCTGTAAAATATCGTAATATTCGATATCGTTCATTCTTTTTATTCTTTTTGTAAAAATTAAAAGCATAGAAATAAAGCATTTTAATACCTGGGATACTGATAAGGTGCATAATGACCTCAGCTGTCAAAGCACCTAATAAATTCAATACTACTACTACGTATGCTATGCGTAAACATGTCAACGGTGAAATATTTCGCGTTAAACTTGCAAACGGAAATCGTAAAGGTGATCGCCATGAAGTTCTTAAATTTAAAGCTCTACTTGTTGCAGTGTTCAGTATGAATGAATGAACTCCGAAAAATCCAGTAAACGCAACTTACTTCTTATTTACTTGTATGTCATTTGTCTAATGGGTGTTTATATTTTTATTATGTAAATATTATATGTATGTAGGTATAAAATTTCCAGCAGGCTTACAGCCTAACGGCAGTTCTTGTGACGATTAAACAATTAAACAAGGAATTTAATCATATGCATAACATCAGAGTATATATTTTTTCGTTCGTTCGTTTTCATCGTAGAAAAGTAACCGTCCTAGTTATAGGAAATAATCAGAATAATGCATAATAATATTTTGTTATCCGAAGGAACTGATCAAGCGCCCACAGGTTAATGAACTTTTTATACAGTGCAGGAATAAAGGATGCAGTATCACAATATTCCCAACTACAAAACGAAGAAGATTGCTATAAAAATATCCACATTGAGGTAACGATAAAAGAATTTCATTTGTATGTATTTCAATGTAAAGGATTCAACTTCATAGAGAACGCAATTACATTTACATAATTAATAAAGGATACAAGTAAATATCTTTCGTTCATGAACCAATCATTCATGCTTCATTAGGCATGGAAGTCTTTGGTTTCTTACCAAATAGCAAGTCATTTACAATTTTCAGATTGATATTTTTTTCTTTTTTGGGCCAAAACTCGTGCCTTCTTAGTGTTAAATAAAGAAGATGGAATCCGCAAACCGTATCTTTTTCTCGCTAAGCAGTCACGACGGTGCTTATACCTTCAGTTTTTCTTTATATCGGAATGGTTAAATATCCCAGAACCATTGCAATTACCTCAAGGTATAGAAAAGATTTCATATTCACGATAAAGCCTTTATTTGTATGTTAGATTAAAGAAGATACGCCTATCTATAAAGAGGGAATTAAGTAAAGGGTTTGTCACGATAGAGACGTCTTTATTGAGATAAGCCTCAATTTCAATGAAAAGTCAATGCGGCCCTAAAAAAGGAACTCGTACACGAGAACCAGAAAAGCTCTTAAATGCTCAATGAATGCTCTTAAATCGACACCTTTCATCATAAATTTAAATCACGATAAAAGAAACGTAACTATTATGCTATAGACGCGAGCTGTTAATCCGTGGAAGATGTACATTTTATGTTGCAGAATGATGAATAAATTCAAAAAAAATGGCTTTACAAAGGATATCATTGTATTATGCGATCAATCTACCATTTCACTCAACGGGCTTAGGATAAGAGAGGTAGTCGCTGAGAAACACCATTTCTAAATCTAATTATTTCCGCGAACGATCCGTCATAGTAGCAGAAATGGGCTGTTCGCTTGTTGTTTACATCCCAAACCACGTAGATTCTGCAGCTGTAGGATGTAGTTGCAACTTAAAAATAAAATTCGTATTATCAATTGTAATACATTTCAGGATATTTGAACGGGAACTCTCCGAATTGAATATCTGCTAAATATCGTTAATGTGAAGTATAAACTCAAAGGGTGATCTAAAATTCAAAGTCATCTATGTTCACCTGGCCAGAAGGCCAAGTTGCAACGTTATGTATGAAAGAAAAAAGTAAAAGTGAGCTTGTACGTAAAGGCGTGCCTTTAGCAAATTCCCATGGTAACAAGGATTTGATAAAAGTCTGAAAGGGGCCGGGAATCGAACCCGGAATCACCTTCTTTCCGGACGGATGCTTAAGCTTATTAAGGCATCGAACCAGAGAACACTGACTTGCCGTTTTTTGGAGACATAAAAACTGTTGAATGTTTTGATGGATTTATTGAATGGATCGATAGTGAAATCGCATAAAGTGTCTTTCAAGAAATCGAACGTTCTCCGGTTCGATTACCGGTCCTGTGCTACTTCTCGTGTCCGTTTTTCTTGGGAGTCATACATGAAAAACATCCGACGTTTTCATAATCTAACTTTGTCTAACATCTTGAGTGATCATTTTGGCGTTCGAAGGCTTCTAGAATCATTCGGAAAATAGTAGGACCTCTGGGATCCCGTGGAAGTGTTCAATGCAGACCAAAGATGAACTTCCCAACCGATGCGTGGTGAGTAAATCTTTTGGTTCCATGGAGAAAGGGACATGAAAGAAGTCTGTCATGACCGGGACTCGAACCCGGATCTTCCACTTTCCGGATGACTTCTCTAGTCAATTGAGCTATCGTGCCAGAAGAATTCTGTACTTCCGACTTAATGTGCAAAGTTACCTGTCGTGCTTTTCCTTGAAATATTTTGGTGTTCCGCTTAATATCCGAGGATAACATAGTCTTATACGTTACGTATACGCTTCATTTTGCGAGGTAATGTGTTTCCGTAATGAGAGCTTTAAAATATCCTTTTACACACCTGTGGTTTCATCTGTTCCAGCTTGAATTCCCAAGGAAACAAATAAAGGTGTCGTTCGGAGTGCCGTGAAGCTACTTTCAACACGTAAATGTTCCAAGAAAGATAAAAGGTTGAGAAGCACTGGTCTACAGGACTCCAGAGAGTCGACGGACCCTTTTCGAGAAACACAGTTTCAGACTAATGCGTTATAAAACAAAATGGCGGATCGACAAAATAGGTAAACAAAACGAGAGTCGCGGAAATTAAACGAAGAGTAGGCGGCATTTCTCAAGAAGACCGATATTCGAGCAAACAGTCCGAAGTAGAAAATCGTGTTCGATCGTCTTTTCCTGGGGATTCCGAAATTCTCGATCCGTCCGTCTCCGATCCACAATAAATCTCTCAGTTTCGCGAAATAGCTGAGGGAACCAGTTCCTAATGTTCCCCCGCTGCACATTTGCATATTCATGAATTTTTCGAACCCGTTCGAGTTGATTATTTTTATCGGTAGAAGGGTGAGTGGGATGGGCGACTGGTGGAGGGAGAGGCCGAGAGATATGATCCGATTGCCTTCTAATCCATAGAGACCGTAATTATAGGTCCGCATGCAAAAGTGGGAGATATTTTTTTTCAATGTGTAGGGCAGCCCCGTTGGTCAATCCCACGGCGAAATAAGGTTTCGAGAGCCACGTATTATTTTTATGAATAATACGGACGGGAAGGAATTGTTTCGGTGTTTCCAAATCCGTTCCTGATATGAATACGAAATCAGCTGAGCCGCCAAAAAGTCTCGTTTCTGGAGTTGAATTCTGATTCGGTTTCGTTGAATTTTTGTCTCCTTCGTGGGTACTCGGAATCGTTCTCGCTAGAGAAACGCGAATTAAATTTTTCCGTAGTCTTACTCCCATAGTTATCCATAGTCAAATTCCTAATGATTGAGTAATGTATGATCAGTGATAGATGCCGTCACTATGTGGACTATTAATATTTTTAAATATTATTAATACTATGGACACTTTCAATCATTCCTACCAGTTTGAGTGATGTTCTAAAACCAAGGTCGCTGGTTTTCACTTGCATTTAAGTTGCGTAAAGAAATTTGTTGAATTTGATATTTGAGAGGAATATCGCTGTTTCAATTCCTCCATGGTTGAGAGTTTTAAATTAAAAATGTTATTTAATCAAAGGTCCGTTTTCGATCATTATCTCGAGAAAAAGACCCATTACGAATCACTAGCGGGGGCATTTTTCTGTGTAAAAGAATGAGAGGTGTTATAGAAATGGAAGTGTTTTTACCGTGTTAACATACGAGAAAAAAGAGCAAATTGAAAAATGTGAAGCAATTCTGAATGCTAAATCCCACAGAGAGGCAAGAAAAATCTCCAAATTATATACGTATAGCAAGAAAATCTTTGATTATTAACTCGTTAAGGTATGAAAAAATGTTTATATGTAAATACCTCATTATGTCTTCCTAGGAAATCTGGAGTGAGAATAAATCCATTAAAAATAGAGACATTTGAACGAGCTTTAAATCTTACAGATCTAGTAGGGAGATAATTTTGATGAAATCATTAAACATATCTTTTCATAGTTTCCCCCCATCTTTTATACTTTTCCGCTGATACGTCGACAGGCATTTTCAATTTCATTCTTTGTTTTTAACACTTTGAACGTCTTGGGATCCCTGTGGGGTGAATGCTTAGCAGAATTGAGATATAGGCTCGCCGTAAGGGTATGGCTGTTTCAATTACTGCTAATATTTTACTCTAAGGACGAGGTTTGGGCAAAATACCTTATATTCCACCTGATATCTGGAGATATGACGTGATAAATTATGTTACTGTATCTTGGTTAAGTTTTTACTTTAAAAAGGGTCTCCGAAGGCAAAAACTCACCCAATATAAACATATTAGTTCTATTCTTCTCAAAATCTCATTCTCCTCACCCAAATAGCTTTTTGTCGATTTATATCTCCATTTAATACTTCTAAGACTCATTATACACTACATTCCTCATTATTTCAAAACCAAACCAATGTAATACACGTTTTTCATATTGTTCCGAACCCACTCAAAGCATAAAAGAAGTACAAAAAGAAATGAGTTAGATTTATGACAATAACCTTTCACAATGAATTCTATAACAAAAAAATCAATCCGAAGGAGATTGCTCGAGACGCTAGGAAAAATAATAGAATTTCGAAACATATAAATCTAAATATTCATATATCGAATCGGTTGCGTGGAAATTTCAGTCCGAAGACGTATCGAAAACTAGAATCATACTGTCGAACAGCCGTTTAACACATTAATTCCGGCCTGAACGTTTATTTCAGGCGTGCTGCCGCCGTTTACAACGATAGATTCTTCGAATCATCGAGTCTCTACCGCTTATCGACAGAAATCTTCGGGATATGTTAATCCGACCGAATTCGTATCGGATACAGGACAAGAGTTAATTAAAAACACCTTTTGATTGCCTTTTTCGGTGCCTTGAATCCTCCGTCATTGGTTCTAAGAGCCTCAAATTCGCCATTCCATTCGGAAGAGCTCAAGAACTATGCACTTTCTATCTTCCCCCGCCACGACGATAAATCTCTTCTTTTCGCTAACGTATTCCGCCTTCCTGACCCAAAGAGGAAGCAGCTCCTCCTCCATCCTTTCCCGTCCACCCGATAGCTTCGATTAAGAAGTAACCTCCGCTCAAAAAAGGGAACCAAATTCTAATGCCCCGTTACGTGCGTTTAATGCCGAAATGGTCTCGGAACAAAATGGCGGGAACCGGTCCAGTCGATATTACAAGGTCGGGGAAATGTCGATATGGCATAATATGCGCCTCTCGATTTTCATTTTTCCGTCCGGGAATCTGGAGCATCTTGATTATGGGGCGGCCCCGAATGCGGACCGAAATTGGGTAAATTTGTCGAGAGCGACGTTTTACCGTACGCAGATCTCTGGCTATGTGTGTCGAACTTGAGGTTATGATCAATGTATGACGCCCTCAGAGGCGTAGCCAAGGGGGTGGTTTTGGGGGTTCAAACCCCCCTCCATGCGATTGCAGCCAACAATAAACTATAGCGTGGAAGAAGGTGACCTCACGCATGTATGCGATACAAACTCCGCTAGAGATCCGCAGGGTGTACACGTAAATATAAATCAGTTTCTATTTTCATGGGATTTTTTGCTGAAGTATTCCTGCCCCTGTGTTGTAGACAATGCAGTGTTTACATCATAGCTCTTAAACCCCCATTTACACACCCCTGGCTACGCCCCAGGACGCCTTTGTGGTCGGTTGAGCAAATCTCGCATGAGAATTCTTCAGCATACATTTTTGACAAATTTTCAGTGTCCACATGGAATCACGTACATTTTATTTGTAAATAGTGCTTTTCAAGACGACTTCTAACGCTTGTGGATCGAATTAAATTATTTCCTTTCCCTTCCAATATATTTAGTCTACAAAAGCTAATCTGGTGAGTTTAGTGATTTGTGTTAAAAACAACATTGTTAGTTGTCCCCAATATCTCAACTTTTCTACAGACGTGTATCTGTAAAGTATTCAGCCCGAAGGTCAGTTGGGACCTCATCCCCTCTACCATCAGCCACGAGGAGCTAGGAGAGGGAAATGAGGCTTACTAGGCAAGATGAGGAGTGAGGTAATTTTCCCTTGCTTTCCTCGCCGAGCCTGAGAGCTACAAGCCCACGTTAGTGAAGCACAGTGGCTCTACAAGTAACACTTTTCGTAACATTGCATAAGGAGAAATCTTAATGAATGCCATTATTCAGCATAACTCATGCCTCGGTAGCTTTCATACGAGTATTATCACAGCCATGAACAAGACTGAGACAAAAATAAATAAAAGATACATTTTCTCTATCCTGTACCAAAAGCCAAATTATAAGTATCTCATTCATCAAGATTTCAAGGTAGCAGGACCCTGCTGATGAATAGAATGTAGAAATAACGTCTCACGTAATTTTACGTACTGCCCCTCAAAGCCATTAGTTGAGTTTTTGTACTCAAAATTGCGGTCGGAGTGCTATGCTTATTGAATCCTCTCTGTCGCCCACACTGTTTGTTTGGTTTGACACCTTTGGTATCATTTATACATTCTGGCTTGTCCCCGCAGGATCATTGACGATTTTCTTCTTATTGATGTATAAACAACTTGATTTTGAGAAGTTAATTTGACCCCTTGCCACCAAAATTGTGCTCTACTTCCCCCGTTTAGTAAAATACGCTGCAGAATACCACAAACAAACCAAAACCAAAGAAAAGAAAAGCTCTAGTTTCGTAGCGCCATCCTCAGGTGCACAAGAAGCACTGACTTACTGACGAGTAAATTTATGGTAATCCATGACAGTAGGGAAAACAAAAAAACAGGAACCAATTCATGGTATTTTGCAGTGTTTTTTTATTATTAGGGGTCTATTTTCCTAAGAAAAGTGGCTTCTTTTTTTCCTAATGTGTACTTGTATATTTAGAATCATTTTCGCATATATTATCAATCCCATACTAAGCATGGGATATATAACAAAGTAGTATGATATGTTCAAAGTATGTCGACGCTCGCATATTATATGCATCTTAACTAATGATACTTTGAACGACCCGATAATGCAATATATGTCATGAAAAATCTGTGATCTTAATTTTGGAAAACCTTTGGTTGGGTCGCAAGCATCAAGTATTACGAAAACTTTCTTCGAATTCGTTCTTCAGTCAGTATACGATGATTTCACGAGCTAAAATTTAAGAAACGTAGCTTTAATTAAATAGCAATCTTCATAGCTTACTAACTAATCGCAGTTTGAAAGAAAATTCCATTCATTTACCAACCTCGCTTGAATTTTATTGAATTCCGTAAGGTTGGAGCAGCGACTGTAACTATCGTAGAAACATAAAGATTATTTTCGTAAGATTTAAATCCGAAGATAAAGGAAAGGAAGGTAACTTAGTAGGTTGAAAACCTACGAAAATCCCAAAGGAATAACAAGTGTGAAAAATATCGACACGACTGGGACTCGGACAAAGGTCTCCCACTTTCCTCTATCATATCATCACAGGTATTAATTAAATAGCATTATTCTTAGAAACCAGTTAGCCGATTGCAAATATCTGTAATTTATTTTTGTATGATGTAGCAAAATGTATCGTATGAAATATTATGTAAATTTCTCTGCAGAAATTTTATATAAATATTTCATCAATGTCATAACCTATATTTAGATTGAGAGTGAGGAATTCGAGCCAGATATAGAATAAATCGATCAATATTTCTAGTTGAATCCGTGTGCCGTTTAATTTTCTTTTAGTCTTTCAGTAATATCTCTGGCAGGAAAAGGCCAATTTATCAACGCTCTTTCTCATTTCCAAAGTGATCACCTAAAAAAATTAATTTCCTTGAAAACTCGCTTTTTGACTCTAAAGCGGCAAAATCGTTTATTTTAAATACTTAAGACGAGTACGATACATTTTACTGCCCTCTGAGGAATATTTTTCGGGCAGCAAAGATAGAGTAAATAAAAAGTCTGCAAAGTTGAAAATAAATTTTAATAGCTAAAAGTGAAACTGTATAACTTAGTAGTAAAATAAAATGGACTAAATTAAAAAGTAAATGACCATTCATATTTCAAAAAGGTAGAGATTTTCAGTGAATTTTTTAATACAAAATCAATATCCAACGATTAAGAACGAATCCAACGAAATGATGGTACGATTTACCGAATGAGAAAGGCAATTACGTTCACAACTAGTATTTATTGCAAGCAAGATAGTTTGAAAAGAAAAAGAATTCTTATATGTGCATAGAAATCTCTTACAAAAAATTATTAGGCGACAGTGTTAATTAGCTGTGTTGGTAAATAATATACCGAATTCGATTATATATTTACCTCTGGCGGAGTGGTTCGCGTGCTAGCGTTCCAAATCTAAGGTCCCGGGTTCGAGTACCGGCTAATTAGAATTTTTAGGAAATTGTTTTTGTGTGTCCACCAATAGAAATACAGTGGTACCTTGATTTACGACGGCCTTACTTAACGAAGTACGTGGTCAACGACGAGAGACTGTGATCAAAAATGTCTCTGGTAACAACGAAGGCTTTGGTTTACGACGCCTTCTGGTGAAGATTGACAATTGAAAACTTCTTTTTTGACTATTTATTTTATTAGTGATAATTTTTTGTCTCGGAAATTAATGAAATAATTATATTTACCATTCTTTAATGACAATTTAATGAGTTTTATCAGCATATCTGACATGCAGTATGGTTCTGGAAAATCACGCCTTGGATAAGTACGGCTTTGGTTAACGATGACAATCTTGGAGTGGTTCACCACTGAACCACTATGGGACCACTGCAGTTGTTAAAGTGAATGTATTTGGTATTATCTCCCGGTTTCCATTAAAGATATTATTATTAACATATTTTAACACCACTTCAGGTTAACGATAATAAAGCCAGTGCTAATGGATTAAGTATGTAATATTTAAATATGCTGTTACTATTCGTACATTACGCATATTTTTGAGAACCTAGTCGGAGTCGGAATTTTCCGACTATTATTTCCATTCCTGCCGCAATTTTTGGGAATTAAGACGTGTATTCGCGCACAGGACGAAAGATTGAATCGTCCGAACGAGAGAGCAAGTAGATCTCACCCACTTATCCCCTCACCAACCTCGTATCCCTACATTCTCCTCACCTTAAGTATATCCTACCGTGTGTCAAGATCCCGGCCGAGTGAGATTTTTCCCCCTCCGCCCATATTTTTATCTAATATGTGGGTGTGATGGTGTCCGAGAGAGGGAGAGAGAGTGCGAAAGACAGCCGAGATAAGAATCTACTTTTCCTTTCGAAAAATACCTAAGGCTAGCCGCGCCGAGATTGCCCAAAATTTATTTTTTCTCCCGCCCCTTCTCTCTAGGCATCCCCCCCACATCCCCTCCCTTTTTAAATTGTTTCAGTCTCGCACACGTCAGGATGTAGAAAAAAATCGCCGTGGATTGGGTTGCGCATACGGGCGTGCGCACGTATGTACACACAAGCACGGGGATTGGGAATAGAAAAAACGAGATGATTGGAAAACGTGCATATCAAAGGTTTATATAGCGCTCGTCGGCTCCGCGGTCCTTCCACAAAGGGAAAGTAACCCACGGCGAGAGGTTTCGGTTCATGAATCTATATCAGTGCAAATGTAACGTGCCGGTCCTCCCATCTTCAAATCGGATTACCGCCTTTTCGACATGTCCGTCAAGATTCGCAATGGTGAGTTTTACTTTGCGGTTTGCCACAGAGGGGAGCTTGTTGAAAGAGTTGTCTTTGTATGCATTTGTGAGAGTAAAAGTGAATAGGATTCTAATGTAGTGTCGTCTCCGTTCTTTTTCTCGGATTACCTTCGCGGCCAACGACAGCGACTTTTCATAATGGTGAGTACTTGACTGTTTTCATTGTTCTCCGGCTGGGTTTGGCCTTACGGGATGCTAATGGGTGTGTGATGTTTCAGACTGTGTTTAGCGGTATCTGCATTCAGAAATCAGATGCGAGACTATTATTATCATCACGATGGTTTGGATTATAAGTAGACCAATATTGCGGCAATATCAACTTCGAATACGTATTTAAAGATAGAAAAACTCTACAACAATACAGAGCTCTATCAATACACTTATGCATTATCTATCTGACCAAAAGGGTGTAAAGTTATTCACCCCCAGAGGACATTAAGATTGGGTGTTGACCAAATAGCAATATATACAGAGCTATAAATATGTATTTTTAAATTCCCTTCTCTTACTAAACAGATGTGTAGTCATTATATAGCAGAATATAAATAAGTTATGACTTTCTATTTACCAATATTCTATAACAATACGGAGTTAATAATACACTTATACGATACCTCTCCATCTAATNGGAGACTTTTTATATTAACGAAATCTTTAAAATCAGTAGCAAATTATGAGTAGTTTATGAGTACGTCTACAAGCAGTTTGAGTATTTCGTAAAGACAAAATAATACTTATTGTGCTTCCGATATTCCACTCTTCTAAACAAAGAATAAATAATAAAAATCATAAGTTATTATTAAGTGTTATCTCTAAGACAGGATACACATCTACGCTGTCAGTAAAACGCAGGTATGAATCTCTACGACTAACAAGATAAATTTCGTTATGAGAAAAGTTTAACAAAGGCTCATACACAGTCTCATATGAACGCCTAATTTTGGATTTGTTATTAATGCAGCTAAACTATTTTTGGCTAAATTAGGTGAGATTTCATTTCTGTTGCGTTGCACATTATCATTTACTTCTTATATACTCGTGAAATACCTTTAGATGTATTAACAAAGGAAATAAAGGTCAAAATCGTATATATACGATGGTATCTTAAAAGCGTGCTGATCATAATTGGTGGCAAATTATGCACGCCTACATTCCATCCCGTATAACACTTAAATCAACATATACTTAAGTAGACACACATTCAGAAATCAATAACCTCTCAGTATATATTTGTATATGAATATATGTACACAGACCTAAATACATACGGATGTATAAGCATGTATTGGGGTCGTTTTGTTTTTACAACGACATTTTTCGCTTCATTGTTGATATCCTGACAAGATGGTCGACTTGTAAAGAATCCGCGATGTTTTCACGACGCGCTAAAGCCCCGTTCCAGGATTGATTGACTGGGTTTTTATATTCGCTCCGAAGCTGTTTTTACCGCGTCGCGAACTTCAATGAAAGATTCATTTCCATTCATTTCTTGCGTAGTCTATGAGATACAATTCCGACGCGAGGGATTTTGCTCATTTTGTGTGCAGGATACGTTCCAGATTGCGTCTCGTTGGATCGGAACCTATAATGCCGGAGCATTTGTGTGTTTCTCCGTCTGACAGAAGTTATTTAGTCTGGGAAGAAATAAGGGATGCGGAAAATTGCTTTTCAATTTAGAATTTTTTGCTCGGGCACCGTCTCCTCAGCGGATTTGTTGAAAAGTAGGTTGCAGCGAGCATAATTAAGAAAACTGTATTTTTTCGCGATTCCATTCGTTTTTCTTTCATTTCCGAAGGCATCGCTCGGGAAATATTATGCGCCGGATGAGGTTTTTAAGGCTTAATTAATTTGGGCGTGAGTGGGGATGGATTCTTTGTCCGAGATGTGGCACTTTCTTAATAAGTAGCCGTTCTTTAGGATTCATAACTTCGCGAAATGGAGCCCATGATAAATGGATTACGTTAATGAAATACGGTATTTGCGGACGGTGGTTTAAAAATACATACGTTACGAATGCGAGGTTATTTTAGATTGGAATAAATATTTTTATTGGGGTACGTAATTTGGTATTGATGTGTTAAATAATTGTAGTACTATTAATTACGTACGTAATTTGGTATTGATGTGTTAAATAATTGTAGTACTATTTGGGGAGTAATGCTTTAATAGTATCTTCATTCCTAAGTAGAAACGGGTATGAAAAAAGTCTGTTCAGACCGGGACTCAAACTCGGGTCTCGCTATTTCCGGTTGGTTGCTTTCATAGAGCTATCGAGCCAGATGTTCTAGATTGCTGAATGGATAGATCAGCCAATTGGAAATTGGGAGACCCGGTTTCGAGTCCCGGTACTGTGAGACTTTTTCATCTCCGTTTCTCTTTAGGAGTTTTCCTAGGTGCACGCCGTTACGTGAAAATTCACCTTCACCCTTTTCCTTGTATTTGAATTAATTTTTAAAGTAATTTAAGTAAATTTAAGTATAATACTTACTTAAAAGGCGTATTGCAAACAAAAATACACGTTACAAAATCTCAAGATAGGCTTAATTAAATAGCAATTAGCTTCAATGAACAACTTACGTGTCCATCATTTTTTTCCTAACCACCACCATCTCTATCAAATATGTCAAATGTCAAAAAAGGCAGATATTCCGTGCAAATATATTTTCAAGTATTCCTTTATAAGCTTTTCGAGCAGTATAGGTAGGGTGATTTCGGTTTTTTCTGTTTACATAAGCATAAATCAAGTACAGATTAAAAACCCTCCAAGCATTTGCTGTCGGCGGTCCATACCTGTCCGCTACGACCAATTCTGGAAGTAACGGAAGTCGGGTATAAAAGACCTAAGATTTCTAATTAAAACAGCCGTGTTCCAATATCTTTCCTCACAATATAAATCTAATCTCAATAAACAAAATAACAAAATAATGGAGCTATTCAGTTACAGTACGTGAATACACAGCGATCTGCAAAGAGAAAAAGATTTCATTGTTGCTCGTATACGATCCTTGTGAGTCACGGTACAATCTGAAAGGTTGTATGAAGGGAAGTAGGGTTCAGAATGTTAGGAAGTAGATTGAGTAGGGAACTTTGTGCAAGGGATAATCTAAATGTAGGAGTGTCTAGTAGCCGTGGGTGGAATATTATATTAAAATATTGAAAATAATTCAGGAGAATCAAAATAGGATTTTACTATAATATAGGAGAAAGAGAGATTAGATTACTAAGAATTCTTTACGGAAAAGTATTTTACGTAAGCTGCGGAAGAATTCTATAGATGGGGTACACGAGATTTTAGTATATTAGCATAAAAATTGAAGATTTGGCTCGGGGAGGAGGTTAGACTTGGCTTACATGGGAAGTATTCAGGGAAGCACAAGTTTGTGGTTAAACCATTCAACCATTAGTGTATGGAAAGTATTTGAGTTGTAAAGGAGCTTGGCGTGCCGTTATTGATATTTTTCTCCAGAAACGATATGATGATTAAAATTATACGTAGAATAGAACATTCTATGCGTTTTTACTGATTTAGTGCCTAGAGTCGTTTTGGAAATCTATGAGAGCACATTTCTCCACAACGGGTGTAACAAAGACGATTTTTTTCTTTATTTTTTTTATCTGATGAGTAATGACCTTGTGAGACGTGATTTACGCCACTAACAGTAAATCAGGGGTGTCTTCTCGGCAGACGCTTTTGATATGTTTAACTTTCCTCTAAATTGTATTAGGCTCCGGAGCAATGACTTTCCGGGTAAAATTGGCTCCAATTTAAGGAAGAAGGAAAATGTATGTGTAAGTTGTTATCTAGTTGCATCAGATTTCGACTCGACGGAGTTTATAATTACCACATTGTACTATCAATGTCCATAAATCGAAATCAATACATCAGTTGATTGGATGTGGCAAGAGTTATCACGTTATTTAGACTTTGAGACATTTTTCAGTCAACCTTAAATTAAATCAGATTTTCTCTATAATGACTATGACAGTTCATTGAATGCTACAGAACCAAGTTCGACTCCTTGCGGTCTTTACTCTTTTATTTCATTCTCGAAACAATTGCGGTTCACTCTAATGTAAAATAAATGTCGCGTGCTTTATTAATAGATAAAAATATCGATCAATAAAATCAATACCATCAATTAAAATGTGTTAATTTACGATCGATCTAAATAATTTCTGACCGAATCTAAGTTATATTCACAACTTATACCACCATTATATAGGAGAAACGGACATGAAAATATTCTGAGAGGTCCAGGACTAGAAACAGGACCTGCCGATTTTCGGGTGATTACTCTAGCCAATTGAGCTAACTTACCAGAACATTTAGATATGCCGTTTTGGAGACTTTTTATATTAACGAAATCTTTAAAATCAGTAGCAAATTATGAGTAGTTTATGAGTACGTCTACAAGCAGTTTGAGTATTTCGTAAAGACAAAATAATACTTATTGTGCTTCCGATATTCCACTCTTCTAAACAAAGAATAAATAATAAAAATCATAAGTTATTATTAAGTGTTATCTCTAAGACAGGATACACATCTAAGCTGTCAGTAAAACGCAGGTATGAATCTCTACGACTAACAAGATAAATTTCGTTATGAGAAGAGTTTAACAAAGGCTCATACACAGTCTCATATGTGTTACTTTCCCATACCTTTACATATCCTCTGAACAGAGCGAAGGAAGATACGTCTGACAGTTGAAAGGAGTTTTTAGGTTATTTGCTCCATATTGTGATGTCAGAGAGACCGTCTCTTGATAAGCCTGAGGTCTTTATGGGATGTCTGCAGCGCAAGCTTGGTCAAACACGTAATCGTTGCACGAAGTTTTTCTCTGCCCTCTTTTTCGTTTTTGAAGGCCATATTTTTGGTTCTCAAAAGGATCTGCCGAGATACAGAAACCCGAAAAGGCATCTTCGAGTTTGTTTCCCGCTTCTCGTGTAATATAAATTGAGAAGTCTTAAACAGGAAGATTTTTTTTTCTTTTGAAACTTTTGAGTGCATTTGAAGGTAATCGCAAATGGTAATCACCATTCGAGCCGTAAACGAAATTTCAGCAGTAACAAGTGTTTGAGAAATCGCGTGATTAATGCAAGAAGCATAAATGAAACGGTCCGACTTTTCATATCATTCAGGATTACGACGCTCTGAAAATTTGATTACGTGATCCATTCATTTGATTACATTATATCTGTCATTAAAATTTTTCTGAGATATTACCAGTTCTAACTGGACATTTATCGTTGCTATTAATCACAGAGACAAATACTTTCATCACAGACTATAGATGTCTTGTTATATTCTTTCATCTCAAGATGTATAACCAACACAGTATACGAGACATCATGGCACTTTCATTTATTTGTTTATTATCTATTCCATATAATTGGAGGGAAAATAAAATGGTGCGTCCCGTTTGAATTATAATAATTCTGTTTGATACACATTTGATTTTTTAACCAGTAAATCCCTCTGATAAGTATTACTAGCTGAAGTACCCGATGATTCTAAACGGGGAAAATGGAGGTAGGATTAAAGATAGCAGTCCTAGTTGTACAAAAGAGAAACGAAAATACCTCATCTTAAATTATTTCAATGGGACAGACTATTGAAAACGAAAATTCTCAATGAAAACCCCTATATCTTATCAAAGTCCTCATTATTTGGAGACAAAACCCTTAATCGACGATAAGAATATGAATTAATACATTTCTTTCTTATGAAAATTGGTCAAGTTCATACGATGATTCATTTTTCAATTTGCAATATAAAAGGAGTCCGCAAAAGATTGAAATAAAATTTGCATGTGTATCTTATGCGTTGACTCGTCCGGGATCGAACCTGAGACCAACAGATACACGAAAAGAAATTTGCGTGACGTCGGTTTTCAATTATGTGCAAGTTTTAGTAAAACGTAAGCTGCAATATCTGGTTCTCGAGTGGTAGGCGAGCCCATACACTTACAAACTTTTTACTTCATTTATAAGATATAAAAGAGAGATACTTAATGTAGTAGTAACGCTAAAGAACGATAGGGCTCTAGTTTTACCAGATTTCAAAAGTAGCGCTAGCAATATCTATTTCCCTGGCTCAAAGATGATTTCTGAAATTGATTGTTACGCTGGATCGTGAGGTGGAAGCTCTTATGGAGAATGCTTTGAGATGGTATCTATTGACTTCAGTTTCCTAGCAACAGCAGTGTTTTCGCAGCCTCTGAACTTCAGTCGGAAAACTCTTCTTCCCATCTCGCTAATAGCGTCAAATAGCCTTCGGAATGTGTGTAATCCAGCACCTGTAAATTTCGTTTACTCTTCGCTGATTCGAGAGCAACTTTTCTCGGAAACCTCAACTTCGTAAACTGCCATCAGCGTCATTAATGAGGCGGAACGACCCGATTCTCGGTTCCGATTGTTCGGAATGCTTCGCCCAAGTCGTTTGATGATTCACAGCTGTCGGAAACGTTTTTCTCTCACAGCAAGTTTTCCATCGGAACGATTTATCACCGGTGATCGGTTTCATAGGGTTTTGAGGTGTAAGTTTTTTGATGGAAATCATTTTAGGAATTGTTGTGAAGGTTATATAATCTCTAAGCGTATTATAATGGTGTTTAAGGGCATAAAGTTCCTGAATTGTATCGAAATATTAGTAAACTGAAGAGGGTTTTCCTTTCATCCATTGAAAAGTAGGTAATTGAATGCTGTTATTACTATTGATACGATTGTTACTTATAATACGAGTCCTTTGGTTTTACTGTGAATATCAAGATGGAAATGCGAATCTTCTTTTATGTATTGAGCGATTTTGAAAATAAATACCACGTGAGAAGACGTTTTTCGTGAAATGCCATAATTATGGGAATCATGGGTAGTTATTTATTTACATGGGTAGTTAATATTTATTATTAAGGTTGTTGTAGTTTTTGGTATTACGCGCAGTCTTTGGGTTAACTTTCAATTTGAATATAGCCTTCGCATGTATCAACTTTGCATACTTTGCTATACCATATTAGGCGATTTTGTATGATCGTTATCTTCGAAATTGTGCTTAAGTGTAATTGCTAACTGCTATTACTCTTTGCTATATTTTTGTTATGAATGTTACCAACAAGTAATAGATGAGGATTTTAAAAGTATAGAAAAATATGCTTAATGTACTTGGAAAGTTCCTTTTAGGGTAGGTTTATTACATAAAACATATAAATGATAGCATCGAAACTTATCAGAATAAAGTCGATAAGATGAACGAACGTTATGGCACACCACCAAGTGAAGTCCTAAACGATCAACTCTATTTATTAACTAATCGATTCTATTTTAAACTAAAAATTTTATTCTGGAAAGAACTATTAAATTGATTATTCACTATCCAAGATTTCCGAGTTCGAATTAAAGTGGAAACGTATTCTTGGTTAAAATTTACAATTTTGGGTGTAGAATTTTCTTTTCACAACAGCTGATAGTCTCCTCTATTTTTCCAAATAGTAACTGGTATAACTAATTAGTTTTGGCAATATATGGCGGAAGTTGCTCATATTTGGTACAGTAAAAATAAAATTTTACAACTTTCACAGAAGTTTGATATCCTGTTTTTTTCTTTTCTGATTTCTGTGACGTGGTCGAATATTGTTTTTATTGTAGTAACTTGTAACTTGAAACTACATATTTTACTACTTATTCCCAAGCATTAATCTAATTGTTTGATTTTATTCAATATTTCTCTATAAAATTGCAGCATTAATTTTTAAATTCCGAAGATTCATAGTAAAATAATGAAATTGTTTGATGAAAATAGAGCAAGAAACCTCTAGTATAGTAGAAGTATTGTTAAAAGTGCATCGACAGCTAAGGTCATTTCGCTCGTGAGCCCCCACCGGGAATCGAACCCGGGATCGCTTTCACCATAGTCGAACGCGTATGGCATATGGCTATATGGGAGCCCCGCAAGAAACCTCTCCTTTGGATCAAACTTCAACTGGACACCGAGAGAAAATTTGATAACAATAAAAATTTTTCCGAGTTTCATTTTACTAGTGTTAATTTAAGACTTTTAAATCGAATATTATAATTGTTTATTTATAAATGAATAATTATCATCTTCGATTTAAAAATCCTAAAATAATACCAGTGATTATGTTGGAAACTTGCTTATTCATTGGTCAAGTTTAAGAAGTGCGAGAGAGTTTTCGAAATTTCAGAAATTTTATCACACTATAAAAACCAGGCGTCATGGTCCAATTCCTAAAATTTGATAATCACATCATAAAGACTTTGCCTTCTATGGATATTATCCGTAACTTAACGTCAAGGTATCAGATCGAAACGTGTGAACGAATCCGGCGATAAATCGATAGGAATCTTATCTCGGATTTCAATCATATCGAAACTTTTCAACGGGTCTCTCCACGCGTATTTTTTTCTTTTTTCGGGAGTAAACGGTGAAAACGGATCAACGGGCAGGGCAGAGTAATTTTCTTTTAAATTGGAGAATGTTGCTCCGGCGAATAGGCACGCCTGCTTTCATTCAAGGTTTTTTGCATGAGAGTCAAGGAAAACGTATGAAACGAGGTGATGATTTCGTCGGAAAAAATTGTTACTACACAGTTATGTAGGACGTAAATTACAAGAGGATGTCGATGATTCGGAGATTTGGTTGCGTGGCGGGAGATTTGTGTGTTTCATTCGCTCGTATGCCAATTCTGTTTTTGGGAGCTTAACGGGAGTTGAGCTCCAAAGTTCTAAATGTATAGTGATGGAATTCCTAAGTCCTCTTAGATTAGTTTTCATTTGTGGTGTTGGGTCTACCTGGTGATATTACACACTGCAAAATATTCAAGGCTTATTACAATGCACAATATCACAAGAAATGTTCACAAGAATTTCTTTTTCTTGTGGTACCATATGTTTTAAAGTGCTTTAACTTTCAATCTTGTTTTGAATAGCCTCTCAATTGCCAAAACTATTAACTATTATTTATTGGCATAACTTAATAATTCAGCTTTCTCACTAAAAATGATTATTTTTCACTTTTTTTCTTTTAAGCATAAAGAATGTCTAAATCCAGGTATTTTTTAGATACCTACTCACTTTGGCAAATGTGTGGCTATTTGTCTATATTTATATACTTATTTTATCTTTCCAAAGGGATTGGTGGAGTGTTTTCAATCTTAATAAGGGAAATTTTTAATGGTATTTTAATATGCATGATAATGGTGTATGTTTTTTTTAACAAGGGTGGTATTGGTTTTGGTTCTGAGTTTGGCTCCAACGTCCGATCTTATCATTTTTTCCGAATTTTATAATGCATAATTTTGCATATTTAACGCCGGAACTTTTATTTCTTTGGTCACATAACTTGATATTTTTGAAATTATAACTTTTCGAATATTCCAAACAGATTAAATTCATAACACCGATGTTGCGGCGAGAAATGTGTTGAAATTTTAAAAAAATCGACCTATAATTTCAGTGTGTCATAAATTGTACAATAATTTTAAATGTATTAAAGCTCCATAAATACGATTTTGAGTGATATAAAACCCACTTATGGTAACAATTATTTCCTTTTTGAGTTCAAATAAATATACGAATCAATTTTCGAAAGTATCCGCGACTAATAAGATTATTCTATGAATTCTACTCCTGGATTTCGCAAGGTATATGTAGTACATTAATCCATAGTCAACAATAAAAATAGGATTAATTTTTGTCGTGATTTTAGATTGTTAGACTCAAAATCCTCAATTTTCTTCCTTCGTGACCATAAGCTCTTTCCCTTTATTTTGACTGTTTAAATGATTTGAAGTAGTTTGGTAGCCGATCGAAAGTTTTCATTCTCGTGACATTGGAGCAAGCCCCGAAAGGAAATCCGTGCATGACTCAATTCCAATTACCATATTACCTATTGTTGGGGCAATGAATATCTCGATATCTGCATGATTTTAACAGCAATCCTACACGGCGTCCTACATGCGAGCTCGTGACCTCCAAATGCTGCTTACAACCCACCACTTTATACCTCCGCCCATAATCGAGAGTTCTCTCGACATGTGTTTCGTCAAAATTGACGTAATTTGATGAATCAATCCGGGGAAACGACCGGGTATTGCTTCGAGTTCGAAGGGTATTCCGGCAAGGTTGAAATAAATGTCTTTGAAAACCTGATTCTTTCAACTTCGGAGGTCCTTTAATAAATAGTCTTTATCATACTGATTTTTTTCTAGTTTTCCAAAGACTGTTTCGAAGTATATGCTTAAATTTTTATACCGGGAGATCTTTCCCTCCAATACGAAAGACTATGACTGAAGGTTATCATGAAACTCAACTTCATGGTTATCCGTTTGTTGTCTATAAAAGTCGTTTCTCAGTGTTGGCACTCTAAATTTACCCTTTCGCGAACTTCTTTATGTTAAATTCAGCATCTTGTCAATCAAATCTTCCCTAGAGATTTTTTGGCTCTAACATCATGAAATGTAAATTCCAAATAGTAACTGGTATAACTAATTAGTTTTGGCAATATATGGCGGAAGTTGCTCATATTTGGTACAGTAAAAATAAAATTTTACAACTTTCACAGAAGTTTGATATCCTGTTTTTTTCTTTTCTGATTTCTGTGACGTGGTCGAATATTGTTTTTATTGTAGTAACTTGTAACTTGAAACTACATATTTTACTACTTATTCCCAAGCATTAATCTAATTGTTTGATTTTATTCAATATTTCTCTATAAAATTGCAGCATTAATTTTTAAATTCCGAAGATTCATAGTAAAATAATGAAATTGTTTGATGAAAATAGAGCAAGAAACCCCTAATATAGTAGAAGTATTGTTAAAAGTGCATCGACAGCTAAGGTCATTTCGCACGTGAGCCCCCACCTGGAATCGAACCCGGGATCGCTTTCACCATAGTCGAACGCGTATGGCATATGGCTATATGGGAGCCCCGCAAGAAACCTCTCCTTTGGATCAAACTTCAACTGGACACCGAGAGAAAATTTGATAACAATAAAAATTTTTCCGAGTTTCATTTTACTAGTGTTAATTTAAGACTTTTAAATCGAATATTATAATTGTTTATTTATAAATGAATATTTATCATCTTCGATTTAAAAATCCTAAAATAATACCAGTGATTATGTTGGAAACTTGCTTATTCATTGGTCAAGTTTAAGAAGTGCGAGAGAGTTTTCGAAATTTCAGAAATTTTATCACACTATAAAAACCAGGCGTCATGGTCCAATTCCTAAAATTTGATAATCACATCATAAAGACTTTGCCTTCTATGGATATTATCCGTAACTTAACGTCAAGGTATCAGATCGAAACGTGTGAACGAATCCGGCGATAAATCGATAGGAATCTTATCTCGGATTTCAATCATATCGAAACTTTTCAACGGGTCTCTCCACGCGTATTTTTTTCTTTTTTCGGGAGTAAACGGTGAAAACGGATCAACGGGCAGGGCAGAGTAATTTTCTTTTAAATTGGAGAATGTTGCTCCGGCGAATAGGCACGCCTGCTTTCATTCAAGGTTTTTTGCATGAGAGTCAAGGAAAACGTATGAAACGAGGTGATGATTTCGTCGGAAAAAATTGTTACTACACAGTTATGTAGGACGTAAATTACAAGAGGATGTCGATGATTCGGAGATTTGGTTGCGTGGCGGGAGATTTGTGTGTTTCATTCGCTCGTATGCCAATTCTGTTTTTGGGAGCTTAACGGGAGTTGAGCTCCAAAGTTCTAAATGTATAGTGATGGAATTCCTAAGTCCTCTTAGATTAGTTTTCATTTGTGGTGTTGGGTCTACCTGGTGATATTACACACTGCAAAATATTCAAGGCTTATTACAATGCACAATATCACAAGAAATGTTCACAAGAATTTCTTTTTCTTGTGGTACCATATGTTTTAAAGTGCTTTAACTTTCAATCTTGTTTTGAATAGCCTCTCAATTGCCAAAACTATTAACTATTATTTATTGGCATAACTTAATAATTCAGCTTTCTCACTAAAAATGATTATTTTTCACTTTTTTTCTTTTAAGCATAAAGAATGTCTAAATCCAGGTATTTTTTAGATACCTACTCACTTTGGCAAATGTGTGGCTATTTGTCTATATTTATATACTTATTTTATCTTTCCAAAGGGATTGGTGGAGTGTTTTCAATCTTAATAAGGGAAATTTTTAATGGTATTTTAATATGCATGATAATGGTGTATGTTTTTTTTAACAAGGGTGGTATTGGTTTTGGTTCTGAGTTTGGCTCCAACGTCCGATCTTATCATTTTTTCCGAATTTTATAATGCATAATTTTGCATATTTAACGCCGGAACTTTTATTTCTTTGGTCACATAACTTGATATTTTTGAAATTATAACTTTTCGAATATTCCAAACAGATTAAATTCATAACACCGATGTTGCGGCGAGAAATGTGTTGAAATTTTAAAAAAATCGACCTATAATTTCAGTGTGTCATAAATTGTACAATAATTTTAAATGTATTAAAGCTCCATAAATACGATTTTGAGTGATATAAAACCCACTCATGGTAGCAATTATTTCCTTTTTGAGTTCAAATAAATATACGAATCAATTTTCGAAAGTATCCGCGACTAATAAGATTATTCTATGAATTCTACTCCTGGATTTCGCAAGGTATATGTAGTACATTAATCCATAGTCAACAATAAAAATAGGATTAATTTTTGTCGTGATTTTAGATTGTTAGACTCAAAATCCTCAATTTTCTTCCTTCGTGACCATAAGCTCTTTCCCTTTATTTTGACTGTTTAAATGATTTGAAGTAGTTTGGTAGCCGATCGAAAGTTTTCATTCTCGTGACATTGGAGCAAGCCCCGAAAGGAAATCCGTGCATGACTCAATTCCAATTACCATATTACCTATTGTTGGGGCAATGAATATCTCGATACCTGCATGATTTTAACAGCAATCCTACACGGCGTCCTACATGCGAGCTCGTGACCTCCAAATGCTGCTTACAACCCACCACTTTATACCTCCGCCCATAATCGAGAGTTCTCTCGACATGTGTTTCGTCAAAATTGACGTAATTTGATGAATCAATCCGGGGAAACGACCGGGTATTGCTTCGAGTTCGAAGGGTATTCCGGCAAGGTTGAAATAAATGTCTTTGAAAACCTGATTCTTTCAACTTCGGAGGTCCTTTAATAAATAGTCTTTATCATACTGATTTTTTTCTAGTTTTCCAAAGACTGTTTCGAAGTATATGCTTAAATTTTTATACCGGGAGATCTTTCCCTCCAATACGAAAGACTATGACTGAAGGTTATCATGAAACTCAACTTCATGGTTATCCGTTTGTTGTCTATAAAAGTCGTTTCTCAGTGTTGGCACTCTAAATTTACCCTTTCGCGAACTTCTTTATGTTAAATTCAGCATCTTGTCAATCAAATCTTCCCTAGAGATTTTTTGGCTCTAACATCATGAAATGTAAATTTTGTGTTGAAATTTTCAAACTTTATAAGTGAAACATGTTAATAAATTTGATTGAGTATTAATTAACGTTTAAAAGATCACTTTTGAATGATAAATTACCTATCTTTATATATTTACAATAAAGTGGCTTAAATTGCCAGAAAAACTATCACTCTCTAATTTTAATTGTAATGGTAATGTTTATTTCTATCAACACACAATTTTTAATAAATAAAATCCAAGATCTTGTAAAATAAAATGAATATATATTCTAAATTTGGTTAGCCATTGGCTGATTTTGATTCACAAAAGGGTAAATTTGGAGTGCTAATTCTGAACATGAAAATCTCCAGTTCACTCCCCCTGAGATATTGAAATTTGACAAAGTTACGATCTTTCAGATCGGATTCGCTATCGACTGTCAGTTTTAATGTCCTGAACGACATATTCAGTTGCTTTATCTAGTAGTCACAAGAGTCTATCGGGGAATTTTCAAACGAATTTAAGACTGATCGATTTAGTGTAGAAATACGCATAAGCATTGGATTGACTTGCGTGGTACACGCCGTGTAAATTTGCTGAAAACGTTCACAAAAAATAGACATCCTTCATACAATGATATTTTTAATTCGTTTTCTAATAGCTATGTCCCAGAAATTATCACTTTCTGAAAACATAGAATCGGAATCACGTAATTTTTTTAATTATTTACCCCAAAAGACGCATATTTTTAATGCTCTTCATTATTTTTCGTCGTTGCATCAATCATTTCTTGATTATGGTTGCATGAAGGATGTCTGAAATTTTGGTGGGTAAAATTTTGGATGGATTTATTCGCTTTGGTGGTGGACATTTTGGTAATGGGAGACCTTATCACTGTCTAAATTGGGAATTTGAGGGTGCCCAATCTAGAACAAGCTGCGGAAGGATTTAATAGCCACCCAATCTTTAATGTGATTCCAAATTTCCGCTTGAGTATTATTCACCAATTTTTGTCTAATGAAACTTTCCTTTCAAATTAGGTGTATGTTTAAGAAGATATTCATTGGCTAGTACAATTAAGATTATAAGCCTCTTCAGATTCTCTGTATACTTTCATCCTATTACGCATTTTATTCTGTTAAAGAATCTACCAAGCCTAAAAGCGGATCAAGTCTATTTTGTAGACACTAAAGGGCTATAAAAGAAGTCCAATGAGAAAATGTAATCATTATCAAGTTCTGGAGGCTATAACAGAAGGATATCTCAGCTCAATCTTAGAGAAATACTTTCGTGACGATAATTTTTGTTAACAGTAATGATGTTCCAATATATCAAATGCATTTATTTATGCGTAATCACTTATAATTCTGTATTTTTTAATTTTCTGGATTGTCTTTTAATATTCTACAATAATTAATAAGTTAATAAGTTGTCTTGATCTGAATGCAGCGCAAATCGAAACGACTCTTGTTCAACCTCAGCAGCATTCTGCAAATTATTCAGTTCCATTTTTCCCAAGTGAATTCCACAATAAGAACCGTGATGATTATAATAATCCCCATACTAGTACATTTCAAAATATTTAGCCTCCACCCTGTTTCACCAATATGTCCGCCGCCAACTTCCAACTTATTTCTGAAGGTGTTTTAGGTTTCCTCTGTGCATGCCTGTTTAATCTTCTACTCTGGTGTCCGATCTTTCTCTCTCTCTTGGCTTCTGTGGGAACTCTTAACCTCTTCAGCATGCGATATGGGATGCGCATGGAGTCGGTTTGGCCACCAAGGGAATCACTTGCACACCATCAACACGATTACTGGAGAGGCCCTCTCAGCTCATGCCCGGAGGATACGGGATGCTAGCAAAGGTGCGGATACTAATTTCATCCTCTTAAACGTAATGGTTTCCAAACATTTCCACCTTAGAACGGTAAAATGCTTGATCTTAAAGATGGCAGCGTCTTATCTAAGCGGGAAATTCATGAAATTGCCTTTTATTCAAAATCTCAGAATTAATTTAGCTGTGAAATTTTCAGAATCCTGTCCTTATAGAAAGGACGAACGATCGTGTTTATTGGATATGGTCCTCTCGGGTTATCCACCAGATCAATTATTGCTTTTACGACGATGTTTCTTAATGCACCATGGTCACCCAGATTATGTTGACGCGATAAAGAAACAATAAAAGTTGTGATTTACCAGCATTAGGGATAAAATTCTCGGGGAAGTAATCGATGGTACACTTAGGTCGGGGTTCTGTTGTTTATTTCATCTTTTCAAAGTTTTAAAAGCATATTCTCCGCGATCTAAGTGACTCGTGCTGAAAATTAAGGTGACTTGACGTGCACCTAGGGAAAATCCGGCAGTTGGGAGTCCCGGTCCCGTCAGACTTTTATCATGTCCGTTTTTCCTTGGTGATATTATTATTGTTTGGAAACCATTAATCGTAAGTAGTAAATCATAGTAATTTTAATTTATTCATTAATGTTCGGCTAATATGTTGTGCTATTTCAGTTCCGAAGAACGGATGACTGATATTTGTGGACTTATGGTTTGTTTTCTTTGGTGGCTTAGATGATTTAGTTCTTCCAACTAACCAACAAGTGGGATATAAATTTAAATCGATGTTACTAATTCAATGAACTACTACGGGCGTGCGATGTTCTGCCCAAAATATACGAAATTAATGCGTACAAAGTATTCCTTGTGATTATTCTCTTAACCACAGCGTTCCCGAATGGTGTAATTCAGTTTTTGTTGGCGATTTAAGAGACTATATGTTACGTCACTCAATCAAGCATCCGACATTTTTAAGGTTTATAGAAAAACAGAATAATATGCTTCACCTGCTGAGAATAAGAATAGAATAAAGGGAAATGGTTTTTAGTTAACAAGAGCAACCTTAGATGTAAGTTCGTTGTTAAGTTATACCGCTATTACTATGTTACATACTGCAATGGTAATTACCCTCAAGCAGAACTGATAATGATATTTGTATATCAAACAAATTACCCCTTTAATTTTTATAAGTGTGCGATTTTTATAATATTTCTTACAGAAGATAACTTTTATATAAATGCAAGTTACAAACAGGTGTAAACAAGACTATGTTAATATACCCTTAACATAGGTTGATCAGCCCTTCAATTCTTATAATATTACCAAAAGTTTATGGATAGACCGTTACCTCGACATATATTTGCTAATATCCGGATTGTTGATATGGAATCATACGTGTATATTTCTTATTGAGATATAAAGGAATAAGCTACTAATACTTGATGAAATAGGTTGTTTGTATTGTAGTCAGGAGAGATGTCTTGATGAAAATAAAACCTCACATGTTATTCTTTTAATTGATTCTGATCATTATACACTTTGGGACCATGAGACTTCGTAAAACAAATTGCGGATATTAGTGATTCAAACAAACTACCTGTTTACGTCATAAATAAACTCGTAGAACGTTTCAGGCGTGGTCAGCCTGCATTGTGAAAAAATCCGTTTATAATATAAAGAAATATAGGTTATCGTGGTCCACTCAGTATTTCTTAGCGTAATATTAGCCTTTTGACTTAAATTACCTGCGTTGCACGGAAGATTAATTGCTGCTATCTTCTACGGCAACGCTTAATGGATTTCCTCCGTATTAAAAATGATGGAACAGAAAATAATTTGCGGCTCTCTATATCATTAAACTTTTTACGTCAGATCATTCTTCCGATGATAAAATTCTTTTTCGGACTCGGGCGCAATATGTAGGTTTTCCTGCCATTAGTTCAATCTTGCTATAGCGCAAAAACAAATTGAAAAACAGGTTCTATGTCATACCGTTTAATGTGTTTGGAATCAAATGATTTCTTTAATTTATTTTTAATCTCTTTAAGCTACTATTTTTGGAAAAATTAACTCGTGTATTTAAAGCATCCATGTGCCTGTACATGATAAAAATAGATGTTGATGACTTTATTCCAGCTATTTTGGAAGATTACATCTAAATTGATACTACTTTTAAGTTTCGGTCATACTAATTAATTGTCCTGGGTTGCGTGAATTTCTCTCAGTGAATACGGAATGGTTATGTATCAGAGATACAAATCGTTAGGCAGTTGAAGTGATTCAAATTTAAAGCATCACGATATGGCCAACCTTTGATGATTCGAAGCATTGATTCGTTGTGCTTCTATTTTTTGTTTGCTTGATGTTGATTCTCTTCAACGAAATTAAGCTAAGGTTCCAATGCCTGAGAAAGTGACATTTTCCTTCAAAAATAGGGAATAAAATTGATTAACTTACTTGAAATGATAAATCGAAGCTACTGAATTATCGAGATACTTAACAGTCGATGTGTCAATATTCTGTTATATCTATTAATCGATAGATCGAAAATATTAATCCTTGAATCCAAATTTGCAAATAGATCATGTTAAAATTGAATGATATTAAACTTGAATGTTAAAGATAAATATGAATTTAAACCTCATCCTACTTCTATAGCTCGTTTCAGCAGAATTGATAATCTTTACTTCCATGCTTCTTAAAGATGAAGGGATAATTTTATCGCTGCTTCTTTGTTTTAATTTGTTGACCGGAAGTTCTGTCGGGAGAAATTTGCATTTCCATCTTCGATGGATCTTTCCCATTCAGGGAGCAATTAAAACCGTAATATTATTCATCCATCAACTTCCGCAATATTACGGTCCGGGTAGCACAAGGAATTTTTCACCACCTCAACTCGTCAGGGGAGCTTCGGAAAATCTTTCACAAAGATGTCGTAACTTCCCCTCCGTCTCACGTCTTTCATCATCCAACTCAGACCGAATTTTGGAAGTATTTCATGATCCTCTGACCCAAAGAATACCTCGGAGTCCATGAATAATTTACGAGGCGTATTTACTCTCTCTTTCGAATTATCAGTCGGATACATTTCAGCGCGTGAATTATGCATTGTGAAGTCAACGGTGATTTTCGTTCGTCAAGGATAACTGAGGAAGATTCATAGCATGCTGAGATCGGTGGAAGAGTATGAGCAGAATTCTTTATAGATCCTATAAACAAGTGCCACGTATTTCTTGAAAGAAAAGGCATAAGACTGATTTACATGTAGTAAACGGTAAATCAAAGCTATCGTTTTGAGGAGGTGCTTACTAACGATACGTCGAAATTTCAATATCGATCAATCGATACATCGAGAATGCTAATACTTGAGTGCAGATGTGTAAATGAATTTAGTTAATGAAGTTGAAATTGAATTAAATTAAATTTTAACCTAAATATTAATAAAATAATACAATTTGAACATAAATATTTAATAAGATTTTATTCACGGCTCTTCCATCCTAAGTTATTCACCTTTCCCTCGTAATGAGTTTCAAACTACGAAAGTTTAATTGAATTATAATGATATTTTCAGACGATTATTAAGAAAAAGAGATAGGAACGATGACGCGGGGATACCAATAATAAACGCGGAGCAGCTGTGGATGATTTTCTGGTGAGATCCAATCCAGGGGTCGGGAATCTTTTTCATCTGAAGGTCACATATGCACCACATAAGAGAATATAGGGCCTCAAGTGAGTTACGTGCAGCCTGCATTCAAATATTTCAGTATTAAACTCTCCTCCTAGAACTAATTCATTTGTTAGGCGATCTAAAAAGGTACATTTTCTATTTTATTTTCTCTTGGCGTCAACGGTGAGATGAGAAAAATCAATGAAAAGAAAAGGAATTTGAGTAGGAAAAGATACAAAGGCCGCTATGAACATCCGAAAAGGCCACAAGTGCCCTGAAGGTCGCAGGTTCCCACCTCCGATCTATTTATATGTATCATTACCGTTAGTAAATCAGAATTACTCCGGTATGCTTTTAGCGTTTTTTTCTTATTTTTTATTCGATAATTACACATGGGAATGGGGTTGCTTCGAGTTCTTTACCATTACTTTGGTTCATGCATCCAGTCACCCTCTGGGAAATTTCCAAGTATATTTGAAGGAAACCAAAATTGAATATCGTCGCATGATACGAAAAATAAAATAACTGTGGTAACCAATGATTTAAATGTTTCGTAATAATGTATTACAAATAAATAACACCGTCCAACGTTTTAAGTTTTATGCGATTAGTACCTTCATTAAGTTTGATAACAAATTATTCATGGTTGAAAATAACGCGAAAAATCTTCCCTATTATTCTACGATTATTACCGTAGACAAAGATGCCCTTCTTCGTAGTTCGTAATCGATTATACAAACATTATCAAGAAATTAATGTTCAGAGATTTCGGTTGGGGTGCAGTTCTACAAATTCTCACATAATCCACCAATGTTCCTCAAATGGTGAACTGGGGACGAAACAGTAGTAGGCGAGAATATAGTTTTGAGATTCGTCAATACAAAGCTAACCTTAGGAATCGATAAAGAAAGACTGGTACTAGAGGGCTATTTCTGGCAATTGTATGTTATCCTCTATTGCGTTGACAAATGAAATGATATGCTAGAAAAAAACCATATTCGTAACTTCAGTGATACAATGTGGGGAAAACAACGAGCAATTAATCATAATAGCAATAATTAGAAACATTTATAAGAAAAAGTTTCCGTACTTGAGTAAGGCCACCATAGTATGGAAGATACACAGAGAACATTAGAAGAATCATAGCAGTGGCTAAGGCGATGGGCCTTAAGAAATTCATCTGGAAAAGGAAAACTGGTTGTTGTGAATACTGACATGGTTAAGAGACGTGGAGCTTAAGCAATGAAATCAAGGCAAGAGAAGATTATAGGCTTTTGATATACGGATTGACATAGACTAGAAAAAGTAAATTGGGTTGATAGGGAACGAAATGAGGAAGTGTTGATAGATCTGGGATGGGCAGGAGTGGCCGCTGTGACACTTCTCAACAGTGATTTGGGTATGCTGGGTTGTTTTGCTATGTAATTTTTAATCAACACAATATGGGAACACAAAAGATTTGATTAATTATTCAATGAAGTCCCAACCTACAAACTTCATACACTTGAGTGTATTAGATAGGTAAAAGTAGAGTGTAGTAGTGGAGTTGAAAATGAAGTACAAAACTTCGGTGGTTCGGTATTTAGAGGGCTGCAGAGCTCAAGAACGTTATACAGGGTTAATAGAGTAGTAAGAGCAGAACACGGTTGTACAGTTGCACAGTTTTGAATAATAGAGGGAGAGGTAAGAACAAAATTAAACTGATCCATTGATTCTTGCAGGAATTCCATCATACAAATTAACTTATTTCGACAAGATCGCACAATAAAAATCGATCGGGCCCCTGGATAGCAAAGTTGGCTGCGCCAAAATTGTTGGAAGCGGTCCCGGGTTTGATTCTCGGTGGGTGCCCATATGTGAAAATTGACCTTAGTTGTCGAAGTACCTTGAACAAGACTACTGCTAATAATCTAGCATGATAGCTCAATTGGCTAGAGGCTTATCCGGGTAGAATTGGTTCGAGACCCGGTCCTGTCAGATTTTTTTCGTTTCTTCCTAGCAATAAGATGGTGCATGCACCCCCTGACACACGCCGAAAGGTGGCTTGCAGGGTACTCACATAGACATAGACAATAAGATCATTTTTCTGGTAGAATAGAGGAATATGTATTTTGGATTTACATACTTACTACTAAAAATCAATCTGGTAGCTATTTTTAAAAGTATTTCGACAATTAAGGTCATTTCACACCTGAGCTCTCACCGGGAATCGAACCAGGAACCGCTTTCACCGAAGTCGATTGCGTTACCACATGACTATCCGGAGGTCCAAAATCAATCTTTTTGTGCAAGCGTTACTAGTGATTCCTTTTTTTACTGTACACTCTTGTAGGAATAAACTAATTTTTATAGCTAAGAAAACTGGGTAGGTTACATATTGAGAATGCTGAATTGCTATTAAACGCATACTTCTAGGAAAGGGACAGTTAAAGTGGTAAAAATTTTAGTTACCAAATGATTTAAGAGTATGGAAAAATAAAGCATATAGCGAGGGAATCTCACGGCTAATCAACCTGGCAAGAGTTGAATAACGTATGATGAGTTCGTGAAGAGACCACGGTAGACGATCGGAACGCCCTGGGCAATCCTGGATGTCTGGTCCAATGCACAAATTTTACCAAGAAGTTTTCCCCAGCCTTTTCAAATCCCTTACGGGCCTTCTACTCCGAAACAGGTTTATGCTCAGGAAAAAATGATCGAACCCTGTTATTATAATATCGGAGAAGCCGTAATTTAATACGTTAATTATCGGCCACGTAGCAACCGCTGCCAACGTTACGGAGCCAGTTGACTCTTTCATGTTAAAGATTTCGTTTTGTGTGAGGCTCCCGTAAAAAAGTTTCCACTTTTAAGCTTGAGTCGATTAGTTTCGTAATGCGCCATTATAAGAAGCCTTGGAGGCACTGTTGAGCTATATAGGGCACTGGTAAGGAGTCTGCGGTCAACGGGGGGTAAAGAGTTAGCTGAGGTTTTGATCAATTTTCCACGCCGTTTAAGAAAAATGAATCGGCGTAAATAATCAAGCCGATGAAGGTTTTCAAACTTGGATTTTCCGCCTCTCTTCTCGATTTATATATATTCGACGCCGTTGTAAGCTTTGGATGGTTCTGATAAATTTCGCCGGCCCTATTTTTTTATTTATACTAATATGTTCCCCGTCGTCTGTATTGCGGCGAACAGAACTTTTATCCCCAAAGAGTCTCCAAACGGTGTTACTAATCGTTCTGGCACGTTATGCTCCTGGTTTGTCAACTAGGGAACGCGTTCGACTTCGGTGAAAGCGGACCCGGGTTCGATACCCGGTAAGGGCATAAAAGCGAAATGACCTCAGTAGTCGAAGCACTTTTAATAATGCTGCAAATGTTCCGGCACCATAGCTCAATTGGCTAGAGCAGTCACACCAAAAGTGGAAGATTCTAGTTCGAGTCACGGTTCTGTCAGACTTTTTTCATGTTCGTTCCTTCCTGGGAATAAAGACATCTATTTTGGTGGAATAGAGGGAAATTTTCTTTGGATATGTGTTTTTTCTTGGTCTAATTCATGGCTGAGACAATATGAAACCTGCTTGAGTTATGCTAAAAAAATTGAATTCATTTCGGTCACTTCTTATTGTATTCTATCAAGGGTTACTGATGTGGTCAAAATACCACTCTCGTGTGAACGTAGTTTACTCAAAGCACTCTGGAAAGAAAGGGCAAACTACCTCACTCCTCATCTTGCCTTGTATCCCTCTCCTGAACTTTATTGTTAATTCGTGAGGGGTTTGGGGTTGAAAACGAACTTCAGACTGAATACGTTATTGACATACAGATAGTGAGCAATGGATTTGACTCTAAGAGACTCATATTGCTCTGTAAATGTATTGAATGAGATTGAACAATGCTCAGTAAAGGCTATTAATGCTATATATTCTGGTAAATAACTCGTACCTGTGGATAACTACATCAAAATATTTGTGTCAATGTAATCATACCAAAAAGAGTCTGCAGCTTCTTAAAGATATAAAAAATTACAGTCTCATTACATGCGCTTCATAAAATTGATCGTGTTTTCATGTGTCGTAAAACGCAGGAATTCTAGTATCAAAATTTCCTAAAAATTCCTGCTGAAAACGATTAAAAGTATCAAAGACTTTTCGAAAATACTTCCATAGCGACTTTGTACGTAATATGTTCATTAATTCCCCGGAAAAGGACTATTGATTTATATATACAAAAGCTGTGAAGCCTGATTTCGAAATGTTTTGAACGCACCATGATTTTCATTAATTCTCTACTTTTTTAGAGAAAGGTTGTTCTTTGTCAACCAGAAAAACGAGACTGAAACAAATTTTGTAATCGTCTCTTAAGTAAATTGTTGTCAATGTAAGTATCCTAATATGGTTAAATTTTATTAGATTCTTGGATGTGACGTTTTTGCAAAAACAAACCGAATATTCATTATTACTTAGTTGAAAAATCTATAAATTATTAAATTTATAGTGAAAACTATTGATAATATAGTATAGAAATTAAGTAATGTTTTAGAATACGAAATAACTTATAAGCAATAATGAAGGGCTAAAAGATTGACAGATCGAGTAAGAGATAAATTCGGATTTACTAAGTAAACAGAGGAATGGCATTAACTTCAGAAAATCACTTAATAAATTGCATACTATTATTCCAAATACTAATTCTACTGGCATTCTCTGCCACACGCGCGGAATCTCACAGCCTAAAGACTTCTAGCAGAATACATACGGAAAATGAAGCTAATTAGAAAGGTATCCTATATATGTTCTACAGGGCTACCGGATTGGGGAGCACTTTTGCCTTTGGTGAAAGCGTTCCCGGGTTCGTTTTCCGGTGGGGCTCCGTATGGACGAAAGGAACTCAGCTGTTGAAGCGATTTAAAAAATTCGACTGTTCTAAATATACAATTGCCCTAAGGCATTGACCCCGCCTTTTATTTACAATACCAAGAATACATCCTCTAATTTCTACCCTCTACGCTTAATTACATCCCTCACCCACCCATGACATTCCCCAATTTTGATGCTATTCATTCTGCGAGAATGTCTGCTTTCGAATCATCTTCGATCGTGAATTCGTGCCGATCACCTATAGGAAATCATCCTCCTTACCATATATATTACAAGTTCTCCAGCTCTTCGGATCGCAGCTTTCCATTCGAATACCGTATTTAAAACGGTCCGCGGTCCCAAATTTATACTCCCATGGGCTCAAAATGTTACCCAAAAGGAATCACCGCATTCGGTAATAACGTTTGATGCCAGGTTGTCTCCCCCTTAAAAAGAAAGAAACGATATTTATCGCTGGCGGATTTTTGCATCTGGGCGATCGCCCCGCCCTCTGCGAGAGGGTTGGAGCGAACCTGAAAAGCGGGATTGTTAGTCAAATGGGCACGCGTAGGTCGAATCGACGGGCGAGATAATGGATCGAAGGGCATTGTTAATTTGCGCGCGCGAAACTGCCACCTTCACCTGATTCCAGATCTGGGTTCTCCAGAGCTTTGAAAAGAGGGATTCCTACCGTTAAGAATGGCTGGAAGAGAAGAGACGCTCGGGTTTAATGAATATCCCTTTCAGACGATGTTTATAACGGTCGTAAATCAGTCCTCGTGAAACTTGGGTCGATCAAACGTTTAGCCTCTTGTTTAGGTCCTAAAATATCTTGGAGCTACTTTATTTCTTATGGGTTAAATTCAGTTTTATAGTGTATAAGAAAACTTATAGACATTTTTCATCAACTAGATTTGGTTAGGTAATGATGTTAGTGACATCTGGATGAAAAACTAGTTTGGCTGATAAATAAAGATATCCTTGTTCACATTTTTCGAAATTGATATGATTAATATATAATATATATATTTTTTATTAATATTAATATAAATATCATTTTAGAAAAGAAATCATTTTACCTACATTGCAGAATAAAATAAACTGTACTTATCCACAGGGACTTTAGTTGTAAGTACGCTTACGAAACCGGTAGCGAATTAAAATCCCTGTGGAAAAGTACAAAGTTTCTTTTATTCTGCAATGTCTTTCCACGAAGTCAAGCCTTCGGATATCAATATAATTACCTACTTTAAGTTTTTTCGTAGAGGTTATTTTAATTGCAACCATCATAGAAAATGTTAATAAAAACAATGTTTCCTGAGATCTAACGTGATATAATCAATCAATGCAGATTCAATAGAATATAGAATTAGAAAATTTCCAAATTCTTGTTCAGTGTAATCTATGCTAAACTTAAAACTATGCCCATATCCATGAGTCATTTCAATTTTTAACGTAATAAGTTTTAAAGTCCTCGTCACATATTTTCATACACTGAACTCATGTTTTTGCGAAAGTTGCCATCAAACATTTGAAATATAGCAAAAGGCTTTACGATACGATATATCAGTTCTTATTGGCTAAAGTTGATATTAAACCTCAGCATCAATTATGAATATGGACTACTTCTATATTAGTATATATGATTCGATTGTTAGTAACGCATTGCCTTAAGCTGAGAAGGTTTCAAAGATTACAGCTCTCCGAGGCCCACATTTTTTAAGAGAAAATGACGAAAATCGTAGTACCTCAAACAAACTTATGTGATTTAATTACTAGGTACCTAGGAGATTTCTCTTTTTGAGCGAGAATATATGTATTCATTTAACATGGAAAAAAGAATATTTTCTCTAGAATATGGGATACCACTACCTAGAATTTATGCTTATAAATATAAGGTTGATGGTTTCGGCATTTACTTGGTTGTATGCCATAGCATAATGAAATAAGATGGTAGAACTAACACTTTAATTTATACAATACCACTGCATTGTATAAATTAACGCGTTAGTTTTACCATTTTATTTCATTCGCTTATAAATATATTTTATTAAATTACACAGTATCATTTCGTAAGTTATACTTACATTTATCACACTTATTTACGAATAATTATTAAAGAAAGTAAGGTAGCTGGAGTTAACGTGTCCTGCGTTATTTCTCTAACTCTTTAATTTCTTTTAAAATTCATCAATAAAAATCCAGAAAATGTTCCGTATCAAAGTGTGTTTTAATGTGGGATATATGGAATGGTGCTATAGAAGGAAACCGCGGGCAACGGTAAGCGAAAACTGCGATTAATACCGCGCATCGGACAATGAAATAGATGAGATGCTTCGGATGCCATGAAATTCGTCATGCGAGCGTGATTGTGCACGGCTGCCGTAGCTTCGCCACGCTCCCCGTGGGCGGTTAATATATTTCGTTAGGGTCATCAAATTCTTTCCGTTCCTCAAATTCAGCAGCTTGCAGGAATTTTAAATTAAAATAAGACTAAGGAAAAAGTATAATGTTTGACGTGGTTTTTCGAACAAATCGTATAATTAAGGTAAACTGCTTTATTTTAAATTTGCTACCTATCGAGTGATTTCCGAGAAAGTTTTATATGTTAAGTTACATCTGTAACCGATTATCCCATGAGTTGTTGGACTCCTCCCCATAAATCTCAGAAGTGATGATTTCTTAATTATATAGTAATAATTTCTAACATATTGCATGGCAAAAAAAGGCAGGATCAGATTCGAAATATTGAGTATCATACCAATTGCAACTATTTCGATCATTTAGATTTCGGCAGCCTCTCTAGACAATGAAGTTGTGACAGCAATTATTATGTTTCATAAAATGTTTACTTCTTTTTGCTGGAATTGCATATTCTGTAACACTTTAAGTTATTTCTGAGAAGTCAATATTCATGAAATAAGGTTTGTATAGAAGTGGAGATTATTGATTTTTAAATTAACTTGCTCAGGAATATTTTTTTTAATTCCGTAATCGATAAATTACACTAATGCTAAAATTAGTTGTTGGCAAATCTTCATGCTTCTTTAATCATCAGCTTTCAAAAGAATATTGCACGTAGACATTACTTGCACTGTTAAGGACGACTAGTTGGATAAGATTTTGGTAATGTTGGTCGTAGGTTATTACTGGAAACTACCCGATAATACTGACTTCTTATTGACCTCCATGCATACGTAAGGATGGTTTCCAATTTTCTTATAAAGATATTGCGAGAAAATTTCAAGTGAAAAAAGGCCAGTATAATATGTCGTATCTTAAACGTTTTTGGAAACTTTTTTCACCTAAGTTACAAATCATAATACTTTAGATGTTTATTTTAGCCTGCTAGGAAACCTCTTCTTTAAACGGTTAACGCCATTCTACCTGGATACACTACTATATTTCTAAATACAAAGTTATCTAACCTGTACTTGATTATCTTTCGCCTAATTTCCACGTATTTGTCAAGAATAACTCTTGCCACAGAATATATTTACACTAAATTTAATTCACAATGAAGTAAACGAATGTGGAGTAACTTGGAACTCTATCTAACCCTAATCGGATTCTATTCACGAAGCTTTTAGGAAATTAATTCTCATAAGACAATCATTCTCTCTTCTTGAATAACATGAAAGAATCGTTTTTTCTTGCTTTATTGTTGGCATTTATTGCGAACTTACGAGAATCGGAAACTAATCTATTTCATAAACTACACAATAGGCAGAGATATTTCTCTCTTTGCTTCTGTTGAGAGAGATTTTCCGCCGATCAAGCAATATTTCTGCTCTCTTTATAACCGCCCAGGCTCTTGGAGGAAATTGTAGTATTTCCCCTTCAAATTCACATTCGACCAAATAAAAGTGAGGAATCGAGAAGTCTAATTAGCTCAAATGAAAATTAACGAGTCTTTCTGTCAAAAAGTGTCTAACAGAAGCATTCTCTTGTTTTTGTCACTTTTCTCGCTCCCAAAAGAGGGAGACACCGTCGAGGCGCGAAAACGAGAGAAAAAAATATAGGCGGAGATTCTTGCGACTTTTTGCGAAAGTGAACGGTCTTTTTCCGAGTGACGTGAGAGTGGAACAAAAAGGAAATAATTCCTCGTCATTAGCGGGCATGCTGATCGATTTTCCACTCTCACCGAGGAGGTTGGGGGAGAATCAAAACCATAGCGGCATGCGTAGGTAACACGATCCAGCCTCCCACTCTACGTTCCAATTCTATCGCCCAAAGACCATCCGTGACAGAGAAATAGACTGTTATTAATCACGCTCTTTCTGGGCCTCTCTCCTCTTTTTCTCACCACCCATTTTTCTCCCATTGTTTGTTCAATTATGGCCGTTTTCTCTTTTTCTCGTTGACGATTGTGTAGTTACCTAACAGAGCTCTTCGCGGTCTTTTGCTAAATTTATTTCTTTCCATTCGCTGGATCATTATGCTCGATTGAAATTTATCTTTAATGTGCTTCATTATTACTTTTGAGTGATTACATCGTTTCTTGCTCTTTGAAATTAACATGTCCTTTGGAGTGTAGTCGAGAGTGAAAATCGGACTTTGGGACGTAAGTAGAATGATAGCGTGACAAAGGAATCATATATGCGATGTGATACGTATCTAATTCTAGAAAGTAAAGACAGTCATTTAACTTGCATTAAATTTTCCTGTTTTTTAGGTTTTTTAAAAAATTTATAGAAGTTTAATTTCAGCATTAACTTAGGCTTCATCTCCGTCTGACCGTTAAAATATTTATCCCGATGATGTCAACCTATAGTTATTTCATAAATACCATGTGAAAATTATACTAACTGATATAGTTATATATTTACGGCTTCTAAGGGTGACGTGATCAATCTATCATACTATTATTCAAAAGGTGTGAAAATAATCCATTCTTGCTTCAACAAGAAAATTGTATCCTTCTCACAAATTCAGAAAGTAAACATTTCTTAATCCACGTTAAACGAGTGATTATATATAAATGTGCGTTGCGACTTTTCTGGTGGTAAACAGTAGTCAAGCATGTCGTTTCATAGATTTCCGCGGGGACCGGTTGATCTTTGCGTGGTCTTTCCGATTTTCAACCTGCGGTGGTCCTTACGAATGGAACTTGTCGCCGAAACATCGGCATCAGATGTGATATTTTGTCGTATTAGTAGAATATGTATGCAAAGTATAAATCTGCGACAGATTTGGAGCTCCCCATTATTATTATTATGATTATTATTATTATATTTGTTACAGATGGACTAATAGTCCGGTGATAACTTACGATTCTACAATAATTGCAATACTACATTACACAATTATGCAGAAGAATATACAATACCAATTTCAATAACACAACATTTCCGCCTACCACCGAACAACTATCATCAACCCACACATACCAATATAATATGTACAGACATTTTCAGGTTATAAAAATACGCTCAATACAAACGCATCTCCCTGCCACAAAAATGCAACATCGCAACATGTCCGTCACCAGCCCAAAAATACACCAATTCCCTCAGATATTAATAGTAAATACTACCAATTCAAAAGCCAATATGACTACGTACGTATATGGCAATATTTTTACAGTTTACATTCCTTAAGGGCGCTCTTTAGTGCATAGAAAAAGCAGTTTTCAGAGCGTTGGGATTGCAACTATTTCGATCATTTAGATTTCGGCAGCCTCTCTAGACAATGAAGTTGTGACAGCAATTATTATGTTTCATAAAATGTTTACTTCTTTTTGCTGGAATTGCATATTCTGTAACACTTTAAGTTATTTCTGAGAAGTCAATATTCATGAAATAAGGTCTGTATAGAAGTGGAGATTATTGATTTTTAAATTAACTTGCTCAGGAATATTTTTTTTAATTCCGTAATCGATAAATTACACTAATGCTAAAATTAGTTGTTGGCAAATCTTCATGCTTCTTTAATCATCAGCTTTCAAAAGAATATTGCACGTAGACATTACTTGCACTGTTAAGGACGACTAGTTGGATAAGATTTTGGTAATGTTGGTCGTAGGTTATTACTGGAAACTACCCGATAATACTGACTTCTTATTGACCTCCATGCATACGTAAGGATGGTTTCCAATTTTCTTATAAAGATATTGCGAGTAAATTTCAAGTGAAAAAAGGCCAGTATAATATGTCGTATCTTAAACGTTTTTGGAAACTTTTTTCACCTAAGTTACAAATCATAATACTTTAGATGTTTATTTTAGCCTGCTAGGAAACCTCTTCTTTAAACGGTTAACGCCATTCTACCGGGATACACTACTATATTTCTAAATACAAAGTTATCTAACCTGTACTTGATTATCTTTCGCCTAATTTCCACGTATTTGTCAAGAATAACTCTTGCCACGGAATATATTTACACTAAATTTAATTTATAATGAAGTAAACGAATGTGGAGTAACTTGGAACTCTATCTAACCCTAATCGGATTCTATTCACGAAGCTTTTAGGAAATTAATTCTCATAAGACAATCATTCTGTCTTCTTGAATAACATGAAAGAATCGTTTTTTCTTGCTTTATTGTTGGCATTTATTGCGAACTTACGAGAATCGGAAACTAATCTATTTCATAAACTACACAATAGGCAGAGATATTTCTCTCTTTGCTTCTGTTGAGAGAGATTTTCCGCCGATCAAGCAATATTTCTGCTCTCTTTATAACCGCCCAGGCTCTTGGAGGAAATTGTAGTATTTCCCCTTCAAATTCACATTCGACCAAATAAAAGTGAGGAATCGAGAAGTCTAATTAGCTCAAATGAAAATTAACGAGTCTTTCTGTCAAAAAGTGTCTAACAGAAGCATTCTCTTGTTTTTGTCACTTTTCTCGCTCCCAAAAGAGGGAGACACCGTCGAGGCGCGAAAACGAGAGAAAAAAATATAGGCGGAGATTCTTGCGACTTTTTGCGAAAGTGAACGGTCTTTTTCCGAGTGACGTGAGAGTGGAACAAAAAGGAAATAATTCCTCGTCATTAGCGGGCATGCTGATCGATTTTCCACTCTCACCGAGGAGGTTGGGGGAGAATCAAAACCATAGCGGCATGCGTAGGTAACACGATCCAGCCTCCCACTCTACGTTCCAATTCTATCGCCCAAAGACCATCCGTGACAGAGAAATAGACTGTTATTAATCACGCTCTTTCTGGGCCTCTCTCCTCTTTTTCTCACCACCCATTTTTCTCCCATTGTTTGTTCAATTATGGCCGTTTTCTCTTTTTCTCGTTGACGATTGTGTAGTTACCTAACAGAGCTCTTCGCGGTCTTTTGCTAAATTTATTTCTTTCCATTCGCTGGATCATTATGCTCGATTGAAATTTATCTTTAATGTGCTTCATTATTACTTTTGAGTTATTACACCGTTTCTTGCTCTTTGAAATTAACATGTCCTTTGGAGTGTAGTCGAGAGTGAAAATCGGACTTTGGGACGTAAGTAGAATGATAACGTGACAAAGAAATCATATATGCGATGTGATACGTATCTAATTCTAGAAAGTAAAGACAGTCATTTAACTTGCATTAAATTTTCCTGTTTTTTAGGTTTTTTAAAAAATGTATAGAAGTTTAATTTCAGCATTAACTTAGGCTTCATCTCCGTCTGACCGTTAAAATATTTATCCCGATGATGTCAACCTATAGTTATTTCATAAATACCAAGTGAAAATTATACTAACTGATATAGTTATATATTTACGGCTTCTAAGGGTGACGTGATCAATCTATCATACTATTATTCAAAAGGTGTGAAAATAATCCATTCTTGCTTCAACAAGAAAATTGTATCCTTCTCACAAATTCAGAAAGTAAACATTTCTTAATCCACGTTAAACGAGTGATTATATATAAATGTGCGTTGCGACTTTTCTGGTGGTAAACAGTAGTCAAGAATGTCGTTTCATAGATTTCCGCGGGGACCGGTTGATCTTTGCGTGGTCTTTCCGATTCTCAACCTGCGGTGGTCCTTACGAATGGAACTTGTCGCCGAAACGCCGGCATCAGATGTGATATTTTGTCGTATTAGTAGAANTTTAAATCTTCTAACTTCCTGAGGTTCCCGCCCTATAGCCTAAAGAATTTGAGTAACACTCAGTGGAGAATACTTTCGCGCATTGTTCAGGAAGAAAATAATTCTTGAAGCGTCTAATCTTAGCATCTATTTCCCTGATATTTCTCGCAGTATCAAAAAGGGCTATTTAAAAAGGACACATAGTATTGGCTATATCTTCTGAAAACGTTCTTTTACTGATTTTAAGTCAATTAAGCAATTTTAATTCATTTTGATCGGAGCGAAAAAAATAATTGCTCGAACCGGTTCGACCCGAAGTCGTAAACCGGAACGGAACCGAAATCTGATCCTCTCGTAGAACCGAAGCGAAAACTGGAACAAAAATTATACGATTTTATGTTCTTCTGGCTATTGCAAGTGCAACATTGAATACGTGCTAACCAATTAGGGGTGTCAATATATTCATGCAACCCAGGAATGAAAAAATTGCCCAAAATGTCCAATTATCCCTAACGAACGATGTGCATGCGTTCTTTCATAAATGGGCTGCCTGTACTTTCATCCGATACCATTGAATTACTCGAAGAAAGAAACAATCAATTGCAAAATAACATTCTCCCAAGTTATAATGCTGTTTTCGTGGGCTATAGGGGAGAATGAATTAGAAAATCAATGTATGATCAAATAAATCAAATAGGACTTCCGCGTCCAAATGTGGAGTCTTAAATAAATCCCTTGACTATGCCTGAGAGTGTTGATAGTACATCTATTTGCACTTTCTTATCTTTGGGAGGGGACACCACAATCTTTACAACCAGGTAGCCTAAAGTATTATGCCTTGCCCTGTTTACCTTTATTTCTGCCAATATTTCGCACATTCTCATTCATATTTAAGTCGTTCCTGCCAACCGTTAGCTCCGCTAAGTTTAGTGTTACTCCTTGCTTATATTAAGCTATCCATAGTAAAATAATATCAATCCGATTAAGAATAATGTTAAGCAGAGGCATACACAGATAAAGCACTTCGTCCTTACGAATGGAACTTGTCGCCGAAACGCCGGCATCAGATGTGATATTTTGTCGTATTAGTAGAACATGTATGCAAAGTATAAATATGTGACAGATTTGGAGCTCCCCATTATTATTATTATTATTATATTTGTTACAGATGGACTAATAGTCCGGTGATAACTTACTATTCTACAATAATTACAATATTACAATACATAATTATGCAGAAGAATATACAATACCAATTTCAATAACACAACATTTCCGCCTACCACCGAACAACTATCATCAACCCACACATACCAATATAATATGTACAGACATTTTCAGGTTATAAAAATACGCTCAATACAAACGCATCTCCCTGCCACAAAAATGCAACATCGCAACATGTCCGTCACCAGCCCAAAAATACACCAATTCCCTCAGATATTAATAGTAAATACTACCAATTCAAAAGCCAATATGACTAATTTCTTAATTATATAGTAATAATTTCTAACATATTGCATGGCAAAAAAAGGCAGGATCAGATTCGAAACATTGAGTATCATACCAATTGCAACTATTTCGATCATTTAGATTTCGGCAGCCTCTCTGCTAATTAGAAAGGTATCCTATATATGTTCTACAGGGCTACCAAATTGCCAAGTGGGGAGCACTTTTGCCTTTGGTGAAAGCGTTCCCGGGTTCGTTTTCCGGTGGGGCTCCGTATGGACGAAAGGAACTCAGCTGTTGAAGCAATTTNACGATTCTACAATAATTGCAATACTACATTACACAATTATGCAGAAGAATATACAATACCAATTTCAATAACACAACATTTCCGCCTACCACAGAACAACTATCATCAACCCACACATACCAATATAATATGTACAGACATTTTCAGGTTATAAAAATACGCTCAATACAAACGCATCTCCCTGCCACAAAAATGCAACATCGCAACATGTCCGTCACCAGCCCAAAAATACACCAATTCCCTCAGATATTTTTAGTAAATACTACCAATTCAAAAGCCAATATGACTACGTACGTGTATGGCAATATTTTTACAGTTTACATTCCTTAAGGGCGCTCTTTAGTGCATAGAAAAAGCAGTTTTCAGAGCGTTGGGTTTTTCATCTCCATAACGGTTTACTGAGAGATTAATGAGCTATATTTTTACCATTCGACGCTTAAAAGATGAAGCTATGATACAAACGATTTTTTTATTCATGTTATGAACCGCATTAGATACAAAAATTAGGAAACATATAAAAATATTCACCATATCAGACAAGTTTTTTCAGGGTTCCTTGAAGGCCTTCACGGTTACCGTGGCGGTAATTTAATAAAATTACTGTAAATTAATGGCTGTCTTTACACTCAAGAATTATTCCAATGAGATGTCACATCTAATGCTGACATTTGGACGATAAATTCCGTCTTTTTCCTCACGGAAATTTGTCGCCGAAACGTCGGCATCAGGTACGACACTTTGTGTCTCATATTCGTAGAATTACATATAGTATAAATCAGCAACAGATACGCAGGACGCCATTATTTCCATAGTTTATCATCTTAAAATTCAAGCTAGTTTATCACTGCCATCTATCAATATTTGTGAGACACCGGTTTATGTCATCCTCGTGTAGATTCATTCTCTCCTTCCCTGGTTATCTCCCCTTTTTCGTCCTCCATTTTTCTGCTCCGCTTGAAGGATTTTCCTCCCGTTTCCCCCCTTTCCTTCGTTCCGTCTCGTATTTAATCGTTGACCTGTCCTCCCCATCCCCTCCACCCATATTCCTTTGGACCTCGTATTGTTCCAGCATTTAGGACGCGGTGATTAATAAAACATGCTCCAGGCGACGGCAGCGCCATTGTCTCGCCCGTGGAGAGATATTCATCTATTTCCCGTCCGTTACCTGGGGGCGATTTGATGGATGATTGTTTTTTCCAGGTAGACTTAATCGAATTATTTGCTAATATTTTTTCCCCGGCGCGAGCGTGTAATGATACCACCGAGGGTGAAAAAGTTTCACGGTTGGCTTGAAGTGCGCGGCGTCCATTGTTTGGGGATTTGCCGCGATGCCATTAGGTGCACATCTGGCGCTTTTTCATTCCGTGGCTTCAAAAGTTTTAACTCGTGATGGGCTTTGTTTGGAAAGTCCCGTGGATCCACCGTCCCGCCGCTCATTATTCTTTGTCTAAAATAAATAGATCGGTGGTTCTTTGGCCACGCAGCCGGAGTCGCTTGCTGAGTCAGCAGGCTTGAGCCTCAACAAAACTGCATAGATGGAAATATTAGTTATATGCGAGGATTTCCTCGGGTCCAAGAGCGGTTCGTGATTGTGAAATCAATTTTAAGCGGCCCAAGGCCTGGTTACTCGTGGAGATTGAAATATCACACCAAAAATTAAAGCGCTATGAATTGTGAAATTTGCTTATATACCCAGCGTGTTGTAGGGGGTGCATGCAGCATGAATACTCTCCTAATCGATTACTTTCGCGTATTGGTCGCGGAAAAAATTAATCTTTGTAACGAATTCTTCTGTTTTCTGATTTTTCTCTCATCAGAGCGTCCTGTACAGTAAGGAGGATGCTTAATACAACTATATATTCTAAGAATGTACCTCTTCTAAACTTATTAAGTAAATTTAGTCTTTGTTTAAATCTTCTAACTTCCTGAGGTTCCCGCCCTATAGCCTAAAGAATTTGAGTAACACTCAGTGGAGAATACTTTCGCGCATTGTTCAGGAAGAAAATAATTCTTGAAGCGTCTAATCTTAGCATCTATTTCCCTGATATTTCTCGCAGTATCAAAAAGGGCTATTTAAAAAGGACACATAGTATTGGCTATATCTTCTGAAAACGTTCTTTTACTGATTTTAAGTCAATTAAGCAATTTTAATTCATTTTGATCGGAGCGAAAAAAATAATTGCTCGAACCGGTTCGACCCGAAGTCGTAAACCGGAACGGAACCGAAATCTGATCCTCTCGTAGAACCGAAGCGAAAACTGGAACAAAAATTATACGATTTTATGTTCTTCTGGCTATTGCAAGTGCAACATTGAATACGTGCTAACCAATTAGGGGTGTCAATATATTCATGCAACCCAGGAATGAAAAAATTGCCCAAAATGTCCAATTATCCCTAACGAACGATGTGCATGCGTTCTTTCATAAATGGGCTGCCTGTACTTTCATCCGATACCATTGAATTACTCGAAGAAAGAAACAATCAATTGCAAAATAACATTCTCCCAAGTTATAATGCTGTTTTCGTGGGCTATAGGGGAGAATGAATTAGAAAATCAATGTATGATCAAATAAATCAAATAGGACTTCCGCGTCCAAATGTGGAGTCTTAAATAAATCCCTTGACTATGCCTGAGAGTGTTGATAGTACATCTATTTGCACTTTCTTATCTTTGGGAGGGGACACCACAATCTTTACAACCAGGTAGCCTAAAGTATTATGCCTTGCCCTGTTTACCTTTATTTCTGCCAATATTTCGCACATTCTCATTCATATTTAAGTCGTTCCTGCCAACCGTTAGCTCCGCTAAGTTTAGTGTTACTCCTTGCTTATATTAAGCTATCCATAGTAAAATAATATCAATCCGATTAAGAATAATGTTAAGCAGAGGCATACACAGATAAAGCACTTCTAGAAGGGTGGGTCTTCAGGGTCTAAAATAATTTTAAGATGAATATCATACGCAGCATAAAGTTACTGTACAAATAAAGAATAAAGAACCCCGAGCCGAGCAATTACTCGCCAGTAATTACTCCCGTAACCATAAAAAAAAATTTTGATCGGGTTGAGCTTGCTATCATGATCGCCAAGAATTATATTATTACACTCGTTACTTTTTAAGTTGCAAAAATTAAGGCCCTGTTCGAATGGCAAAAAATGCTCCCCACCCTCTTCCATTAATGACCTGGAGTTAATTGGTCTTATATTGCCGTCAGGGAATCTGTCCGCGCATTATCTACTCGGAAAAGTTTTTGTAGATTTAACCTACCGCGCGCTGTATTTTTTCTATATTAATCGAACGTATCATTGGAGGAAATGAGCTATCCGTCACGGAAGTGAAGACTTTTTAATATACTTTCATCACATAATCTGTTTTTAACTGTCAAATTCCAATCATTGTTGTAATTAAACGTGCAGGAAGTGTTAATTCTCCTTTTTTTAACCAATCTAAATCATGATACTTTATTTATAATGATCGGTTCCTGGTAATGACTCAATTTCCTTTGGGACTTGATTAAAGATATTGAGTAGATTCAATGCTCCATTTTATTTTTAAACAGTTAATTACAACTCTAGGCACGTATTAAGATAATGTAGATTTGGCTATAACATTAAGTTCTTTCCGCGTATATAATCACAGTTTCTTGCTATTAAAGATGTTACATGGCATAAGTATACATGAGATCTACCTCGTTGTAGGTTCTTTTAAATTTCTTAAAAATACTTAATGACTTATAGTCTACCCCACCTGTTTCATCATCCAACCTTTGCCTGTCTTTCCATCTGTCTTTTTACTTGTATCCTAACTTCAGTTACATTAATTAGCATTCTTCTTCTCTACATAACTGACCGTCCCATCTTAATCGCTTACCTTTCATTTTATAAAACTGTATATTTTTATCTCGCCCAATCTGCAACGCATAATCATCGATTTTGATATAAATCCAACGTTATTTTTCCATTATACGCCACACCCAAATCTAGGAAGCCTCCAATTCTTTTATATCCTATTTAGGGTCCATTTTTCACACCGAAATCAAGGCCTCCAATCTTTTTATACCCTCTTCAGAATCCCTATTTTGCACCCATGGAATTGTACTCTTCAAGATATGGATTTCACCAAAACTTTCCTTATTAACTTTGCATGATTACCATTAGCAGTTAATAGGAGCATTTGATCTCGCAAAAAATGTTAAGTGGTCACCAGTTAATCCGCAGAACGGATATTTCGTTCCAGTATTGTAGACTGTTGTATTACTTGGGGAGTCTACCGTATAAATAATTTTGACCGGAAATTTGGACTTGATTAACATTTTAGGGAGTTTCTCCATTATCTTGGAAAAGAGTTCATGAAGGTTGAACTTCTCTCAAGAAAAATGACGTAGTAAAGTATTATCAAAGGATGAGACCAAGTACAAGTAGTTCACTCCTAAATCATTTCTCTGCAACCATACATTTAAGGAACGATTTTTTTTCTGAAGAGGTGTTAATTCTTTCCTGCTGGTGGATGTAAACCCAGTATAAAATTGCTCGTGACTCGTTATGTGTCATCGTTATAAAATGAGAGTTGTTTGAAGATAGCCCAAACATCAAACCGGTTAAAAAATAACCAGTTGCGACTCATAACAAATGATGTATTCATTATGCAAAATGTCGGATTTAATTGTAATCGGCAACCTTAATAACAGTGTAACAAGCGATAGTTTTACAGGTTTCTTGAATTTCAAATAAGAACTGAATTTTTACCTGTCATCTCCCCTATGGAGGTCATGTATTTTATGGGTAGTTGTTATGTAATATCCTTCTAGTATAATTGACTGATATGAAATAATTTGACTGTCTGCCCAGATAAAGAATAACTACCTGTTGGTGTCGGCTTCGATCTCATTAAATATCACGAAACCTTTGCGGGTCGTTATGTAAAAGAGTTGGATGAATAAATTGGATGTGTTGATACTTAACTGAGTTACTATACTACTCTACAACGCAAATCCTTAAAATTATAAATTTAATTTAATATTTCAAGTATTCCGCATTCATCTGAACACAACCTATTCATCTGAACACCTCCAAAGGCAATATACTGGAATAGTTGAACCTCGATAGTGATTTTCAAATGCATATTTTCTCCTCCGTGGAGAGTATATTCAACTTATTTATTTACAGAAATTTTAGTTTTTATGAAACCTTTTATATAGGAGTGATTCTATCCCTACACTTAAGTTCGAAAGGGAAAATGGATACTCATAGTATTAACATAATATTAACCATACTATTTTAAAGTAAGTAATTTAATTACAATGGGTATGTTTCTTTGTTTACAGCAATTAGGACGTACTTAGTACTTTCATACTTCTTTTCTGTGGGTTTTTTCTTTATCAACCCTTAAGTATCAAAGATTTTTTTCCGTGCACTCTACGCTTTCTTTTTATGTTACCTTAAATCTTTGTAAATATTAAATGTCAGACGACGGACGAGATTATGAGGACGAGAGGCCCACATTGGCTTAAGCTCGCCAATAAAGGGTCTATCTTAGGCCTTATACTATACATACATACATAAGTGTTCTACCTTCCGGTAGGTCCACGTGCCCTAATATTCCCTATTCATAGACCTTTCTTTCGCTATCTGGTAACTTACCCCATCCTTTATGTCATCTAAAATTTTTTGCCTTTGCCTTCCCCTCTGTCTTTTCCCTTGCATTCTACCCTCTATTACATTCTTCAGCAATCCCTCTCCTCTCAATATCTGACCCACCCATTTCTTTTGTCGGCGCTTAATTACTTCAATTAAAACCCTTTCCTCCCCAACCATTTCTAGCACCTCTATGTTTGTTTTTCTATCCACCCAGCTCACCTTCTCCATTCTACGCCACACCCACATCTCAAATGCCTCCAATCTTTTGATGTCCTCTTTTCGTAAGGTCCACGTTTCACACCCATATAGCAAAACACTCCATATCAAGGATTTTACCAATCTTTTCCTGATTCCTTTATCGAGACCCTTTGTCATTAATTCCCTTCGCTTCATAAAAGCTTCCTTGGCCAATGCTACTCTTTTTCGAACCTCATCTCCACACCTCCCATCCCAAGATAGAACACTACCCAAGTACGAGAATTTGTCCACCTGCTCTAGTTTTTCCCCATCGACCCTGATCGTTAATTTAGCCTTCTTTCCCTTAGTGAATCTCATTACCTTAGTTTTACTTACGTTAATTTTCATTCCATATTCCCTTGCCTTATCGTTTAGTGCATTTACTAGTATTTGTAAACCCCTTTCGGAATCGCACACAATAGCTTTATCGTCTGCATATCTTACTGACTTTACTACTTTCCCTCCAACTATCACTCCCTTGCTTATTTCTTCCCAAGCTTCATTCACCATTTCCTCTGCATATATATTAAAAAGCGATGGTGATAATGGGCATCCTTGTCTTACCCCTCTCCCTAACTCTGCCCATTCCGACTCTCCTTCAGTTATTCTAACTCGCGCTGTTTGATTTAAGTACAAATTTTGCACCAAACGCCTATCTTTCCAGTCCAACCCAATTTTCTTTAAAATTCCCATTAATTTTGGCCATTGAACTCTATCGAAAGCCTTTTCAAAATCGACAAAACATGCACATATATCCTTTTTAAATTCCAGGCTTCGTTCTACTAGCACCCTCATTACCCCGATTGCATCCCTCGTTCCTTTCCCTTTCTGAAATCCGAACTGGTCTTCTCCTATTTGTTCCTTAATTTTTCCTTCAATTCTTCTATTCAATACTCTTAGAATAACCTTTGCCGCGTGAGATATTAAACTGATTGTACGATAATCCCTACACTCAGAAGCATTATTCTTTTTCTGCAAAGGAATCAGGATTGTCTTAGTAAAATCCTCTGGCCATTCCCCTTCATCATAAATTTTTCTACATAAATTATAGAATTTCCTCTTACCCTTTCCCCTCAGGTTTTTAAGTAGCTCAACTGGTATCTCGTCAATGCCCGTTGCTTTGTTTCCTTTCATATCACGCAAGGCCCTATCAATTTCACTATCTAATATCCCAGGTCCAACATCATCATCCTCCACTTCTTGTTCACTTTCTAACATTATGTTTGTTGGCTTCATGTCCTTCCCATATAGTTCCTCGACATATTCTTTCCACCTTTCCCTTATGCTGGCTGGATCTCGTATAACTTTACCATTATTATCTTTTATTGTGGTTGTTCTGTTTCGTGTTTTATTTCCCGTTAACTGTTTCACCTTTCTATACATTAAATCGACCCTCCCACTTTCGTCCAGCTTTTCTATTTCGTTACATTGTCCCTTCCACCACTGTTCCCTCGCCCTATTTGTTTCCCTTCTCAGTTCGTTGTTGAGAGCCCTATACATTCTACGTCCTTGTTCTGTGTTAACCCTTTTCCATTTCCTTCTTTCCTCCATTTTATTTATCATTTCTACCGTCACCCATGGTTTCCTAATTTTGTTTTGTTTGACCCTTCCAATAGTTACTTGCGCACTATCCTTGATACTGTTTTTAATCTTTTCCCATTCTCCGTCTATAGTAAGTTCCCTCCCATTATCCTCTAAGGCCTTACTGACTGACTCTTGGAACTCTCTCGCTTTCCCATTTTTAAGGGCTTCAAGGTTCCATTTTGGTGTAATTTTTGCTCGAAATATCTTTTTAAACTTTAGCTCGGTTTTCATCATGACCAGGTTATGGTCTGAGTCAACATCAGCACCAGGGTAACTCTTTGAATTTTTAACACTATTTCTAAACCTTTTTCTTACCAAAATGTAATCAATTTGGTACCTATCCGTATCTCCTGGCTTTTTCCATGTGTACCTCCTTCTATTATGGTGCTGAAAAAGTGTGTTTGTGATACAGAGGTTATTCCTCTTACAAAAGTCTACTAATTTCTGTCCCCTTTCGTTTCTATTTCCTAGTCCGAACCCTCCCACTTCTTCTCCATCTTTGCCTTGCCCAACTACTGCATTCCAGTCCCCCATTACAATTAGGTTTTTATTGCCTCTAACCCTTCCCATTACTTCTTCTATTTGTTCATAAACAAGTTCTACTTCATCATCACTATGTTCGCTAGTGGGCAAGTACACCTGAACTATCACCGTGTTTACTGGCTCAGCCTTTATTTCTACTGACATAACCCGGTCGCTTATTAGCTCTGTAGCTATCACGGCTTTTCCCGCTTTCTTGTCTAGCACTACCGCAACTCCCCTCTGGCTAGAATTTCCCCCACTGAAAATTACTCTGACATCATCACTCCAGAAATCACCCCCATCCTTCCATCGCACTTCACATAGCCCTAGTATGTTAATGTTGGACCTCTTCATTTCTACCTTTACATTTTCCAACTTTCCTTTCCTAAGCATTGTCCTAACATTCCAGGTTCCCACCCTTGTTTCCTTGGCCATCTTCTCTCTTCTTTTCTTGTCGTTTCCTGGGTAAGGGTTTCGTGGAATGACGACCGAGATAGCCTTACTACTATCACTGCCGGGCACGACACTCCCCGTAGAGGGTTGAGTCCCGCTTACGCCACTTACAATATTCTTATATTGGCACATCATGATTGCTTGGGATAAGTGTGGTAGTCGAGGTGGTTTCCCATTGCCTTCCTCAACCTTTCTCTTAACGTGACACCACCATCACCCATAATGGCCGCCCCACTGGGGTACAGACGCCTTTGCAGCCGCCTCACTGAGGTACAGACACTGCGTGGACTACCTTTTGTCTGGTCCCTACCTACTGACGATTCTGGCATGGGTGACCCTACCAGGAACATAGTTCCCGCCAGTTACGCTCTCTAGGTCATAGGAACACGCAAGCCCTTCCACCACGACAAGGTTGTAGTCCAGAGAAGGGCCCGATACTATAACGTATGCTTAAAAGGACTAACGAATGTTCACTTTAGGGCAGGTATTGTAGTGGTTTGTTGGAGTTAAGTTAAGAATGTAGTTAATCTCTATGCTAATCCATTGTATGTATAGGAGATTTATTATAATCTTCACTTTAATCTAACAAACCAATAAAACCCATGCCCTAGATTGAAAATTATTTAAAGCCCATTTTAAGTATATATTATAATAGCGGGCCTTTGTATACAAATTCCTATCCCTGTTAGCTTTGCTGTCACAACGGTGCAGTTCCATTTTTTTCTTTTTGATCGAATTGTGTCGAAGTCAGCAGACGTTTACAATATTGTCCATTTCTAGTGCAAATTCGGGATTTTTTGCCATTAAAATGTCGTAAACATTCAATTTAACGCACATTTTTATTGAAAATTAATACAACGAACATTAACCGAAAATCAATGAAAGTTTGCTTGAAAATCACCGATTTTCAAGCGCCATAAACAGGCACTTTTTTCAAGCAAAATACAGTAAAAGTACAGATACGGCTAGTAAAATGTTTATACATACATGGATGAACGTAGAAATGAGTGCTCTACCGTATGAAATTAATTTCATTAAAATCAGTGGACTGTACTTGAAGTTATAGCTTCTTAAACTCAATGGACTCGACTTTTTTAAAAAGAGAGTGGGTCACCTTCTCATTCAGTATTACTTTTTAGGATATATTGCGACATGTAGGACTTTTATCTGTATTTCTTAATATTTTTCTGCCGGTATATTATAATCAGAGGTTTTGGTAGATATAAAAGCATTTTAGTGTGTCAGCGTGAAAAAATCTACGGGGATCCTCAGTTATGAAAGAGAGCAAACACAGGTCTTGAGACGAAAACCTTCGGGAGGTATCCATTCGGAGCGATGCTAACTACTCCTGAAGAATCTCGCCTTATGAAGAAGTTCCAAACATCCGGAAAATTTCGAAAATCCGGCATGTCCAATCTCGTGGCGAGCCCCCATAACATTAACGTCAGGGCAGCGCAGACCGACTCAGAGTATGAAAAATGGTCATTTCTCAAAGGCGAGAGAAGAAACAGATGAACGAGTTTCTTTCCGCGAGCCGTTCGACTGCCTCCCGCAAAAGAGTATTCGTTACCCGGCGCGATAAATTACAAAAACGTATTACTTATCCGGCAGCTGTGGAGAGATAAGAGGCTCTTCCGGAAGGCGTTACAGATTGCCTGGCACCAACAATAGGGCGTTCAATCACCGCCCATTGTTGAAGCATCTTTTCCACGGCGTAAAAACTCTTCGCCAATTGCCCTCTGACGTCGTTTTTACAAGTTCCCGAGGAATCACTTCGCAAGCCTTTAAGCATTTTGACATCCGCTGGGGGAGCGGTGCCTTTCAAACGCGACTGCCCCGTCCATTGGCTCGTTAATCTCGCCGTGTCCACTGCCAACACATATTGTTCTTCCGTGGGTGTTGGGCGGGGCCCCGAGAAACCGGACAGTCCTGTTTCTGCTTTCAGCGGCAGGTGTCTTATCATCCGCCTTTGTGAAGGGGATCGCCTTCTCGGAAAAAAACGGAACTCCTCAACGTCTAGGGACTGAATCGCCCAAGTTTGTCTCTCTCCTTCCGATGGATTTTCCGGACGTAGAGATACAAGGGTGACTTTTGTGGTTCTGAATGGTCACCGCCGTTAATTTTCTGTCCTCCGAGAGATACGTGGCTATATATTTTACGTCGCCTTAGCTGCTTAGATTAGAGTTTTGAGAAAAGCTTCTAAAAGCCGTAGTTTGCAAGAAAACCAACCGCTAGGAAACTCACACCAGCAGGGGATATGGTTCTTCGTGGTCGCGCTTTGCAATGTATTGTTCTCAATATGTATTTCAGCAGCTACGATGCCATCTTCGGGAGAGGAGATAACTGATAGTTGTCTTTACTCTTTACCACACTCAGTTATCTTCCTCTAACTAACGGTTGGTGTGCTTGCAAACCACGGTTATTTAGAGATTTTCTCAAAACTCCAATTTATTTACAGAGCCGTGTATTTTTTCCTTATAGATACTCTAACTGCTATTATCGAAAAATCGTTAAAGATAACTTTTTGTCTAACAAATAAAGCAAACTGATTCTTTCTGATTTTTAATTGATGATTTGTTGGTATTTAGTATATCGATAACGTAAATTGGGTCATATTCTTTGGATACAGCAATTACTTTATGGCAGGTGCCTCTATAAAATCGTGGTTGTGGTCGATACTGCTTAGTTAAAAGATGTACACGCTCTTACCCACATAGTCTCCCGAACGGCATGTCTAATAATTTTGGCACGATGACTCAATTGGCTAGAGCAGTCACCCGGAAAGTGGAAGATCCGGGTTCGAGTCCAGGTGACTTTTTCATACCCAATTCTTCTTGGAAACATTTTTAGGCGCACACCTTAATATGCGAAGTTACCCTTCACCTTTTTCCTTAATTACTTAACCGTTAAAAATTGCGACTAGTATAATTAAATGTGATACCAATTGCATTTTGATCAATCTGAAGAAAAACTGGCTAAACATTAATATGTACTCAATGACAGAACTTGTACAAATTCCACAAAAACACATTTGTACAAGTTTTGTTATTAACAACTCATTGACCATGGAATTCCACCAAGTATCGCCTGAAACTATACATTTTATTTTTTGGCTAACATTTTATATCTCGAGCATCTTTCTTTATTTTTATTTTAGATACGCTATAATAATGAGCTATAAACAGTAACTATAAAATATAGTAAAATCGCTGGCTGGAATTAAATTGTAAGTTCTCATTTGTGTCTTGTTTTGCGTATTTGTTGGTATAAATTTTAATTGTGAGAGAATTTCATATTGATTTTTCTGATTCAATGCTATACTTTCAATCGTAGAATGCGTCACTTTTGTAGGATACTTCATTTATTGGGTATTCCTAATCTAAAAATTCAAAGGTTCCCGGATATCCAATTGGGCAACGCGCTTGACTTCGGTGAAAGCAATCCTGGGTTCGATTCCCGGTGGGAGACTACGGGCGAAATGACCTCAGCTGTCGAAGCACTTTTAACAATACTACTACTACTAAAGATTCAAGTTTGATGGTCAATTACCTAAAAAGCATTTCCTTGACGTTGTCTTTACGCCTCACTGGTGCCTGAGAAAACTTTTCATTCTCAATGGCATTTCTAATGTCTTTTTCGTCTATTTGTAAAGACGAATAAATCGTACCAAACCAATGAACACGACCTAGTTTCATTTAGCCTCCAATTCGGCACGCATATTGTTTTACAATAGTTTTTTATAAGATGGCTATTAATTTTTTCGTATAAGTGTTTTGATCGGCTGTATTGCCGAGGTTTTCACTTATAGGAAAATGGTTTAATGTATGTACTCGTACAAATCTAAAGCTTGGTCAATTGATTGTCCTGAGTTTACTGTTAAATCTCTCGTCATGATTCCCAACTTTTCAACATAATTCTCATACAAATCAAACATTCTGCAGCTTTCTTGCCTGTAAGGGAATAATCAGATGTCCAAGATCAATGGAGCAAAACTGAAACTTTCCCCATACCGAGAAGAAAAGAAATCTAAAAGTCAACCTGGAAAATATACTCTTTATTCATTAATTTGACCTGGACATAATTATTATGTTAACTTTTCTATGGGGAATGCCTATCGCACGCCCATATACAGAGTAGCAACTGCTTGAGTCGTGACTTCGTGGTAAGATTCCACGAAGGAACAAGAAAAATTCGAACTTTCATAAACCACGATACTCGGGACGATTAGTTACCGGATGATGATTTCATGAGTTGAAACCGTGGTCAACTTGCAATAAATATTGTGGCTTGTAAAAGTTCGACTTTTCTTTTTCCTTCCTATACGAGTTCTTCTGTCGTGAATTTGTGTAGGCTAACATTGTTTACATTTTGTATAGTGACCCTGTTACGAAGATCAGCGATATGAAAATACACACATTTGTAAATTATTACGGTAAATAATCGCTAAATTACTACCCAAACTTCGGTGCCCCAAAAATGCTCTAAAGGACACCTAAGTTTGAGCCGACATGTGCGTGATCCGCAGGACGAATGGATACGAGGCACAGCAATAAGCAAATTGGGAAACATTCTACCCTCGTGCCTGAATGAACCTAGAAAACTTTGATGTTTACCGAAAAAAAACAATAGGTTACCATGGTCGATTACTCGAAACGATTGTCACTTAGATTCCCGTGGGAAAGCCGCAATGTTAATTGGACCCAATGACTCGCGATATAGTGTTACACTTACAACTTAATGAGGAAATTATCGCGAATCGTTGGTGTTTTTGCGTGCCTTATCCCTGCAATAAAAAAAGGCTCTTTTTTCATAAAAGGGAGCTTTTCGCGCCTTCGGTGCTGTCGTAAGGTCCTTCCGACCGCTAGCTCTTCTGAAGGGCGTTCCAAGTCGCATTTCCGTTGATCACACATTTGAATCGCTCAGGCAACTATACAATTGCTTATTCTAAATTTGTTTCTGCCTTTGAACAAGAAACAAAAATTCGCATATTAGAGCAAATATATGATATTCCAGACATTTTACATCTACACAAGCAGTAGACCACATGCAGTCTAAAGGTTGTTGTACAGCTGTGAAAATGTTTTTATGAAAGAAGAGTAGTATTTTGTATGAGGAACAATTTAATCGGTAATATTTCAGGTAGATTTTAGGATTACGGTTTTTAACATAATTAAATTGATGTCTTGCAAACAAACATTTTCAATCTCTATCTTGAACTTTTTATTGAACCATAATTATATTCTATAAATCGTTAGCGTCTCTCGTAGGATTACTACCACGTCTACAGTTTTGTTTTTTAAACTTTGAGATCTCTCTACAGAGAGATGGCATGTCATATATGTCGGGAGGGAATCATCAGAAAGCAAATTGTCAATTTAGTACATTTCCTAAACTTTTTACTTCAATGGTACGGGTCGATTAACGTAGTAAAATTCCAATGCAAGCATGTAAATCACAAACTTGAGGGCAGGTATCTTTTTGTTTGTTTCTGTGTGTAATGCAACCATGCGGACTCATTATTTCGTCATATGTTTACAGCGCAACAATACAATCGCACATCTCAACGAAAATAGATCTCAAGGATTAAGGAAATGTATGCGGCATGGTAGTTCATTGGTTAGAATACCTGCCCGGAAAGTGAGAGACCGTGTCCAATTCATGTTGCAACCTTTTACACTTGTTCTTCCTTTAAAAATAGATCTATTAAAAAATTTCCCGTAAATTTGACATTAATATCATTTCCTCCATACTCAGTGTAAAGAATTGGGATGCTGAAAACGATTAACAGTTGTAATGACCGACAGATATCGATTACAAAGATAAATCCATCGATATTTAAATAGGTTTCCTCGGAAAGGACAGTATGTTCATTTAATTACCTTATTAATCTGGGTTTATCATCCGTAGAAAATTGTTATCATTCTTTATTTCCATTTTCAAAAATGTATGAAGGAAAGACAAACGGAAAATCGTTACCTTGAAAAACTGAAAACAAAACTGTTTGAAAATCTTGTACCAGTGGTGTTGTAATGAGTATCACAAGGAAAACTTAAAGAAAATGCTTAAATAACTTTAGTTCGCTTTATAGTTTTGTGTGTTCACTTAGCACGTAAGGAAATGACATAGTTTTCTTACAGATTAAAAAATCAATCAAATATTTGATTTTAATTATCTTTAAAGTAAAAGTAAACTCTCTTTTATATATCTGTATTTGGATAAGAAAAAATTTCCAATGATGTTCTCCCACTGAAGGATTGCTCTTGCAGATTATTTTCCGTTGTTCCTTGTAGTTCCTCTGGGTTTTCTTTAATGACATGTGATTCATTTCCTAAAATTGCAATGAATGTTCATTTTCCTTGCTGCGAAAAACAGGCGATGTATTTCTTACTTTCGTAAATCGAGGCATATGTAGTTATCTGATTAGAAACCACATTTTACATGAGGAAAAATCAGTTTTTTTCACATTAGGCCTTTCTTTTTCAACTCTTTCTTGGACTTATTATACGTAAAATAGATATGCATTTTAAATTTATTTCAGGAAAAATTTCGTGGTGGACATGTACTTCTTAAGACCGTTTAGAAGATTTTCCAAGCTATTTCACTCGTTTCGAGTGTAATTAATTGCTTATAAACGAAAACGAACTTTTATGCCAATTATTACTCACTTGTTTTTTTCTGACACAAAGTCGTTGTTTTGCTTCAGCATGTGATAAAAGAGTATGTTTTTAGACACCGAATATTACAATGCAGTTCTTTCTCATACATGCAAAGTCGTGATCAAAGAATGCTTGGAAGATGCACGCGGCGAAGAAGAAAAGGAAGCCGAGGCTAGTTTTCCGGTTTTCAAGTAGGCTTCGCATCATTCGATGATGTGGGCATGACCTGGTCGTTATAGGAGATGAAAAATGCGTCCGTACTTCATTCAAGCAGGCGTCTCAAGGCCAGGATGCGACTATGCCAGCATTACACACTATGCAGACCTTCCAGCCATATCCATGTGCATTTCCGCGCTTTTGGACGCGGAAAATGAAAAATTAACAAAGAGTTTTCTACAGGGAGACGACCTACAGTTTTAGTAACAGGAAAGTTACAAGGAATAAACTTTGAATAGTACATTCCTCAAACGATACGGAAGTAATTATTGTCAGATTTATTGCGATGCGCCCATAAACTAAAGGAAGTTTTCAGGGTCTTAGTCAAACGCGTAATGATGGATGTTACTTGTAATTTAAGGATGTTATTTTTTGGTTTACTTTGCGCGAAAAAATGAATCTAATATGGACATACTTTTCAAAATTATTCAAGTAGATATTTACAAATTAAGGCTTTCTACGAATAATGCTTTATTCGTAATCTTTAATATACTTTTTCAAAGGTCGCAACTTCTGTTAACTTTAATTTTATTTTTAAATTTAAAGGTAAACTCTCTTTTATATATGTCTGTATATGGGCAAGGAAAATTCGGATCCTATAAAGTTCTTCCAACTGAAAGACTACTCTTGCGGATTATTTTCCGTTGCTCCTTGTAGCTCCTTTGCGTTTTCTTTAATGACAAGTGATTAATTTATAAATGCTGCTACAGTGTAACATTAAATATTGCTTTAAATCAATTACATAGGGGTTAAACTACGCAAAAGTTAAAAGTCCTTCTAGTATTTGACTTTTATCTTTTTTATAATTTAGCATTATATTGTACATGTTTCCGTAGATGTTGAGATAAAAAACTAACTTAATAATTAAGGCCAAAAAGTGATTGAGTACTTGATAGGATTTTTATTTCCAATGGACCAGTATTTTTAATCGTCTCAAGTGTTTTTATGTATTGACTTCATTTTTTCACGATACCGTGGATAAGAACTAAAGAAATATTAATTGCTAGAAAATATTATCCCACGAATAACACAAATTATTACAATAATCTATGATGTTTAAACCTCTTCACCGTTTTGACAGAGCTACCAACTTAAAATTAAAGTTTTACCACAAATAGTGATTTTGCTATTTTGTATTTCGTTACCTAATTATGGAACATTTCTGAAACTTCATAAACAGTTGTTATCAGTCGTATCGAAGAGATTTGTTTTCCAAAATGATATCAGTCCTTATATACATTTGTGTACAGAGACAGGTTGCCACGAAAATGAAACTCAGGGCTGATGCTAAATTTTAAACTAAAATAGGGAAATAATGAAGCAATCAATTTATCTCATAGAAATAGTGACACATGAGCCATAATAATGCCTTTTCTGAAGCTAAATTTTGCTTAGAATTTCCAACCAGTCTTTAGTTATGAAATCACTGAAAACATTTCTCGATTTTTTTTGTGTTTATAGAACTCAGTTATACCAGGCTGGTTTATGAGCACACATTTGTGAAAATAACTTATCACTCAACTCCTTAATTAATGATGCTTTAATTCCTCCTATATAAAAAAATGTAATCTTTTTTGAAAAAAAAGGGTACAAAGATCATAATTATAATCAATTTTTATCCAGCGACATAAATAAGCATACACGGGACATGTCGTTGTCATAGATACTTGCAATTGTTCTATAATCGGTAGTTACAAACTTTTATTTTATGCATGTATACAGTGCATTTTATAACCATTTAGTATTACCTATCAGTTATAAATATGCATAGATAAATATGTTACTTAGCTAATACCGCGATAGCCATCATTTTAAATCCAGAAAATTCTTTTCTCCATCTTTTTCCACTCGCACAACAAAGTCAGACGCTAGCGTGAATCTTAAAGCTCTCGGAAATTAAATTCTTCAACTTCAGGCGAGGGTCCGTCTGGAAATTTCTCAAAACAGTTGGAAGTCTTGTATCTGTTTTCGGCCTCTGGAGCAGGCCTTGGGATAGTTTAAATTCATATGCTATGAGAGATCCGCATTATACAGCCATGGGACTGAATCAGATACGTCGATTTGCATTCCGGCGGCGGAGGATTCTCCCTTTGCTCATTGAAACATTCTCCGTCCGCCCTTCCCTCCAGGCACATTGTGAATACCGTTAAACGGACCTTTCCATTATCTTTTCCTCCATTTACATAATTATTGTTACGGCATTGGAAATTTCCGCCAAAACCACGCCTAGAATTGCATATCATTTTGAAAGTATAGGGTCAGGATGGGGTTTAAAAGTTTCATAAAGGCAAATGTTTGTTTCTCAGGATGTTGCCCAAGTGATTTTTTTATTCGTCCACGGTCAGTCCTCTTATTTTCATAATTTCTAGGATACCACCAAGGTTGAATGCTTAATNTTTAAAAGTTTCATGAAGGCAAATGTTTGTTTCTCAGGATGTTGCCCAAGTGATTTTTTTCTTCGTCCACGGTCAGTCCTCTTATTTTCATAATTTCTAGGATACCACCAAGGTTGAATGCTTAATCAACTTATAAACGCGAAAAGTATCCTGGTGGAAGAAGCATTAGCTAAAGCAATTGTTTAGTGTGGCTAAACATAGAGCCATATTCCGCCAAAATCTTAAGATTAATTACTTTAATTTACTGTTGTACTATTGATATTATGTGTCGTAAAGTGACGGTTACCTATCTAAAAATTCGAGAAATCGTTCCAATGAATATATTATGGTTGGCATCATTCAACAGAAATGAGAGACGAAACCATGCCTACTTTTATAAGCTGAATCTACTAAAATGCACAAGCATAACTCGATGAATATTATAATAAACTCGTTGGTCTCAATACTTTTCAGTTGCATAATTGTTTTATAATAAATAAAAACGATATAGTTTTGTCAGTTAATGGAACTAAAATAATATGGCAAAGATAAACTTATAATTCGATCAAAATAATTTTGCCATTTAACAATACGTTACAAGTATTAAATGTAACCTAAGTGTCTCGGCTATAACTGGCTGACATTTCACGATGGCGATTTTATTGTTGGCACTACTAATTTTTATCACGAAATATTTTTGGTCTGCTTTTTGTAGAAATGCTATTGAGATAATAGCAATAGTTACCCATCGTTGTTTCTTTTGACGTGTTAAAAAATGTTGATATCAGGTTGCAGTTGGCCCGATAAAGACATCCATCGCATTTTGAATAGGGAACATTTTACGTTTTCATCCCATCCTATTCGTCTACTGTAATAATGTTGAAACTCATTTCATTCACTTCCACAAAAATGAAATATTTTAACGAAAAATTCCAATCTACCTTTTTCTGCTCTACGTTTCAGAGTGAAGTATGAAGTTCTTGCGTTATAGTTGATGAAGTATAATTGCTTATTTTTCAAAGCTGTTAGTTCTCTGAGATTCTTGCGTCATATATTTTACTTTAACCTACGGATTGTCGATTGAACACCATGTAAATAATCTTCCCTGCTGCCTTTTTAAAGCTTTGATAGGAATATAAGAAATAAGGAGAGCTAGCTCCATGTCGATTAATGGATTCAAAGGAAATAATTTCAACCGCTCATGCGTATGTTCCAAGATATTGCCTTTATTAATGTGAAACCTAATTTGATCGTTGACGTACGGTTGTAGTAGTTTCAGTAGTTTCTACTATTCCTATAACCTGATACTTAACTTCCATTTGAGGTTAAAAACGCTCATAAAGCCGTTTCTAATGGCACCATTTCTGGAAACAACGGAAAGCCCTGGATCAACAAGCCTTCTACGAATCACCCAATGCGAATTTCATTAGCCAAGCCACAAAAGGGAAATTATATTCCTCTACCAGTGAAGATGATTGCCTGGCTATTCAGGCGCGCATTGGGTGATTGAGTTGGTCAATTCAGGGCTTTTCGTCGTTTCCAGAAGTGATCTCCGTGTGCAGGCTTGAACAGACGAAAACTGCTTTAGGAGCGTTTTTACCCTCTAATTCATAACAGTTGTGTTCGAATTTATTTCCTTACAATCATACGCCAATCAAAAAGTTTTATTTTTAATAAAATAATACTTACTATAATATTTTTAATAATAATATACTTTAATATCAAAGTGTCTTATTAAAGAGCTTGATTTGATTTGATTGAGAAAGAGATTTCCTTGTGTTACTGACGGTAATTTTGATTGTTTCAACCGTCCTTCGAATGCTTAAAACAATATTAATTTTAAAGTAAAGAAAAACGTCCCAACAAGATTGTCGCTAGAAGGATCATGATATTTCACTTCGCGGGTTCAACATGCATATATGTAAGACTGCACGATAATTGTGTTCAACCTTTATATATCATATCGACATATTGACGGACATACGCAATGTTGATGCGAATAGTTTAGGAAGGACCTGGTGCTTTCCTGACATAGGTCATGCAGGAAATTCTCTCTAGTTGTCAGCTGGGTTAGTGCTTCGAATTTCATCGACGTTTAGGTGCCTTCCTCTGGTACCATTATCGGCATGAACTGCACAAGACATTCAGGATGAAGTTCACTAGAGGAAGGTGCCGGAGCGTTGATGGACATCGCAGCTGTAACCCGGCAGACAACCCGAGAAAATTTTCAGCAAATGGTTTTATGCTAACTCAGTATTTTTGTCATGGACGTCTATCAATGAAACTAGCGAATTTTTAGCTTGGTGTAAACTTACTCGCAAACTATATAGTTTTACAGATACTATCCTTGAAATTTTTACTGGAAAAGGAACACGGAAATATCGAACTTTTAGTAACAACGATTTTTATTGCAAGACTACCGTGGTTTCGATTCAGGTGATGATGATTCATGATGATGATGATCATGTTGATGACGATTATGATGATGATGATGGTCATGATCACAATGGTCATGGTGACATCATGGTGATGATGCCTCTATCAGTTGGAACCACAGTCGTTTTGCAATAAATACTGTGGTTTACTGTGATTAAAGTTTGATTTTCCCCTGCTCTTTTATGGAGTCCTACCACGGAGTCACAGCCCAAGCAGTTAGTTCTATTCTATCGGAAAAATGCATCGGATAATGACCTACGGATAGGAATTTCCGATAAATAAAACTACGATGTAATTTAACCTGTACCTTCCACATTATATATTAACAGCCCCATCCGTAAGTTTCATAATATCTGGAAATTATACACAAGGAAATGCCGTTTTATATCATCTACGAGACATGCCACAGATATGTTCATTCCTCCGAGAAATTAAAATGTTAAAGAGAACTACATACGTTAGTATGATTCAATGGGAATCCTGTCCGTCTCCGATTCCAACTTATCTCTCCTTCCAAGCGATACGTATCGAAAAATTTACGATCGAAAGAGCCTATCGATATCTCCTCGGAAGCTCGCCGAGATATGTTACTCGGATCCGCAGCGTTTGGAAGGGAAAGAAATATACTCGAGTGGATAAACCAGAGACGTCTATGGGACTGCTTTTCATCTTAAAGACATGGACACCACAAGGAAGCACCGGCAACGTTTGAGACCCCTTCCCTTCTTTTATTTGTAAAATACCAAACCAGTTCTCGTCCGGACACGCGGCGAGACTCATAAATTTCGTAGCGGCATCTTCTGCTTTGTGGAGCGATGAAGAAAGCTCGGCGGAGCAAACACAGGAAGCCGGATCCCGCGGAAAGGATCTCCCGTCTCCATTTTGAATACGAAAGCTACGAAAGCGTAAATTATCAGAGTTTGACAAATTAAGAGTCAATGACAGAGCTTTTAGTCCGCGTCCCACCAATCATTCGGTGGGAATCCCGCGGTGAAGATGCATGAATTATGCTCGGATGGTCGCGGAACACAAGCTCGACATGAGGCGGGAGCCGAGCTGGTCATGCTTCGATTGCCCCCCCGAAGTCAGCTTCCAGCCGGGGAGTTATCTTTATCTCCGAGAATTCCGGCGAAGCGTGGACGAAATTTTGCCTAAAGGAATCGTTTCGTGTTTTTAAGTTAGGACGTCGACGAATTTTGCTTTTATAAGGGAATGAGGTTGCAGGAATAAGTTGGCAGGCTTTACCACTCGTTTTCTTCGGGGCTGTCCCGTTTTCGAATCCTCCATCCCGTCTTCATAGTCGTAAAATGAGTTCGGTTATGTCTTAAATCCTTTACAATCAATTGGATGACCTAACGACGGCCTTTGTGTCGAAGCCGGTCGGAAAATAAAGACTTTAGTGTGGAAATTATTGTGAACGTTTATGAAGTTTCTTTTCTTTGTGTTTAGAATGTCTTTCCACGAAGCACGGTCGAATATGATAGAATTCAATTGGATAGCACACACAAAAATGCAGCGGACAGAAAATTAAAATGCAGCGGCTACAAATGATACATTTACCTTTATTTTATTATTAACGTCCAGAAATTAAATACGTTTTGACTGCAAGCAAATCAAGATTTCTATATTTTACAAAAATCTAGTCCTACGGCAAGGGCGAAAAAATGAATAATGTAAACATTTCCCAAAAAGAGGCGTTTCACGTTTAAAACGAATCTAACCTTCAATATTTGAAGTCAATTTGAGCTTAAGAAGTAGGACTTTCACTTTCTTTAAGATGGGCTATTCTAGTTTAACCCTGGGATTCACTCAATATTTCATTTCTTTAAAATGATATCTGTGTTAAAATCTACGGAAATTACTCTCGAAAACTGTGATAAAAATTATCCCGCACTATTAATTGGAGATGTCCCGTTTTTAGCTTGCATTGGTCAGCATAGCCATTAATGAATTTAATAAAAGTATAATGATTACGTTTCAGGATTATGTTGATATAATACTAGGTATTTGGTCAATATATTTTTAAACTGTAAATTTATAGTCATATATTTTCTGATTAGAGGAGGTGATTCTGCATATTTAATAATGCGACCAGAGAACACAAAATTAGGGAAATAATATTCTTGTCCAAGTTCCTTCTCTTCGAAGTAATACACGAATATATTCGATCCCTTTCATCTGTACGACCATTGATGTATGCCTATTTTATTTTCCTATCAGGCATATTTGTTGAGATGACACCGAAGTGTGAAATAGCTATATTATATCAAATAATCAAGTTTAGACCTATTTTATTTTGTAAAATTTTCTCGTTGAATAGTTCTGTCCATCCAATTGTACAATTCAATTTTTTTGCTTTTCTTCTCTAATTAAGATATTTTAAGCAATGAGATAAATTACATCGATTGGCTATTCCCAATTACTATTAACGTAATGACCTAACGTCCATGTACATAATTCAAATAGCCACAATTTTTATTAACAGTCCAATTATCGTTTTAGATATAACTGTTGCGAATTTCAAATCCAATAGCCCACAGAATTCCATATTACGCTATCCTAAGTATCACTAACGGCTAAAGTAATACAATGGTCGTAAGAGCTATTATATATTATTTTAATGTATATATTTTATCGTTATATATATAATACTATATTTCGACTATAATTTATCAACAAGTACATTCTCTCTGAATTTAAAGTAAGTTTCCATATTTAAGCCTTTTAAACTGTAATTTTAAGATATTGATTTTTTTTATTTTAACCATGAAAGAGAATGACTTTTTAACCAAATATGCACCTAAGTTAAAATATGCACCTAAGTTAAAATACTCTGGACAAAGTACTGAAAAAATTAAGTATTTCTGTGCATACATTATCCATCGAGTGTATCATATAACATACTCATTTTCGGGATTTATCTGTGGTACTCATAATGTTTCCAATTACAATCTAAATCGTTCTTTCACGTGAAGTGCAAGTGCATGCTTGATGCCACTGAAGAGTAAATCATGCCATTATGCAGTAATGCAGATATCGTGTAGTGAATTTCTCTTTGGTAATCATTACCTACGTTTAACAGTCGTAAGATTGGCTCCCGTTTATGTACCTCGTGATGTCTATCTTAATGCGCATAACGTTTCCAATAACTTCCTCTTTAGTTCTCCCTTTCCTGAATTCTATTCATTGCCATCTTAACTATTGCGTCTTAGGATAACAGAGTACTTTTCCACTTTACCAATAAAGTCTTCGGTAAATTTCTGTCTTCGCACAGCCTCACAAATGCTTTATCGATCATCCACTTCTAGGTTTGTTTCTTTCGTAATATTTCTCCGAAGGTAGGTTGCGACATTTGTCTGTAGAAGTCTGTAATATTTTTTATAGAGATATAACTTATGATTAAAAGGCGTTACCTCTGCAATCTTCCAGTGAATATTTTGCAACGTTCCTTTAACCGAAAATGAGTGAAACTGTAGGAATAAGCTTACGTTTTCACTAAACGCATGATAGGAAATAGCTTCTTAGTTGGTATGCGGTGAAAGATATCTTAGCGAACCGCGTATATTTAGAGAATTCCAATCGCATTAAAATGCATTAGGTACAGGTTTACGAGTTACGAGATATCTCTATTGTATAATAGTAGTTTACAATGATAAACTGTCTGGAGATGAGTTTCCCGTAATAATTATTTTGCATTCAAATATAAACATGTAAACATATTGTCTACAGTACCGCAATGGTTAACCATTTAGTGTGCATGTTTTCTGCAGTAATTGAAAGTCAAAATTAGGCTTTATTCGAATTACGACCTCTTTCATAAATCTTATTAATTAGCATGCCTCGTAATTATTTAGGTGTAGTTTCTAGATTGGAAGTTATATAAATATAAAAAACTTAAATGTTCAATTGGCTTAGTATTAGAAGCTGCTTCGTCGAGAACGAATTTCTCCATAACAATCAGATGATTGTTATGCCTGCTTCGTTGTGTCCACAGAGTATTTAATTTCAGATTGAAGAGGAGTCTTTCTTATTCCAATATTACTAAAACTATACCATCCTTATTTATTTATTTGTAATTAAGTACCAGTTTCGGCTCCGTCATAATTTGAGTCTTAGATTGAAAAAATAATATCATCTTCAAGAGCTGTTTTTATTGTATTTTGTTGACTATACATCTAAATTATCATATAATCTATTAAACTTAGATGCACTCTTAATATTGTCATGAAAATCATTCTGTTTTACTTTCACAGCTAATCATCAACTTATAAAGTTGATGATTAGCTTCTTATTTCTCTCCGTTTAACATGTTGGTTCTCTTTAATGTTTGATTTATTCCAAACCTGGTAAATATTTAAAGTTAGCTAGGTTGTAGCTAGTTTACACCCCCTGCCACATGCCGAAAGGCAGCTTACAGAGTATATATGTAGATGTAGATTTTACAGTTCTTTTACACTCTCCCCAGTCTGTTGAAGTAGGCCTGGTAGCCTGAGTTAAAGTTGAAATTTGTATTCCGTTGCCATGTCATGTTTTTATCGACTTGTATCATGATGTTTACGATTAGCGTCAACAAATATTATGGAACCCAAAATTAATCCGAATCGATTTCATTAAAGTCGATGTGGCTCTAAAATAAGAAATCGTGCTAAAAACTTCACGGAATGATATTATGCCTGCCTTCATGTCGACTTCAGAGAAACGAAAGAAAGGAATGCAGGAGTGAAATCGAAATCCCAGCCGGCACCTTTATCAACAACAATGTACCCGACCCATCTCAACCTTCCTTACACTCTATGAGGGTTATTACCAGGTAAACTCAAAGAAATCACCCGGGAAACGCCAAGATGGATGATATTTTGACTCGCATCTCGCTTGAATATGTGTTCAAGGCAACATTTTCATCCTCACGCTCCATTTGGATTATTAAGAGAAAGCAGCTTTAATATTTATGTCCGGACCTTCGCCCTATCTTTTTCGTTGTGGAATGTGTGGCGCTTTCCTTTTACGCGACTCTTTCGTGATTCCGTTGTACGCCGCATGGGGTACGCGAGAATAACAAATGAGAATCGTTTAAGTTCGTGCTTCCCGGGTTTCGAAGGCACCGGCGGTGCGTGATGGAATTTCCTCCCCGGAATCAAAGAGACGTCATTATAAAAACATTATTCCTTCCGGAGACAGGCGACCGAATGGATTATTGGGGCTACAGAGCGGAGCGCCCGCCGCTTTTCCTTTTTTTTCGCGGGCGGCAGTAAATAAAAACGGAGACAGATTCATTTCGGTCGGATGAAAACTACTCTCAGATTCTTTGCTTTTCTTTTCGGCCGCCGCGGGCGTCAAAGGCGATCCGTGTCATTTGGGATTCCCTCACTCGGATTCATTATGGGGAGGAACATAGTGCCCTACGACTCAATACGTCGTTCTTTTGGTGAATTCTGAATCTTTTTTCCAAACTAGTACTGCTTTATGTCCTTACAGAGAGATTCAGTTCCCAGTGTTATTTAGGGTTTTATCTTGAGACTAATTGTTTTGGTTTTGTTTTGCTAAGATTTAGTATCGTTGCATATCACCGATAAGTGGTTCTTTGCCCTCTTCTAGTCTTTTATAGATCGCACGAGAGCTGATGATTTATAGCAGGGGTGAGGAACCTATGGCCCATATGCCAGAAGTGGCTCACAAGAGAATTTTTTGACACAAGGAGCTATCTTTTTTATGTAGTATATGTGGATTGTGTCCATTAGTAATGATATTTAATGATTATTTATCTAAATTGCAACTTATTAATCCCATTTTTGACATAAAATATAGATAATATCAGAACCTTATTCTCTGTTTTGGCAGCAGATTGGCATGCAAGTCCTTTACATCTATTAAATATGGCACTATGCAAAAGGTTCGCCTTCCCTGATTTATAGCACATATACCATAGCTTCATATATTATAGGTACAGTTCCTTCTTTGGTACATAAGATTGAGAGGAGAGGAAATTTGAAGTTAACCCTTCCACCACTTTGACCAGTTATACCTGGCAATAGCACATAGTAGGACTGCGGTCGTAGGTTCCCTTTCGTCTCTATTCCAGATTTCACGAGGCTTGGGGAAACCGAGGTGAGAGTTTGACAGAAAATCTCGGCATACGTACCTAGTTAGAATGGTTTCACATTTTGAAACTGTTGAAACTGGAAATATAATATTATTTGCATATTTATACCTAGAAGGAAGCGAGAGTACCATTTTTGGCGTCTGTGGTATCAGGTATTTAAGTTTAAATTTGAGTATAATTAAATTTACATGTCTACTCAGTCTAAATGATTTATTCATTATTAATCCACATAAATTATATGGATTAATAATGAATCCATATTATATGTAACAAAGCGTCCGCTTAGTTTAATAGGCTTTCGACTCATATGAAAGTTGCCACGAGTTCGATCCCGGTAGGAACCGAATTTTCTCAAATAAGTATTGTAGGCAAGAAGGACACCCAGCTGTAAAAATTATTGCCACAAACCAGAATTCATCATAATCACTATAATATTAGTATTATAATCACGTCAGGTGTTAAGAAGGATTCATTAAGGTACAATTAATTTATATACAGGCTAATTCTAATTAAATCACTATTTATTCAAACTGCTTCATGAATACATCATCAGCTTCTCTACGAAACCTAGGTCGTGTAATCTATTAGCGCGTGGTTTAGTAAAAGCTCTGTCATGAAGCTCTTTTGCGTGAATGAATTCCACGAAGTGAGTCCCAAGTCTGTGTTGTGTAAATCTCTAATTGTTATTCTGTATATTTGTTTTATTTGAATCGTGCTTTTAGAATGATTGAGGTTAACTTAAATTTAATCATTTACAGAAATAAATACATTACTTACATAGAAATACATAGGTTCTTTCACATGAAATACCAGACTGGTGAAAAGAGTCAAGATACTGTAAATGAAAAAAATAAGAGTATGCACGATATGACGTAATAATAACATAGAAAAATGTTTCATGGAAACAAGATTGATATGTAAGTAACGTTTGCAATGGCATGAAGAATGAGGCGAATCGTGCTGGGTCCGTAGTTCTCAAGGGAGAAACAAACGTCATAAGTAGTTGAATATTCAACGTAAATATAATAAATTAGCAATTCAAATTACATATGTAGCGTACACATGATTCCTTGCGTAATTATGGTATTACTAGCTTAAATGATTGGTAGCAATGGTAAGTTCAAATTCAATAGGCATCGGAGATAAGGAAGAGTTATTTCCAATTGGGAATGTCGTCCAAATCTATGAAGAAATAGAAACTAGATTCTAGGGAAAGTTGCCTAACGATCTACTCTTTGATAAAAACCCCACAGATGTATTTTCGTTACTAAAAACTCATGAAACGATTCGTGCTGTCAGCCGCAAAAATTAGATCAATTACCGTACTTATTTCTCCCCGTTTCACAGAAAACATCGGTATTACATCATCTTTCCACTTTTCCGCTATTCTTCAAAAGATGGAGGAATGTGAGAAGAATTAATAAAATGGCTATTTTACCGAGGCGAGCGCGTGGGAAAAATATTTGCGCACTAATCACAAGCTTGTTGCAGAGAGCGGACATGTATCCCCAGGAAATTAATATCAATAACAACTAATGGAAGTCCCAACTTGATTTATTTCGCCTGCAAGTCTTTCTGTGAGTCTATTTTCTTAAAGATGAAAACGGAGAGGGAGAAAAAGTGAGCAAATGATTTACGTTCGTTTTCTCCATTTCTTCCTATCTAAATACAGAAAAAGTGAACAAGTGATTTATACTTGTTTTCTCTATTTCTTCCTGCCTAAATACAGGCTGCCTCCTTTGACTGACGTACAGTTGCTCTAACGATGTATCACCGAAGTCTATTATGGACAGCATTCCAAAACTACTAAAGCTGTTTTTTTCTTTTCGTGTAAATAGAGGCATAGAGCATATAAAATTAACGATATCAGTAAAACAGTTTTAGTGGTATTGTTAAAAGCGATTCGACAACTATGGCTATTTTGCATGTATGGAATCGAACCTGGATCGCCTTCCTCAAAGGCGAACAGCTGTAATGAAATGTATACCACGAGACGACTAACTGCGACCATTTATTTCAGAATCTAATTGTAAACTAAAATGAAAGATGTTACATTCTCTTGTATACATACAGGATAATTGTTATCACAAATCACTACACCTTCGAGATTGAACAGACTAGCTCAAAAATTTCTCAGAAAACTCGTACACTGTCTAATGATCAATAGTTTAATAATAATATTAATAATGTTTAAGTAGTTGAAAATTAAATATCTCGAGAAGCCTCTATAAATGAATCTTATATAATAATAATGCAAATTTATTAAGGCGAGATTGAGAGTATTAAGTCTCTTCCT
>KZ308187.1:1092171-1172157 GCA_000376725.2 Ladona fulva | reverse complement strand
AAATACTTTTCGTAATTGCATATTTATTTATCCTTTTTATCTTCAGTATTTGCGTTTTAACATTTGAATTCACATGGTTTTATCTTCGATGTCTTTATCTTCGTTGGTTAAGGTTGCATATCTATGTGTTCTCCTTTGTATTCTTTTCTCATCGGTTAGACGTGATGGATAATAATAATAATAAGGTCTTTATTAAAGGCGAGATTGAGACTGAAAAGTCTCTTCTTCCATCTAACCTTGAGTCAATGATTTTATGTACATGAAGACTTGTGTGTAGGTGAAAAGAAATAGAGAGGAAAACTTTAGAAGGAGTGGATGTAAAAAAAAAACCTAAGGTGATATCTTAGGAAAAAATATCCACAGCAGGAAAACACCCTCAGAGAAGGGGGGTGTGAAAAACCTGCGCAAACCTACTGATAGTTCATGCTAAAAGATGATTAAGAAAGCTGTGTATAAAAAGAAAATTACAAAATCAATAGTAATATAACAAAGTTACAAATTAATAATAAAATAAAATCATAAACAGGAAAAACTGCAATAATAAACCATGAGGAAATAATTGATAAAACAGAAACATCAGATAAAACATTCAAACGAAATTACAAGGTTCTTTAAGAGCCACGTTAAAAGTAATATTAGTATAATACTTAATTCACTGTTATTTGAGAATAATTATAATGCCTCATCTATAACACTACTGTGATATGTGATGAAGCGGTGTGTCTCCCAGATAGTCAACTGACTCCGGTGAAATCGGTACCGGGTTCGACTCCCTATGGAGACCCATATGCGAAATGACCTCAGATGTCGAAGCACTTTTAACAATACTATTACTAATACGTGGTAGCGTTGCTCTCAGATTTTGAGTTGGTTCAACGTAGAGCAACTCTTTTCGTCAGTGGAGATTTGAGTTTAGAAAGTAGCTTTATGGTTGTTATAAAATCACAGAGATGGGGTTGATGAGATCAGATTATCGATGGAACCTTTACAAAAAAATCATCGGTTCAGTATTGTTTGAGGAAACATTGTAATTCCAATGAACAACAAGCGCTATTTAAAATCGAAACTGACAGAGTTAAAAGGAATTCATCGCTAAAACAGATTTAGCTTTGATCAGAATCTACCAGACTATAGTTAGATAAATGTGCTGGTGCTGATAGTCCCTGCCATACATCATTGGTGGTTCGCGGGGTAGTTATATAAATGTAAACAATTCAACATTAAATAACATTCTTAGTTAACATCTATAATTACGAATTCCGTACTTACAAGATTATTCTTATACTAATGTGTCATATAGTTTAGGAAAAATATTTTTCTAGCATTCTCCATATTGTACTCAATATTTAAATTGCATTGTGAATCATACTTCCCCTTAATTTACGCTGAACGAAGATAGTTTTTCACTTCTGAAATATCAGGCCGAAAGACGTTAAGAAATTATTTGCACATAATGCCATAACACTCTAATAAAACTGAGAAGTCTGCCTTGTCAGTACTTCGCAGGCAGTTGTCACTCCATGTTTCCTCAACCGTGTGGACTAATTAAAATCCAAGGCGAAAAATTCGTGACTAAACTCAAATTACTCTATTGCTTTGTTTTGATGAAATCGAGGAAATCCCTTTGGCTCTTTTCCTTGGAAACGCGGCAATTATTCTTTGGTAAATCCCTTTGACGAGTCATTGATTATCACCAAGGGGTACCGTCTTGTAAATATCGATGAGTGTGCTGTCGGCACTATGGGATTTTCCTGAGGGGAGAATTGATTTCCATGTTTGTGCTTTGAATTGTAAACGGTGATTCCTAGATGTCAGTTTTGTATAGAAAATAAAAACGTTATAGTTTTAATCAATGGTTATCTCGCGTTTCGAAAGATACCGAAGATTATTAAGCAGAAACATATTTACTCACTGAGTATCGCAAAATTGCTTCAATATTTTTACTAATTTTCTTAAATATATAAATGAAATTATCTATCATCGCTGGCTGGACTTCGCGGAAAGACAATGAACTAAGAGAAATTTATATGAAATTTAAAAGAGGAAATTACAGTTTTTTCTCTTAGTAAATTACTGATTTTTTTTTTATTTGATTCCTGACACATCCGTGTAATAAAACTTATATTAAACGGAAATATGAATTTCCCAATTACTTTCGTTTGGATAATTATTATTATTAACGAATACACGCAACCGACCCATAATCAGAAAAATCCCATTCGGCTGGACTCGAACCCGGGATCTTAGAGTGAAGTGCTAACCACTCCGCCACTAAACCGGTCAAAATTGAGCATTATCAGAAAATTCTGAGAATCAATATCAATCAACTTATCATTCTAAACAGTTTACTAATCTTAGGATCAAAATATTACACGAAGCACTGTTCTGTTTTTTCTGAATTTTCTGACTAAAAATTGATGCTTCATTCCCAATACCAAGTAAATCCTGAAAATTTGGTTGACATTTCACAAGTATTGTCAATTTTCAAAAATAATCTATTTGTTTTAACACTAAACATCGTATTCTACAATATTTCTGATGAAACATATCTGTATATTTAAATGCTTCACGGGTTTTTTTCATTTAGTTCATTCCTATTTGGCGAAGGTGTCGTTATATTTTTTTGTAAAACGATGAAATAATTTACCTCACTTACCCTCACAAAGCAATGCTTCCCCAAACTTTTCTTTCATCGTCACACTTGCTTCTTAAGACTTCGCAAATCATTAAACGATGCGTTTGATAGTTTTATACCCAATTAGAATTTATAACTGATAGAAAACTGTGTTCATAACTGGAAATTTTCAAAACTTTTAAACTGCTATTCCTACATACGGTATAATATTTACGAAAGAAATTAAAGCACTTATTCATTAAACAGGTAAAATTAGAAGGACGTAGTACTCGTAGGTAATATTCTGTACATTGAGAGTTCACTGATTCAATCTTATACTATTGTATTTGTTCGTCGATTAAATGTAAGCTCCCGAGTGATAAAAAGCAACAAACAGGAAATGGTAGGTGCGCAGACATAATGTGAAGGTCGGAGATGAAGATACTCGTAAAAGAATCGCGCGTTGTCGAGAGGAGCAAAGAATAGTATCTTTAAGAGATAAGTAGGCAAAGGCCAGGCTTAAGTAAAAGAAAATGTACGTATGCAAAGCGAAGAAGGATTAACTTTTTAATCATAGTGAAACCTTTAAATCTTAAATGACATTCTAAGAATATGGTTTTCATATGGCAAATTATCGAATCTTGTTTCATTGGAGAATCTATTACTGGGGAAAGTAATTATTACACAAATTGCAGGTTATAATGGAGTTCCTAAAACATATGCTACTTCGCAAAGCTTTTATACTAAATTCTCGCTTGTTAATACCAGTGAAAACGTAAACTAGAAAGTTCTTAACGCAGATGAGGATTATCAGTAGTAATCGTAATACATAACTTTCCTCGTTTAATACCATTGACAAAAATTCGTATCTTTTGAAAACCAATATAGGTCTTTATTTAGAGGAGAAACAAGAAAACTCTCAATGATACTTTTTTCGCAGCCCTATTTTTGAAATCTAAAGGATCGGTTTCGATGAGTGCAAGTCACCATTAGGTTTTGATACTTGTTACCAATTAAGTATCCTGATGATGAAAATTATTCTTCGAGTTCGATCATTTACAAAATATCTTTTCAAAAATAAACCTACGGAAAAAGTACTAGAGAAAGTTTTCCTTTGATCAACATCACATATTTCCTTATTCTGTAAACTTAAAACTTTATAGGTTATTTTCCCTATGTTCAAGAAATATATTGAAATAGAACAAATTTGTATAATAGCAATGGAGTGTATGGTACCATGCAGATGTATTTTAGACACTACTTCATTTAATTGACTTTTTTGATAATAATGCTTATTAGTTTTCGAATGTTACGTCATTTATGATTCTGTGAAACTTAAGAATAAAAATTGGAAAAGAGCGGAATTTTTCTGAATTTAGCCTCCGTTAATCAATAGCGACAGCTTTCCAAATACCTATATGGTACCTGATCATTAATATAATTTTACTTTCTTTGGGGTAGAATCAATAGTATTCCAGAAGAGAAATTTGTTATACCTTGAGAAATTTTCCTAGATAACAGAACAATCATTCACGTTGTAAAAAAATTGAAGCGTTACACGAAAAAGTAATTGATACGTTAAAAGTTCAGTGACTCAGAATTAACATAATTATTTTGCTAAATAAGTGCATTAAAATTTCAAATAAGCATTGTAGTCGATTTCGTTCTGCAAATACTTAAATAGTATCTGGAGAATACAAAATTATCGCATGACTTAACACTTAACCCTTTTTGACCCCTGAACTGTGCTGTAAGAAGTGAAATTTATTTGAAGCCCGCTTAGTCTTGGTGGAAAAGGCCGACAATCGGAAGCAGATGTAATCCCTTGGGAAGGTCATCTCCGATGAGACCTTGAAGTGGGCTGGTTCCGCTTCCGAAGAAGACAATAAAGGGATAAAGATCTAGTTTTATCAACCGATCATTCAATTTGCGAAATTACTCTCTCCCTCTCATAAGGCACAAAGGTAAACTGACGTTCTTTCGTAAAACGAACGAAACGTGAAATTTCAGACTTTATTCCCTTCGGTAACTAACGAACGCTTTGTTCATACAGCTATTGCAAATTAATGGTGGACTTATCAACTAGGAGTGCTTTAGATATAATTCTTGGGTGCTTATGCGGGTATAAACTATATAATTAATCCCATAAATTTGTAAAAAATAACGTAATCCTTTATGAATTTTTATGGACGTAAGACTTGTTCCGTGAAGATTTTATCATCGAAGAAGTTTTCAAAAAGTTTGCAGGAGCTTAGTAGTGTGGAAAAACAAATGACTGCGAGCATATTATAAGGTTACTGTTTTGATAGAAAAACTGTTTGGCCGGTTTTGCTGTCTCTTTTATAGATCAAAGAATTATCATAAGGAACTCCAAAAAGTTATTGAAGTAGTATTTACTTCCAAAAAAACATGCCTACAGCCTAAATTTACAGCTCACACATTGATTTAATCTTCATATTTCAACTAAAATCCCAATCTTGTTTTGATTTACATTATTATGAAATACTCTAAAGACTTTTTGCTAGCGTTAATCTTCAGCTGAGCGTTTTCTTTTTTTGATAGCTCACAGTAATTCCATTTTGTCTCAACGCCAAGCTATTTTTCTAACTTGATTCCTAGGATAAAGGAAAGGAAGGTAACTTAGTAGGTTGTAAAACCTACGAAAATCCCAAAGGAATAGGAAATAAGAATAGGAATCCCAAAGGTAGTTCAGTGGTTAGAATACCTGCCCGGAAAGTGGGAGACCTGGGTTCGAGTCCCAGTCGTGTCGCTATTTTTCACACTTGTTATTACTTGATTCCTACTCATCGAAGAAGTTATATTTGTTAGGGAAGTTACGAGTAACATAAAAAAGAGTTTCAACTTCAAAGACCTTTACAGTACGAGTTTCTTTATGTTCCCACACAGCTACGCATCTTAATGAACAGAATTCCATTTCTATTTCTTTGGGTCTCATTGATTCTCAAAGTTGAACATTTCCTGTTTTACGCCAATAAAAGAAATTTAGCTGTTCAATTTCTGTAACTATTTTTATCGTCGATATTTTCCCTGATTCTAAGGTATTTTATTTTCCAGTCTAATTTTATTTGCATCTTCTCTTATTTGTAAGTAAATTCTTCGTGCGTTTTTCCTCTTTCCTCTAAACATCCTCCATAGTATTCCATGCCTTCTAATTTTTCAAAATTTTTACTTTTTCATTTATATTTACGCTCACGACGTAATATGATTGATGATTGACCATATGTATGGTTATCCTATTCTGCATTTCCCCTTAAGAAAGACCCCATCAGAGCTTCACTATTTTAGGTAAAATATCCAAGAAAAAAATGAAATCGCGAATCGCTTCATGGCTTACGAAATTAAGCGGAAGATAAATATCTGGCGCGTGCGAAATGGTCCCATTCGACATCCTAATGCCCCTCATTCAGTTTTTCCCACGGTCCGTCATCGGATTCGATAGGAAACGGGAAAGGGGTGAGGGACTGTTAGTGCGGAACTTCTTGGAAGAAGCCCTCACCAAACAATCGCATATCCAATTCAATTGTCTTCCCTAAGTAGAAGCAACAGTTCCCCCTCAGCCAACCATCCTTCCTCACTCCCCTACCCGCCACCCCACGGCAGCACCAGCGCGCACACAAACGCCCCCGCATCACGGCCTTGTATACCGCCGACTTCCGCTAGTCCACGCGAGCACTGAAGGGATTGTGGAAGAGATGGGTAGGGGTGGTTTGGGTTGAGTAGGCGGAGGGGTGGTTGGGGACAGGCTAGCTCCTCAATTGGACGTCCGGGGAGGCGGTAGGGGGCGGTACATAGGGGAGAATCGAAGGGGGAATCGTTGGTAGCAGGGAGACAAGGGAAAACTAGCTAGTCCGAAGCGACTCCCTTGCCCCTGGGGTCATGGGGCTATCACTCCTCAGTTGAGCGGTTCTCAGGGGATCATTTTTTTATTCCAAAATCGTGAATGGTTAAAGTGACGTCCTCCTTAAGGAAGTACCTCGCGGGAAGTGGAAGAAGTTGGATGTACTGGTGAGTGTGAATGGGTCGTTCTGGAAGTGATAAAGCTCCCCCAACCGGGTTTTAAGCCCGCTTTTTTGGCCGACCTTCTTTTTCGGGGGGGAACCCCAGAAGCGGTGCGTTTGCCTCTTGCGGCGTTGTTGTTTTTATGGCGTTTTGATTGGGCGATTAAAGTGACTGACGCGAAGCGTTTTCGAGCGAGGATAAGGAGGTTCGGAGGCCCCCTTCCTCAGTGGCGTGTGGTGGGTGTAGGGAGGAAGTCGCCACTGACGATGGCGTTTTTTGCTCCTCCTGGTGGTTACCTCACGATGGAATGAATGGTGGCCGATGATACCTGCTTGTAAAAATTGGTTTTTGCTCTCCGCTAAGGAAGGATGCTTCGTGTGCGTGGTCCGCTGCGATTGGTCACTTTTGGTAATGAAGATCGTGAGATTTACTTCGGGGAAGAGGTGCAGAAAATCATCGTCGGGATTCGGTAATGGAAGGACGCAGTTTCACCTCCGGGGAGTGCGGAGAGGTGATGTAAAATATGTTGCGCACCAGTGTTGCTCGGTTTTTTCACGTAAAGTGAGCTACTTCTCAGTGAGCAATTTTTTTACAAAATCTGTGCTCGCTAGGCAGTGTTGACGGCACCTTTTTCAGCTATGAAACTGCTTAGATAGTGAAGAAGGTTGTAACGACTTTTGTGATGATCCTCATCATCATTGTGAAAATTTTGGTTCCTGGACACACAGATATTTCTGCATAAAAATTCAGATTTCGAATTATATTTTTTGGTTGATCACTAATAAGACGGAAGGCGTATACTTGCGTATCAGCCTACGGCTACTGTTGCAAATTCTTGATATATTTAGGTTCGCGACAATTGATTGACCATAAAACGTTCTGGTAAAGTAAAATTAAATTTTCGCCCACTTTCTCAACTCATGTGATGAGCTAAAAGCACCAAAATCCGGAAAATGAGGCTTCTGCAATGATATTCTGATTACGTTTTCTTTAAAAGGGTTCATAAATCAAGTAATCTCTGACAGGAATTCCATGAAAAGTAAGCTAACTTTTTCATTGTTAGTTTACTTTAATGCTCGACTTTTAACTATGATAGTCGAAATAGACGAATGTAGAGCCCATGTCGTTAATATTTCTTCAAAAGCTCTTTCGATTATAAAATTGAGGGAAAAGAGAAGTTCTTGTATCAGGACTGTGAGCAGTTTCTAAAGTGGGTTGAGAGTCGCTGTAGATTGAAACTCCATTACCAATACTATCCACAATCGAAAAACAGACATCGGAAGATTGTCATTGTATAATCTCTAGCCACGTGGCTCTGTTTCAAAAGCAAGTTTACTTATATCGAAAGTAGCGTTGTTACAGCTCACCTTTCTCATTTGTAGTTTTAAGATACGCACGTAAGGTGATTATTATGACTATCACCCGACTCATCAACAGTTTCTTTCAATTACAACTTCTTCCATGAACCTTTCTCAATGAGCGCACGTCAAGAAAAAGATTTCATGTGATGTGTGCCACAGTGCTCAGTTCTTTGCCCATCCTATTTCATTTTTGTTCAACTTTATGGAACCTAAACGTGCGAAATTTTTTCGTTGTAATTACATGTATTGATAATTGTGTGCCATTAATCCATTGAGCTGTGGTAAAATATCAAGAAAATCCGCTCATTTTTACATAAATTGGCAAACTAATCATTTTTATGTAGGAAAGTAAAGCCTTATTTAAGCACTGTCCTTAAGTTGCACGTAGCAGAATAGTCCATTGTACTTGCTGTTTATATAGCTACACGTCGTGAGAACTTTATGGCCTTAATTATCCTGAATTTGAGCTTATCGACTGCTCCACAAGGTGGATACGAGAAGGTGGTAAAAATACGTTCTCTAGCTCGATTGCATACCCAGCACCATGTCTGTTGGTGCGAGGCGAACAAATGAAGGTGGGAGCCCGTATCAACAGTGTTGTTTGCCTAGAATAACCTGTTGATCGGTGATTCCCGCGCAGCGGAAATGCATCTTCTGTCTTTACTCGGCGCGTTTACCCGACGTTTATAACTTTCTTATGACTTTATTGAGTGGCTCATTAAGGATTTAATAAGGACTTGCTTTCTTAAAATGTTTGTAATAGAGTTTTTTAATGTATTCAATTTTTTTGTTGATGTCGATTTAGCACTTGAAAGATAAGGAAAGTATAAACATAGATACTGTCTTTGAAGAACAAATCAGTAATCTTACCTGCCTTACAAAATTACTGCCACATTCTCGACGTATGACTTAGGCTGATAATCTAGCGAATCAGTATTTTACTATTACTAATTCCAGTTTCCTGTGATGATACTAATGCCATTTGTCGAAATGCTTAGTGTTGGGGGATGCTATTTATTCATTTAGTAATAACATGAATACTGTTAGAATAATTCTATCCGGTTGAATATAGCAGCTGTTCTCTTTCTTAAAGATGCATACTTTTTCCACAACAATATGCCCTAAAACATTATTTACGTTAACAGTATGACGAATCGACTAATTGCTACGTTCTGCTATTTTCTAAAGAGTGATTCGATAACAGAAAATTTAGATAATTTTATGATAAGATTAAGACTAAATGTTTCGGTTAAAGATTTCCACAACTGTGTCATTTGCAAGTATCCGGAATTGATATTTCAGACAAATAACTTTCAATATTTTTAAAGTTTAAGCAGAGTTGAGTTCGCGAATGTAGAGGTATATGGAGATGGGAACGGTACCTTAATAGTGATGCATATCAGATGTTCACTTCAAATTTCGAGCAGATTATGTCTTTCCATACATGTTAGATAAAAAGAGGTGCAATCCGTAGCTCAATCATGCATTGGTTTGATTACGTTTTGTATTACATAGGAGCTCAAAGCATAATCACCAAGCTAGAATCAATTTTTACAATAGAGCGTAATTTTATTTGAAATTTGATGTAATAATCAAAGAGTTTGAGAAATTGATGTTAAAACCGGAATGCGTTTCGGTTGTAACTTCGAATTCTCAATCAAAACTCAACCGAAATTATTATTCACCTTGTTTTTTAATATACTAAAATACAATACAATTAACTTCATAAGAGTTAAGACCTTTGATGTCAATGCCATTGCGTATGATTCCAAGTCTTACTATTGCATTTAATTCAGTTGATTTCAAGGATGTGTAGAATGAAATAACTTCGCTCGGAAAAAAGGATAACTTCGTGCGGTTGAATCCAAGGGATAAACAGATTTAATGCCGTTTAGGGTTAATTTTCAGTTTACGTATATGTGTAATGTTTGTAGTGGTTGTAGTGTTTGTACTGGAGAGTAAGTAATGTTTGTAGGGGTTGTAATGTAAAAGTATAATAGAAGCTGAAATTGTGATTAGAGTAGTTTTTAAATAATTTTAGTTAACGGACGGGTAGATAGATTCCAATTTTCTGTATTTGTATATGTAGAACTAAGCAATATTGTGCACAATAGTTGTGTAATGCGCTGTAATTAAACGTCGCCACATGACGAAACGTCTAATTGCGGCGGTATTGTCTAATATATAAATAAACAGGTGTGAAAAATAGCAACGAGACTGGGACCAGGTCTTCCACTTTCCGGACAGGTTCGCTAACCACCGAACTACAGTGCCGCGTCTATTCCACACTGTTATGGAAATTGGTGAAATCATTTGGTTTCATTTTAGTCCTTCATGATTCCCCAATTAATGATTCGCAGAACTTAGTCATCTCGTAGAATGTTACATAATAATAACTGTCTCATATAATAGAGTGGTATTGCGTTAGCCGAAGGGTAATTTATCCCACGGGAATGAATAATTGCAGCAGAGATTATCTAAGTTTGATATGACGTAACGACAGCGGAGGTAGAATAACCTTGCGGGTAACTCGTTTGTGTTATGGGTTTACTCTTCACAGGAATTCTTTCACTCTCCCGCATTTCATATTCTTTCGTATCACCTTTATGATCGAAAGCTGCTTCTATGGAAGCTATTATCTCTGGACGTTATGGTTCGAGGAATACCAGAACAGCAAGTCGGAGTATGTGGCACGAATGAACATGTGTAAAAAAACAAACGCGGAATAGTTAAAAGAGCTCTTTGGAGACATTTTTCTATAGTTATGTAGTCATTGTTTTCACCGATAGATTAACTTATTACTTGGATTATTTTGATTGTGTTAAGTTAGGTTTTGGGCGATGAATAACAGAATGTATTACGTACTTACTGTTTTGATACTTTCATATTCATGGCACTTAATGTTTTTTTTAGTGTTCTTTTGAAGCTATTCCGTTATAGTTTTCCATGAGCTAGACAACGAACAGAAAGAAAGACTATAGTTGGCGATGAATTTAATAGAATGTAAGAGTTTCTGGATATACCTACAAATCTTACAAGGCCCAATTTCAATTATACCCAGCTGTACAAATGAAATAAATGTAGTGGTCTCGTAGGCTCTATGGAGACAAAGAACACAGATGTGGTTCCAAAAAAATATGAAGGTTTAAGGAAACCTGTATTTAAATGTTGATTAAGAGGCTCCCTCTATCTCCCGGAAATACGGCCTTGAAAATTATAAAGCTCGCTTTTGTGCCAGGTGGTTGTTAGGAACTAAAGGTTTGAGAAAACGAGATTAAAGTAACCTGTATTTTTGAATTTTATAAATGTGATTTTTAGAGAAGGGTATTCAAATAAGACAAGTTCTAGGTAAAGTGGTATGGGCGAATCGCTTGTAGCAAAATCAAATTAAAGAAACTAAAGCAATTCAAGAAAATCTATTCCGGCCAGACATTCTTATGAATCTTTTAGAAAAGAATTCATTTACGTGTCCAAATTTGCAATATTTACTGTGTTTGATTGCGTCAATAAAATAGGGATATTATTTGCCGCTGATGCGGTGTGGTATTCCTTACTTTTTGTGCTTCAGTCGGTCAAGATTCTGTTAGTGAAAGGAATTTTAACTACTCAAAGTGAAGCCTGATGTCTGATTTATTTTTCCAGAGAAATGTCTCGAGAACTTTTATGTATTAGCTGTATAAGTTAGATGTTTGACTACAGTACAAACAGAACCAAAAAATGCCTGTGTCCAACACTCTAGTTTACTTCACGACATTTAGATATCCTCGAATACTTTACTGTATCATGCGTTTTACGATTTAAATCGATTAATTGAATTTAATTTTTATTTAATTAAGTTACGTTTCGATCTTTCATGGATACCATCGTAGTAAATTTTAATGTTTGGTGAATACTGTGTTTATGTATAGCGTACTAACTTATTTTGCTTATTATAGTGATATTTGAGTCAACGGACTCAATTTATTCCTTAATCATATATCAATGTCAAAATGTTTTTTCTCGTAAATTTCCAAACCCTGAAATACCTGTAAATACTGCCAAAATATGCCACTTTCTTTTGTAGTAGTATTATTGTTAAAAGTGCTTCGACAGCTTAGGTCATTTGACACGGAAGCCCCCACCGGGAATCGAACCCGGGACCGCTTTCATCGAATTTGAACGCGTTGCCCACTTGGCTATCCGGGAGCCCGCCACTTTCTTTTATTGGCTCACAAAAAAGGGCAACGACCATTACAATTTGGTCACTTTTGAAATTTTGTGATCGCATGCATGCACAAGGATCCTTAAAAACATTCTTCAACAAACCCAAGCTCGTTATTAATTAAAGAAAATCTTGATAAAAATTAGGTAACCTAATATTTCTTTGTTATGGTCACTTAGCTCAAACATGTCTGTATCCCTAATGTTCCCTAATGTAAACCTAATCGACTATGCTAATTCATTTTATCTAATCTTCCCAAATTACATCCTATTAGAATTCTGTAACAATATTGCAAAATTATTAGTTATCCTCAATCGAGAATTTAATAAATATTTAAAGAACCTTTGTGATAATGTACAATAAAAGTCATTGTAATACTGAATGCTTCAGACTTATCAATAAATATACGTTATATAGATGATATCTGTAAACAGTAAATTATTACGTAATTTATAGGAAATTATGCTTCAATTAAGCTGTTAATTGGAACAGCTAGTTGCTTATATCATCTTTCTTCCTTCATCTCACAATGAACCAAGCCATTTAGACACTTCCATTGCCTAGCATTTCTTAAAAATCCTTGAATGTTGGCGTTATAATAGCCTAGCTCCTTTTGCAATTACAGACCGTAGCATTTCATCTGCTGAACTAAATTACTGTCGAGGGATTTAGCGGTGGCGTGGTCGTTCGATGTGACGTCAGAGATCAAAGCGACTGTGTTACTTACGTTTGGAGTTATATTTATAAGTACTTATGCAGTTTTATCTATGAACCATTTTATTAAGTTATACCAGACAACCCGACTTTGTAAATTCATTCGCAAGTAAAAATTTTCCCGGTGGCCAAAACAAATGCTTCAAAGGGGATTGAGTTAAATTTACGTGGGTTTCTTAGGAGTTCCGAACTGGATTGACCTGGAACCGAACTTGGACAAGTTTAGAGAACTAAAATAAGATCGCTGTCTGCATTGTGTAGGCATTTAATCGATTAAAAATGTTTAACGCTGTGTGAACCGCACCCTTCAAGTTTTTGCCTTAGATACACGAATCTTAAATAGTATGTATCAACATCGCGAATTTGAATTTCGAGCTGAAATATTTTAAGAAGTAAATCTGAAAATATCTCCATCTCTCCTACAAACCTCGGACATCTTTTGCTTTAGTTTTTATGACCCTTAGACGTTTTACAGAGTGCGCCGAGCTCAGATTTAACTTTAATTAGGATGCAGTATACAAAATAGGATTCAAAATATCCTGTCTCATGGCTTCCCAACGTTTTGTCTCTCACGGAGCATTAAGTATTTAAACAAACATCGCGACATCGCTAAACCACACGTTTGTCAGTTTGTCTAATCACATAGGAAAAGAAAACACCGAGTAAGGAATTAAAAATTTGAAACGATTACAAAGTCGAAATGTAAAAACATTTCGCAGAATAAGCTGATACATTCTGCGGAATTAAAAGCATATGTCATTCTCCGAAATTAAGCGACATTTCAAGAACTTAATCACGACATACCGTTGCACCGGTTTACCTATCGGAAAGTCCTTGGTAGCAGTATTGGTGATCTTCGATCAGGTTTAAATAGTTCAATTGAGTTTCCGAAGTTTCCAATTGCTTTGGTTTAAAGAGTTACGGCAAGTCGTTTGAAAGCACTAGTATATTTACATGGTGTTCGTTTTCCATAAATATGCTGATTAACCTAACCTAAAGGATGTTAAAAGATCACAGCAGAATAGACTCTATCGTGAAAGCTTAATTAAAAGTTCGCAGGTTGTGAAAGAAGTGCATAACTAAATGAGTAAGGTCATTGCGAGTGTGGTCATCGTTCATAATCATATTGTTATTGAGATAATCATTTTTACATACATATATACATACGTATCACTCACGATAATATAACTTACTAATATAATATACTTTCGATGAATGCATGTTATTTGTGTCGCTTATTCTCAACATTCATTGATTTCTTCCTATCGTAGCGTACATTTTTCAAATATTCTAACCACTAACCATGGTAGCTACGTTAGTGATTCGAATGCACGGAAAGTGGGAGACCTGGGTTCTAGTCCTAGGCATGTCTATATGTTTGCTGTTTCTCCTTAAGTTTTAATAGTACTAGTAGTATTGTTAAAAGTGCTTCGATAGCTGGGGTCATTTGACACGGAAGCCCCCACCGGGAATCGAACCCGGGAAGTTTCCAATAAAATCTAACGCGTTGCCCACTTGGCTACCCGAAAGCCCCCTTACGTTTTAAGTTACACAGACAGATACTACCTTTCCTCATTCCCATTGTTACGAAACTTAGTTTTTTTATTTCTATGGGTACATCTTTCAATGATAACCTATTCGATATAAAACAATACACGCGGCATTAACAGAGTTTTTTGGATAACGGATGTGTACATTACAACCGAAATTACTGATTTCCTATCCTTTTCAAATTTCTCTCCGACGAAATTCAGAGAAAAAAAATAGCTCTTCTCGTACATATGGCTGTTCGGAAGACCACAGAACAGAGGATGTTTATTCAAAATTCCAATGCCCATCGCGTGCGCAAAATCTAGGGATGGACTGAATCACTCGCGGAAATCCAAAGCTTTCGGACTGCACGAAACAATTGCTTTTGTTAGCGCGGCCTCGTTTTTCCAGGAAAAGGCAACTATTCCAGCAATGGTACTCCACCCACACACTTTGGACTATGCGACCACTACTCCGTTCCAATTCACTCCTCCCACTTCCCCTCCCACACTACGCCCACTCGCCCTACTCTTCCTCTTTCAACGAACCATCCTAGTAATAACGAACTGTTGACCCTGAATCCGATCCTAAGCCTTTGTTTCCTATAGGTCACTTAAAGGGTTTCCCTTTAAACTACCAAACGATGCGAAACGTCATGTGACAGCAATGATTCGCAGTCGCGAATAAGCTCATGGCGCGCTATTTTAGCAAGTTTCAAATTTTAATTTTATTAGTGTTCCAAATACACTATTTACTACTAGGTTCACTACTGGCAGGCTCTTTTCTTGTTCGCTTACACTATTAAATGTGAAATTTGGAAAACTAAACCTGAAAATTTTTTATATTTTTTTTGTATTTCTTTCTGCTCCATGTGAACATCCCAGAACAAATTATTTTTATGATTACTATAATTATCATCATCATCATCAACAACAACAACAGAAGAAAGCCTGGGGGGACTATTATATCTGAAACGCTAATAACTGTCAAATTTGGAAAACTGAACCTGATAAAAGAATGACAGGAGTAAGCCTGGGACTAAATAGTATAACAAGAGTGAAAAATAGCGGCATGACCGGGACTCGAACCCAGTCCTGCACTTTCCGGGTAGGTATTCCACTAGGGGTGGGTATTCTGTTATTCTATTCTGGTTGGAATACCTTAACCTCGCCGAAAATAAGGAGTTTGTTCATTCATTCATGTCACTATTTTTCACGCTTGTTATTCCTTGGGATTCAGCTTCATAGCTTTACCGTGCAAATTTAAAACAACTTTCCTCTATCCTTGTTACTAGTATATTTGGAACACTAATAACTGTAAAATTTTAAAAAAACAGTCCTGAAAAAAGCCTGACAACTGGGAATCGAGCCCGTATCTCCTACATGCCTTAGCGGCCGGTTGCCTTTGTCAATCAACCCATCAAGGGCCGGTATTCAGATATTATTAGCTTACATTATGCGAAGTTTAGGCTCTCTAGCGTCAAAATTTGTCAAAATATTGCGATCGTTTTATATCATAGCTAGAATATATACCTAATAATCCCTAAAAAAATAATTACTTATTTACAAGTATCATAGTTTTAAAAAAGGGCCATTGGCCTTTAATGGTTTAAATTATCATGCAAGAACAAACAAACAATACATAGAGTGTAACTACGTAATTGTTATTTTCCCTTCCCTTTGATTGATGCCTTTGTCACGGCCCTAGTTCTTCGATATCATATTCCTTAGGATTTTGTGGGTACCACTTTTTGCCTTTCCTTCAGGATTTTCTTTTACAAATACCGAACTGTAATACATTCAGTCATCTTAAAATTAATTTAATGAAAGTACTTAAGTATTCCATCCAGGGTTTGGTGTTTTTATCCTCATCAATTTAGATTTAGACTAGAATAGACTTAGTGTGTTAATACCTAAGTAGCGTCGAAGACAAAACATATAGATTATAGAATAGATTTGTTTCTGAAATTATATTATTTATTGGTCATAATTTCTTGAGAATGATCCGCTGAAGAGTAGTAGAGGAATTAGCCAATACTCCGAGATTTCAGTTTATTCGTTCTACCAGGTAGTTTATCACACGTGCTCACTTGGATAAAATCTACGGATAAAGGTGTAGCACTACTCAGCAACTGACTGAAATTCAGCAGTGAAACTGATAAAGAATCTAAAATACGAACTGTTTGTTCTTATTTGACAATAATGTATTATATTCCACATTTTTATGAAAGAAAATCTCTCTCAGTAATATTGCTACTTTCATTAATTCATTTAGTTAATAATATATTGCAAGTTAACCTTTATAAAAGTATTAAGATTCAATAAGATTGAAATATTTGCTAAACATTTGTATGTATGTTGTATATGGTATGAGGTTCAGGTCATAGGCTTTTGGTGACCTATATTAATGAATTGTGTAATAATTTGATGAAGAAAGAATGATATTTTAACCAAAAACCATTAGTTATAAAAGTAAATTTTGGATAAAATAAAACTAGATCCTTTCATGATCTCGATTTTAAATATTATGTTCAATTCACTAAGTATGAGATTCAAACTTTTAAGCTGCTTGAACTCAAAATTCCGTTGAAAACATTGTTATATTGAAATTACGCCATCTCTCTTTCAAGTTTATCAGAAGCATATTGTCCGGGATTTGTGCACTTTCGCAACAGTTTCGATTTTAATTCTGCCATTCGATCTCTGTCTTATCTAAAAATATGTTTGCAAATTTCTGTAAAACAGGTAAACGATATGGCATTTTTTAAAATGGAGGAACAATAGAATCGGTTATATCTGTCAAAAGGGTAAAAATACTCAGCCTTTTAAAAAAAACTCAGCCTTTTCACTTGGTGGAATTACATTTATGAATTGCGGGTATTTTTAAATTTTGCAAATAAAAGAGATACATTTAACATTTACATTGTAAAACTAATATGTAATTTGTGGAAGTGCACCTGTTTTACTTCATTTTTATTTTGTATAAGTAAAAATAATTGCTATTCACCCAAGGAAAAAGTTTCATTTAGTTCCCACGCGACATGAATACCACAAAATCCATCAAACTTATTCTCGCCTCCATTTCTAACCATTTCTTATTCTACACGGGAGTTTCTAGTTTATTTTCATAAGGTATTCTCAAATTGTTGGTCTTCATTCATTCTACTCCAAATCCATTCAACGCTTCCAAAAAAATTTCGCCAGATAATAAATTTGCCTGACTCCACTTACGAAAGTCCAAATTGATCTTCAGGTGATAAACATTTTGAGGTGAGATTAACAGCCGAAACTCCGTCTGGTTTTGCTACCTTAAGAAGATTATTTTGGAGATAAACGTCACCCAAGAGGAGGACAAGAAACCGGATTATTACATCACCGCCCGGGGATGTAATAATTACGGAGCAGATTACGGAATCTGGGAGTTGTTTTTGGAATTCGAGAATCGCCTTGAACACGCGGAACTATGTTGATTGCTAATTTCTGTGACTGGTTTCGGACACGAGAAGTACACCAGCGGTTTATAAACTTTAAGGTTTATGGTCACTATTTTATGTAAATTGTTCAACCAGAAGGTTAGATTACATTCCAACCCCTCAAATGTTATCTATCAGAAGTCCTGGAGAGGGAATGAGGCTTATGCAGGATGGGAGTGTGGTAATTTGCTATCGTTTTCCGCACTGGGCTAGAATTTTAGAATAATTACAATTCCTCAAAAGTGTAGCTTAATGACCCTATGCGTAAAAATTTTCATTACATTCAATTAGGTGGCCACAAAAAAAGCTCCACTTTCGTATTACGGAAAATATCGCATTATTAATTACAGAAAATATTTGCAAACATTTATGGAAACTACTATTTAGAAAGAAACATTAAGACAATATTTCTCCATGGTTGCAATTCTTATAATTATAATAATACGTATTTGTTTAAAAGCGAAATTGAGACCCATTACTAGTACAATGCTATTCCACAACATAGTCTTCTTTCAGCCTTTGACATTAAAGATTTAAAGAAAGAGTTTTCGGGATAGAACAAGAAAAAGCTAAAAAGAGGAAATTCTTTTGCTGGTAAATAAGAAAAGTAAGTCTGCACTTAGGAAAGAAGTAAAACTCTGCAGAAAAATATACTCGAGAAGGTATACGAGGATCTGCGAAACGTATTTACTTGCAACTAAAATATAAAAGGAAGAGAGAGAGACAAGAAAATTTAATTACAGAAATCATTCGTGAAAATGCGTGGAAACGTACCATTACGTATAAGAAATATGTGTAGTGAGTATTTATCCATTTTTTTCTAATCAATTCTTATGAGAATCTTCCAAAGTTAACTTCAGTTCAAAATAGCGCTATTCGTAAAATATATATTGTTATTTAGCCAATAATTGATAACTTTTGCATGCAAAGACAAAATTCTAAATTACATACCCTTTTGAATATATTTTCGTTCGAAAATGTCGGTGGAAAATTTTACCTTTCCTTCACATGAGAAATTTAAAAGGTATCATATGGTGATTTGCTAATTGTTTTTTAATCTCATAGTATATGTGTTCCTTTTAATAGTTCCGTCACAAAAAATGTGCAGTTTTAAGCGGAAGAAACAGAATTATAATGACTGTTTATTAGGTAAATTAACATCAATAGAAAGGTAATTGCTGTGTATGCTTAGAGTAGAATGGTAAATATTTGTTACCTGGCTCGATAATTCGACCGTTTTTCTTAAATATGAGCTAATTGTTGTAATCCATTAGTAAGCAATAAAGTTATCTGGAGGTAGATACGAAGGGGAAAATCGCCTTGAAAATGGGTAGCTTTTGAGGTCGCATACCTTAGCTCACAGGTTCAGAGTTTGAGATAAGTAACTCTTGTTTCCTACAGCTTCGGCGTTATTCCATATAGGACAAATATATGCATCGCAGAGTAAATAGTAACCGAAGAAAAAAGACGTGAAATAAGACCTTTATGTTTGTTCTCACAAACATATCGGCATGCGCGAGGGGATCGTTCCCAACCACATTGAAAATCGTGATTACAATATAAAATCCAGTATTATCGCGAATCCAGCAGCTTCAGTTCGATTTAGATTGTTTGGAATATGGTCAAATTCAAAGCCATGTGCCCAAAAAAGTACCATTGTTACCATTGGATATTGTTCATAGGATTTTTCAGATATTTTGAAAGACATATAATGGAATTAAGCTCTTCTCTGGTTCGGTGACCTCCAAGCAATTAATTCGATATCTCCAAAAACCGTGTTATTTTGCGTAAAAAAATATGATAATGAATTAAAGCAAAGTAATTGTGATAACTTTATGAAAAAAGCGAATTTAGTAAAATTTCTTCTGAATGTTCTAAGAAAAAGAGTGGTTCCTTTGAATTCGTATGATAGTGATAATATCAAACATTCTCCAATCCAATTTGTTATCCTTGCTTTTTGTGTGGGTAAACCTAACATATAAGTTTCGAAAAAGAAATTTTTTGAAACGTGATTAGCAGTTGCTAGTTACCGAGGAAAGTTTCATTGGATAGATTTTTATCTCCATGAACAACATAATCTGTCAAAATAAGATCAATAATTATAACTTTCTTAAAGTTAACTGTGGTTTAACAAGCGGATGGAACAGGAAGGAACATGTTCTTCATTGCATACACCTCATTTACATAATATATTCCTGTCGCGAATGGCAGGGGATGTAAATGCGCCAAGATTCATTTATAACGCGGATATTTACTCTTAATTCTATTACTATCAGGTTAAATATCCCGAGAGTGGGATATTCTTTGAGTGAAACATCTCTTGTGTTAAAGTTCTTGGGTGTAATATCTGTGTGAACCATCTTTGGGTTAACGGTCTCTTTGGTGGAAGTTCTTTGGGTGAAAAGTCAGGAAATCCGTTGCGCTAGCCGTATGCTGTCTGCAGAGGTCATCAGCAGTGACTAATGGACCTGAGGACGGATGCACGAACAATTCACGATCTAAAAATGGAAGCGCGAGGCGGAAGGAGGGGAAATAAAATAGAGGGACGTGATGAAGTAGTGAATGAGTCCTGTTCAAGTTTTACCATTTCTATCACGAAGAGGCGCTGATGCAAATCTGTGTAGTGTCGCTAGGAAGGAATAATAGGAAGGACGTCGCCACCAATGGCGGTTTTAGATTTTTTTGTGTATAAACAGATGGCAATTGAATGGTTTATTATCAACTTTTCTCTCCTATGCTAGTTTCTAATGGTAGAGTGTCGATATGCCGTGCACCGTGCACCATACTTCCCAGTCAAACACACGAATTTTCGAAACGACTAGTCCTAGCGTCTATTCCTCTGATATTTCTCGTAGTGTCATAACGGTCTATATAATACGGAGGACTTATAAAATCGGTTACATCTTCGAAGAACGTACTTTCTCTGATTTATTAAGCAAGTGAAACCCTTGTTTAAACATTTCGTCTTCTAAAAATTTCCATCCTGCGTCCCGAAGAATCTAAGTAACGCTAACTGATTCGTCATAGCAATTATTCACGAAACTTATCGTTTCTTGCTGTACCTTTTTTAATTCACGAATACAAAATCTCTCAGAAGGGTCCCATACACTACATGCAAACTCCAGCTGAAACCTAACCAGATCTAAGTAGCATTGCCTGCAGTCTTTTTTTTCGCTAGAAGTAGCGTAAGAAGATTTTATAATGATCGTTGGATGACGAAGATTCTATGCTATTATTCGATCTCCTTTGGAGCATGTGTTCTTACATACATAAATTGTGCGAATGCTACATTTTCAGAAAATACTGAAGAAAATTAGTCGCTCGCTGCCCATCCTTGTTTACTAATAAAAGAAAGCGATAGTTTTTTGGTATTGATTACGTGTATTTTAGGATTGGGCAACTTACGTGAAACAATTTCAGATTACGATCATTAAAACCGAAATATATCCGTTAGCAGGAGCATCCTTTATTTTAAAATAAATTAAATGAAGCTGGGTCAAGAAGTAAACATTCGACCTTGAATTGCTTCTTTTGGAGACGCCAGAAATAGTTAAAATGATTTTAATAGAATTTTTACACTTTTAAGTTTTATTTCTCTCGCAATTCTTAAATCTTAGAGATTCGGTATAAGTAAAAAACACCCATTTACTAGGAAAGTCAAAAAGTTCCCGGAATAATGCTACTACTGCTCATGTGAAATAGTTTCAAACTAAAAAATAAAACGAGAACTATTCTTGCACAGAGTTTTTGAAAGTTTCTAACGATGAAAAGTCTACGAATTCAGGAAAGAAAAATACGTCGCTACCATAGCGACAATGAATATTCAAGGAACTTATTGAACGCCCTACTAACACATCCAGGAGTTAACGGAAATAAAGAATTTAAGAATTAGATCCACCGAAATGGAGCATTAAATATTTCAACATTCAAACCTCGCAGTCAATGAGAATCGCCCTCAAACAGATCCTGAAATCGACGTTTCAAATTCGGAGTTTTTCTTAGTCACCTCTCTAACGTCTCTAAACCCTTTCTTAGTCATCTCTCTAATGCCTATCGTAAAAGTGCGGACCGCGCAGTCCTCTTTCCTCTTAAGACTCGAGCTCTTCAGTATGCAAAGCCATCCATAGGGAATTGAGTCGCTGGAGACACGCTGAATGAGTGCTCCTCTATCGGTCGTCGCATGCACAGGTCGCACGCACCCTCAAGCCCATTTCGGGAGCATTTCATGAGGCGGCATCTTGAAAGGCTCCGGTATAGGTGACTGAAAAGTAGGTAATTAGGAGTCAACATAATTTATTGTCAATTAGGAGCTGACATAAATTATAGGCAATCACCAAGGAGTGAGTAATGAGAGGAATGTCTCATTCAGCAGGGCGTATTAATTAAAAAGTGTTGGATAGTCTAAATTACAAGGAATAACAGATGTGAAAAATAGCGGCATGACTGGAACTCGAACCCAGGTCTCCCGCGTTCCCAGCAGGTTTTCTAATGAATTTCCATGCCGTATCTCTTTCACACTGGTACCATGAAATGCTACGGCATGACCTGGGTTCGAGTCCCAGTCATGTCGCTATTTTTCTCATCTGAAATTCCTTGAGATTCACCCGCATGGCTTTCCCGTGCTAAGTGAAACACCTTTCCTTAATCGTAGTCTGAAATAATTGGCGAATGGCGCAAAATTTGTGTTTAAACATTAAAAATTAGGGCTGAAGCTGAAGGAGAACCACAATGGGCAAAGTTGGGAAGGAAAGTAAGAAAAAGCTGTCGTTTAGACAAGTAAAACAAAGCTGTCGCCGGTAGTTTTCTAATCTAGCAGAGGGGTTGGTGAAAGAAGCAAGGAAGAGGATATATTAAGGAGTGAATGTATGAGTAGTGAAATGGCGACGTTAGTAAGATTCGCAGACGGCAAAGCTATTATGAATGACTAGTAGAGGATCCCGATTAAATTCAACGGGGGTAACAACGAAGAATTATGAAATGCATAAATTTGATATGAATTTAAATAGGGTTTCCCTCCCGTCTTTTGGCGAATGGCAGGCAATTAAAATCAAAATTAATGATTAATTTATTCTCCCCTCCGGCGTTTCCACCGGTCAAGAAGGCCAAATTTTAACTTTTATAGATATGAAAATTTATGTGATTTTTATAAATGCATACGCCCACGCCAGCTGTCAGTTACTGGAGGACGTATATGGGAATTTGTTGGCGCAAATCTGAATCGTAGATATCTACGTCTAGCATCTGAACCATAAGTATGTAAGCGTAGCATTTTATCATAGCATTTTATTTTATGTATTTTTTTTCAAGAGGATTGCATAGTTTTACTTAATACTTACTAGTGCTCTCAATGTTATAGTAGAGACCAATAAACCTCATGAATTCCAAAGACATGCAATTCAGAGAGGGAGAAAAAGCTAAGCAAACAATTAAGGTAGATGGAGAGAATAGACCTGATGGAAATATTGCCTTGCCTGGAAAACACTAATCCCCCCTTGGGATGAGGTATGAATGAGGTTTAAATGACAGTAGCAGTAGCAATGAAAGCCCTAATAAAGTGAAGAGAGCTGATGATATGTGTTTCTAAGATAACAGGAGAGACCGTTAAAATCGTTAGACTAAGTTGTTTTTTATACAGGTGTGAATCGTGTACCCCTGAGATATTGAGAGAGGTTAACATATTAAAAGTATGTGGGATTTCGGTGTGTTTACAACAGGAAAAGAAATTTTTGTGTTTACTAAAAAAAGGGAAAAAGATATAGATGATGCTTGAGCAAAGATATATAATTGGGGATGACAACGGAAGAGTCCAGCAGGGACAATGTAACCAGGACGTAGCCAGGATTTAGCCATGGGTGGTTTAGAGCCATGGAGTAAAAATTGCATTGTCTACTATCCAGGGGCAGAATTACTTCCCTCGAAAATCGTGGGCGATGCCGCCCCCCTAAGGGCGCTGGTCTAATCTAGGGGGGCGCTAGACGAAAATAATTTTATCCCATTGCCTGTCATCTTTCTTTCTCAATGGAGTTTTACCGGATTTATGCCATCAATAAAACATCAGAAAATTGTACTGCAGTAATTTTGTGGATATGTTTATCTTTTCACTGTTTTATTTCATTTTTATCTTTCTTCAGCTATGGCCATACAGATATTAATTTTCGTAGATTTGAGTATTTGGGGGGGGCGGAGATATGAAGAACCAGGGGATTGCATGCTGGTGGAAATTCTTCAAAGGTTAGTTTGCTCACAAACAACGGCTATTAGGAGCTTTTCACGACGTCTAATTACAGTGTTTTATTTCATTTTTATCTTTCTTCAGCTATGGCCATACAGATATTAATTTTCGTAGATTTGAGGGGGGGAAGGGGGCGGAGATATGAATATCCAAGGGATCGGTAGCATGAAAAAGTTCGGGAAACACTGGTATAGACTGATTTATTTTAACAAGTATTGTACCCTGCGAATCTCCAGCGATGTTTTTATAGCATACGCTATCCTGCTTTCGTTTATTTTTGCCACTGTTCTCATGGGGGGTTGAACCCCCAAAACCACCCCTTGAGAATGTGACCATAATTTAAATGCAAATGTAACTCTATTTGGTTGTAAAAACTTACGATTTAGATCCGGGATCCAATCTCATTCGAGATATTCGCCCTTCAAAAGCATGCTCTCGACCTCAGCCACCTGCTTGGCCTAACCCTGACTCACTTGGGGGCAATTTGAGCGAATATTTTCGCATTTTTTTCAACCACGCTCCCTTTACATCGGAATCGTTTCGCAATAATGTCACAAACGAGAGAGCAATCATGCTAATTCGTGGGTTGGCCAACGTTCCTTTTCTACGGCCACGAGAACGGAGAGGGAAAAAAAAATTCGTTATTTGTTTCTGGTTTACGCGGCGATCGCCTGGGGGCGTAGTTGGCTGTGTGGCCGCAGAACGTCGCTTTAAACGCCGTGAATAGCGCACGGCCGACGCGAAAATTAAAGGCTGTGCCCCAGACTAGAGCTTGTTTTGAGAAATATGGTTTTCTTTCTCTGAAGGAGAGGTTTTGGATCTTGCGGGCAATAGAAAAGAATGAGTCTCCTATTAAAGGGTAATAGTGATACACATGAATTTTTTTATTCGTCTTGTTAATGTTCATACATGACAATCACGCTATTGACATTTGGTTTCCCAGGTATCTTGGGTTTGGTTATCGGATTGAAATTTGCATTCAATTTTTAATGTAGAAAGTTCGCTTTCGTTGAAATATTAACTAAAAACAGTGATGAAACCATATGGAAATGACCGCCAAGCAATGCCTACTAACCACTGGTTGAGAATCGCTGGTCTTTCCGTAAAATATTCAACCAATGGTTATTTTGAACCCCGATCTCTCATCAGTTCGGTACCAACAGCTCTGGAGAGGAAATGAGGAGTACTAGGCAAGATGGGGAGTGAGGTACTTTACCCTTGCTTTCCCCCACTGAGCCACGAAGCTAAGATATAAACTCCAGGTATTCTGACCTATCTAGAACAAATCAGCAACTTACTTCGTATTTTCCACAAAATTTATTTAACAAGACCAGTTTCGACTATGAAACCCATAGGTACACTAAATACGGAAATAAGAGAATGTATACAGGGGTGTGCAGTTTTGAAGGTAGGGTATCCTATCCGTGAGCTCAGGAAAATCCGGAATAATTACCCTACAATTTTCATAGCATTTAATAAGGATATAGCAGCTTCATTTATCATAAGAGCTTTCTGATGTAGCTACGTGCAAGACTGAGACTGTAAATTGAAGGCACATACGTTTTTTTCCATCTTGTGCCAGAAGACAAATGGAAAATATACCATTTAATCCATGTATGGTGGCGAAAGCATACACTATTCTGAAGGATCAAACAGGGATAGTAACAAATGATCCACCGTGATTACCTTATGATAAAATTTTTGTGACCATACGAAGGCAAAATTTTGAGGGAAGTAAAGCAAAGATGCTTTCTTATTGATTAATTGATTGCTTCCAGTTTTATTTAAGCAATCTTACAAGGAATATTTCCCCAATCATTTATGAATTTAGATCCTCCTTGGCCATCCCATACAGGATCATTTTTTTAAGTATTGCTGAAAATTTTAAGATGTCGGACCTACAGATATGCTACTTTCACGCCACTGATTCATAACGAGATTTTAATATTTGGTATCTTCTTCGTAAACTGGTACTTTTTTCATTACCTCAACAATACTTCGGAGATCTCAACTCAAAGAATAAAATAACCGTATGTTTAATTATTCTTACGTTTTATAAACGCATGCATCCGCATATTATCTCTGATTGGAAACTGAATATTTAATTCTCTTATTTTCGCACTGGTGATCATTTATTTTTTTGTTTTGCAGAGAGCTTACGGTCTAGCAGATACGCCGGCAGCAAGAAGGCGTCCATTGCCGGTTCTATCCATGCTAGGATGCCCCCGTATGCGGAATCAGAAATCCACAGGTGAGTAAAAGTGTACTTGGATTAGTTAGAACACGTTTGCCTAACTGGAGATCCCGGAAGGCATTCTTCCGGTAGTAGAAGAAAGCTGAACCGTGACATTTTTAATATAAACACTAGCGAAATCTTCCTCCTTTACGCTCATAAAACCAGAGGTGCGAAAGAATTTCTTCCTCGATAAAATTATTTTTCAGATTCTCAGGAACTGATTATGATCATGATTTCTTTTTAGATAGTCATTTCATCTCCAGGAGTTCGCTTTATAGGCAATAGTTACCATTCAGCGCTTTTCGGCTCATGGAATTGCAGAATTAGTTTGGAGTTTCAGAATTAACTATACTCAATAGCTTTGTGGAATTTCTTCCGTTTCCTAGTAGTAGTATTGTTAAAAGTGCTTCGCGGGCTCCCGGATAGCCAAGTGGGCAACGCGTTCGATTCCCGGTGGGGGCTCATGTGCGAAAAGTACCTAAGCTGTCGAAGCACTTTTAACAATACTACTACTACTACTTAAAAGTGCTTCAACAGCTTAGGTCATTTCGTACGTATGCTCCCACCGGGAATCGAACCCGGGACCGCTTTCACAGAAGTCGAACGCGCTTAGCTATCCGGAAGCCCTTCCGTTTCGTATTGTTTTTCTTTTGACATAATATTTAAGGAACATACCGTACTTATTTGCGCTTTTTCTTAAAGATACTTCAGTCTATACAGGGGAATGACTTTTTTCACCGGAATGCTGCACGTAGTATAAGAAATTAGGCCGCCTATGAATCGATCAGGCCGCACATGAGTGGCGAATTGCCTACTATTAGACCACACTTCAGTGTCCTCTAGCATTGCGTATTCGCGTAATTCGAAATCGAGTTTTCACGAAGGAAATCGGATTCTGTCGCTTAGTAAAACGAAGTATGTATTTCCGCTCGTTAGAATGAACAGAATTGGGAAAAATTATTTATTTGTGCATATGTTCCACATTTGGTATCCCACGAAAACACATTCATGTCTAAAGAAAGCTCATTACAGTATTATGAATTCCTGTTGCATATCTGATACAAGTTTTTGAAGACTCAAATCGTTCAACTTTTCCCATTAAAAGTAAAAGTTTTTGGTCGTCTTTACAAGAGGGAAGCGCTCCATATTTCGTCTGCGCATATATATTTTATATCAAAGGTCTTTCTTAGATATGTTGAATAATCTTAAAATATCTTAATGTGTCATTATTCGTCGTGGTTTCTACATACAATTTATTCAGTTGTTTTGATTCTAATTTGTACGTCTTACATTTTAATTCCGCCAGATGTCCCAACTAACTATTGTTTTTAGAAATAGATTCTTTACCTCAGTGTTGTTAATTCGCAAAGCCATTTTTATACGTTTCGCTGGTGTATTTTACTTTTTACACCCAATTTAAAGTCCACTTCCACGTTAATTCCAATTTGACCGTAAATGTTTGTTCCGCGAGACATTGCGATAAGGTAAGTGTATCCGCGGAAATCCGCTGAGTTCAGCGAATTATTGGAATGCGTTCGCCACTCTCACTCAGCATTTGCGGTGCAGGAATTTACAATCCAAACAGTGGCTGCGACGCAGTGAGAGGTTTAAATTTGAGTTAAGTTGGGACCTCTTTTCCATAAGGCGATTATGTTGGATGTTCGTTGGGCATTAAGGAAGGTCAGTTGGAATGGTGTTGAGGCTGCGTCATAAACTCGGTTGGAATTTAAGCCGAAAGAAACGTAAAAATAGGTAAGTGAAGTGCATACTTGATTGCGAATAATGATTTCTGCATTAAAACGTCCTCAGGTGACGGGTCATTAGTCAGATTGAAGTAATTGCAGTTATGCAGCTATGCATTTCCCTTCGTTGAGCCATTCTTGGGTATTAAAAACCAAATGAGTCTATGTTAACTCATTGAATGCAAGAGATTCAAGTTAATTAGTCTTATTAAGGTATTATAATGTATACTTAATATGGATTTTAACTGATGCTCACTATAAGGTATGGTATTTTAATGGTTTTTTTCAAGTACTGATTATAACATTGGGACTAATGGTCGGAAAAAGAGATAGACTAGCCTTAGGAATGCAATGATCGCTATTCGAAGAGATTGTCTGTTATTACTTATTATAGTACGAAATTAGATTTAGCCTCGTGCAAATTAGTTTGCGATGACAAATGAAGTGAACTGAGCGAAGAAAAATAATGGTCAGTTGTTCCATGTTTTAATCTCATAATTCTTACTCTCCCTCTCTACAATTTAAGGAGCATTGTTCTCTCTACAATCCCTTGTAACGATATGGGTTTTGGGGGCCCTATCAACTCACCGTCAACCAATTACCAAACCAAATTTTACAATGATAAATAGTTTTGAGTACCATGACAAGAACACTTTAGATGGCATGATTTTAATTTCTCCAGTACCACAAAAAATGTAATTTCTCAATTCTCAATCTAGTACTAAAAAAATCATACTTCTTGTTACCTCCTTGAATTAATCAATCGTTACGTTATAAAACAGGCCTTTATTGTTATTTATTTGCGATAATAGTCCGCATTTCTTACCAGAAATTCTCATTGGTTTGAAATTAACATCTAGATACTCTAGAGGTTTCTAGATACATTGAAAATCATTTGAAAATGTCCACATTCAATGATAGCTCTCTAACGGAGGAATAGTAACAAATATAATCTAAATCATTAAGAAACCACTGTAATAGCAATACAAATATAAATGAAACCAAAGAGAAGGTAAGGGATAGAAAAAAGAGGAAATACGAATGGGGTAAATAATATTATATCAGGGAAAGGGGTGGAAGGTAATGTCTAATTGTTCTACAAACGGTAAATTAAATTGTTCAGGCACGGTAACTCAGTCGCTTATAGCAGCCACCCTGAAAATGAGAGATCTAGGTTTGAGGTCCGGTCTTGTGGTTTTTCGTGCCTGTTTCCCCTTGAGAATATAAATTCAGTTCGCGAGAAAATGCATGATTAATTATCAATGGAAAATATCAATGTTCGCAGTTAGAAGGAAAAACAACGAATAGGAAGATTATTTATTTATTCATTTTTAGTGTTATTCTTCTCCTTTTTTAGTACATCTGATGATGACAAACCCAGAAGGAAAGTGTTGCGTATTTTTCTTATCTGTTGGAAACTATGCAGTGATGTTTTATTATTATTTTTATTATTGTTATTACTATTATATTTTATTTGACTACATCATTTCGTGAAGAATTTCACGTAGCCAATCCATTTTCTACAGATTTCGTATGATAACGTAAATCAACGATTCAATAGTAATAATGCAGGAATCAAGAAGGCCAGAGTACATGTTTCTGGAAATAGAACGTTAAAATTAAAAGTAAACTGGTAGTAATATTGTGTTAATTATACCAGAAACAGATATTTAAAATAGCCGAACTTCAGAATACGTAAAGTCACGAACGACATTGGAAGTTGTTCGGTAAACGTTTACAGTGTAGGCGGTGGTATAGTACACACCAGGCCAAAGGCACCGATCCGTTTGTTTTCCAAGCGTGAAACACTAAGGAGCGCAAAAAGAAGGGGTTAGAGATGAGAATCGAACGTTTGCGAGCTCAATTATATCGCAGATGAGATTATGACTGCGACGCGACTGCCACTGTTTTGGACCGACGCCAAAGAATGCATTCACATCGTGACTATCCACTTACCAAAGTCTCTTCCAAGACGTTAACCACGTTTCCCTGCACCTACACTACTCTCCCGAAAATGAGTCTTTCCTGAAGATGTTATTATGTTTCCTTGCGAAACAATGCAGCTCCGACATTATGGTTACCAGGGCGCGCTATCAAAAGCGATTAGTTACGAGTTTTCCTTCTAATTGCTCTGTTTGTGCCAGCTTTTATCTCTACAAAGGATTAGTTAGCTTACGATGAACTTAGACGTGTTAACAACGAGATTCATTAATTTATTCAGGTGTATTACAATTATACCAACCGGTTCATTCAAATTCATCTTAAGCTCGTGTTAAGTTTTAAGCTAGTTTTAAGGTTTATTTCGCGGAATATTTGCCACGTTTAGCTGTGTTGGCTCTTGGTCAATTGTACCAATGCTGAGGTATCCACGGGTATTGGGAACTTGTTCCGGGGGTGCGGTGAATAGTGAGTAAATAAATATAGTATCTTACAGTATTGAGGTGCTCGCAAAATTTCCGTGTATTCCCTGTAAGCGCTGTTTGTCCGTCACACCTTTAGATGTCCACTTCTGTATTTAATGGTGTATGATTAACTTAAGAATTTATATGTTACTATAAAGAAAAAAATAAATGTCTATAAGCTAATGTATCAAGTGGGTTCGTAGTAGTGCGCGGCGAATACCAAGTTGGTTCGTGGCCAAACTCATCGATTGAAATGAGTTCAATCGGTTAAAAATAATTAATCGTAATAGAAAAAAGTTGTCTTTTTTATAGATGGATCCAGATTTTAATTATACATATTTAACATTTATCTCTGAAACAATACTCATTTATCTCGCGTATTACCTGTGAATCAAAGACTTCAATTTATACATAAACAATACTTTTGTCATTTTTACGCCCGGATAACTGCTTTCATCCCCTATTGCACGCTCCGATTCCAGTTAGGCGTGCTTCCAATTATTGATTAACAAAAGGTTAAATAACAATAACTATTAATTATGATAAATATCAGCCTTGCCAATTTATCGCGTGTCGTTACTAAATAATCGTAGCACTCAGTCGCCGCGGACCAAATCGTCGCGGGGCCAAATCGTCTCGGACTAAATCGTCTCAGACTAAATCGTCGCGGGACCAAATTGTCGTGAGACCAAATCGTAGCGGACCAAATCACCGCGGATCAAATTTCAGGGTGCCCAATGTTGCATCTCAACTTGGATAGCTTTGCATTGAATTTTAGATCTTTGATTTTGATATGATAGGACACCTTCAAATGAGACACGAAATAAATGTGCTTTGTTTGTTTAACAAACAACAGAAATACACAACACCAGTTTTGGGATAAACTAAGTTTCTTTCCTCTTTTAGTTTACTATGGAGAAATTTCACCAAGTTACTCCTACTCACACAAAATTTAAGACAGCATATTTGCCGTTTATCAGGTTTTCTTGCACGAAAGGCTACCAAAGATGTTAACACAAAATAATATCCTCAGATTACTACACAAATTACTATCCTTACTAGAATGTATTATCTCCAGGTTCCTTTAAATTCTGTCACAAAATCGATGTATCAATGCGGATATTTTAGCTCCATTTTCATGAAGTTACATAGGAACCATGAGTAAAGTATACTTTCCGTCCGTGATGCCACTGGTCCTGCAGAGGCTTTATTTTGTGTTGTAAGTTTTCTTTTTCAATACATTTCCTATGCTATGTGTATTTACTTATTTGTCAATCTTTCACATAGAATAAGTGAGATGCTATCCTTTAAGCTAGACCATTGCTTTTTATCATTAATTACATAGTTAAAGATCTTTTTTGAGATGTTCAACGGAAATTTGTTTTTGTATTTGTTAAAGAGACGGAGATAGCATAAAAGCAGTATTTCTCTTTTTTTGCACACTAAATAATGACTCGAAGATTTCAATTCCCATTAGATCAACTTTCAGTGTGATTAGATCGCCAAACTCATGTACATGTGACACGAGGAAGGTTAAAGAAGTAAGCATAAAAATTACTTTAGCACCCTCCCTTTAACTTTCTTACGTAATGAGACGGGATCTGGACGGGCAGATAAATCCGGTGGCAATATTCATGGGAAATTTTCACCCAATTAGTCGATAGATCGGCAGAGCGTCGCTAAAATGAAAAAATTGATAATTATCGCCGCTGTTATAGCAACACGCTCGTCTTTTTGACCTCACGTTCACCCTTTCGAATCCAATTCTCAGTTTACTACGTCATGTACACACCTCATAGCGCTAATTTTATGGGATAATAGGAGCTACACATTGCGTACTCTGTTACTAACATGTTTTCCTCTTAATGTGACGTGTGCTGTGTACCAAAACCCCGCAAGAAGAGTATGCTAAAACTAAAATTTGAAAATTAGGAGAAAAGAGGAGACAAATCCTCTTAGCACTTCATCGGATACTTAAACGGAAAATTATACCATTAATATTATTATTATAAAACCTCGTTTATATTTTAGTTGTTTTATGTAATTACAAACAGCAGGGTATATTTTATTCTCAATGCACAGCGTTATTACATTTCTCTTGCTTGTCTAAATGTGACAAACTAGCTCGTATATATTATTTAAAAATTCTTTAAAATTGATATGGCAAATGTTAAAGTATTCTCAGCACCATTTTATCTTTTGGATTTTAACTCGTGAAGAAAGTCTGTAATTTCTTTCTTCGTGACATTTTAAATTTTTTAATGACAATTTTCTTACATAGTATGAGAAGCAGACATGTAAATAATAAACATCAACTTTCAGATGAGATTTGATTACGGTATATGATAGCTTCGATTGTGCGCCCCTTAACAGCTTGCGCCCTGGGCTCTTGGCCTTCACAATGACTCTGTGTATCTATAAGATATAAAATGCTACGCGTACGTACGTACGTATGAATCAGATGTGCGCCAATAGATGGCTGGCGAACTCCTATATACGTTCTCCACTAACTGACGTATGGCGCGGGCGTATGAATTTTTCAAAGAATATAATGTTTTATATAAAAAATTCTTTGACATTTAGATATCAAGTATTGTTTACCGTAGTAAGATATTTTTGGTTAAAAATAAAAACGCATTAATTTTGTTCTATTTATTTTCTCATTACTTTTTGGCTATTTCGTCAGTATTTCAGCCTGTCTTAGCAGGTTCTTAACGATGGTTTTAGTCAACGACGTACTTGGTTAATGATGAATGGCCGTGATCAAGAACTGTCTCGGGTAACGAAGCAGTCTTTGGTTTACGACGCCTTCAGGTGAATAGTGAAAAACTTTCTTATGACTATTCATTTTATCAATGATGATTTTTTTGTTGCAAATATCATTGAAACGATCATATGTACTCTATTTTAGTAACAATTTATGAGTTTTATCTGCGTATTAATGAGGAGTGTTTTAACCTATGGTTGCGAGAGACGGACTACAGGGAACAAAGAAAAAAATTAAATACATGCTGCTGAAATGAGGATTTGGAAAAAAATCACCCAGTTGGACCCAAAGAAAACCAAATGAGCAAATGTTGAATTAACTAAGAGAAACAAGAGCCTTATTAGAAACAATTTAAAAGATACTTAATAATTACTCAGCGAGTTATTGAATAATATTTTTGAAGGAGAAATCTTAGGAAAGTGAACGAGAGATATGTCCAGATTACCCATACTTCAAGATGTTATGATCAGGATGGATTGCAGTTAATTCCAGGAAATGTAAGAGGTGGCTAAGGATAGGAGAAATTGGTTTAAAACAGCGACAAAAGACCGCCTTTAAATAGATGATCTGCATATTTGGTTAACATGCAGTGTGGTTCTGGAAAATCGCGTCTAGGACAACGTTTGGTTAACGACGAAAATCTTGAAACGGATTATCGTCCTTAACCAAGGTACCACTCTTTTTATTATTGTGAATTTCGACAACAAAGTTGCAAACACAAAGTTTTGCGTCCCGAGCTCTCTTAGGAAAAAAAGGAGATTAAGAGAAGTTGGCTCCTTTTACCTCTCCCGTACCCAACCATTCCATCACCTACTCCACAACCCATCCGCTCCCGACCCATCCTCCCATTCTTTAAAAGGAACGAGATACCGTTTCCGTTGAATTTCGTTCCTTGTCTTTCTGCCTTATGAATCACGGTCTCGACTCGATATGGCTTCGCCAGGCCCAGCATCTCGGGAATACACTGACAATTAATGTCTGCAAGACCACGAAGCCCCGCGGCCCCAATGATTTGTGGCCTCACCATCCGTTGCCATAGAGATTCTATCTACCTAGAAGCAAGGTGTATTCTCCTCTCTTCCTCGTTGAAGATTGTTTTTTTTTAATCGGTTAGTCCGTAAAGGAACGGAGATACGGTCGGAAAGGAAAAGTCGAGATGGAAATACACGAAAGGATTTCTGAGGGACGTGGAGGAATCTTGGTGAACATATTAATTTTTTATCGCTATTATTATTTCAGGATGAAAACGTCAGAAAAAATGAAATTTATGAGGTTTACGAAGGGAAGGAAAGGTAACTTTTAACGTTGATAGAGAAATTCAAGAACAGTCGGGCGAAATGCCTCTACTTGGTGGTGCTTTCTTGGAATTGGAGGTGTACAAAAGGGATTATTAGGAGGATAATAGCAATGGCATATTTATTACGTAAATTTCAGCCTAGTTAGACGAATCTCACAATGTTACCGATGTTAATCCGCACGAAGCAATCACAACTAAATCAGGATTCGATTTCGGTACCTCAGTGTTGCTAGATTTACACGCTAACCCTTACACCAGCGAGGATGGAAACTTTCCTTCCCTTACCGGAAATCAAACCCGGGATTTTTAGGTGAAAGCCAGATATGCTAGCCACTTATCTTCAAGTAAAAATAGACACAGTTACTAAGAAAGATTTCCTGAAGCGTGGGAGATGTTGGCGAAGAGAATTTACAGAATTAGTAAAAGAACTACCAAGTCTGGTTATACCAGTGGAGTTACACCGTCCGCGTTGGTGGAGTGGTTAGCTAGCGCTCCAATGTCCCGGGTTCGAGTCCTGGTTAATCGGATTTTTCTCGTTATGTTATAGTCGTGTGTACTCGTCTATTGTTAATGTTCACGCCTCTCCTATAATTGTCCAATGAATGGATGTTTGTGAAGGAAAATAAACAAATAAATTGAATATTAAATTTAAAATCTGTAGGGTTTAGCTGTACGGGTGTGAAAGTTAGGCCTTAAGAAAGGAGGACAATTAGGTTGGTAATTTTTGTGATGCTAGTGTAGTTTAGACCGCAAAGTTAGTTGTGGCAATAGGACTACACCTGTCATAAGATTTGAACTCTTAAATAAGCAAGAGAATGCATTTATAACAATGTTTTGGAAATTCCCGAGTCATGGTTTTACAATGGTATGGGACTCGTTTTAAGATTTTAAGAGCTGATGGCTTCATTACTAGTTGCTTCAGAACTGATCACCATGGGAGAGCAACCACATGGAGAGCAACGGTATCGTATTCTCGAAAGGGTATATTATTTGTAGTATAGCAGACAGAAGCTATGGAATCACACCGACGTGAATTTCGAAAGCTGAAATGAGACATAACTTTTGATTCTCGTTCATAGCTAATTTCCACCAGTCGTTTAAATCACCAAGTCCGTGATAGATGATTTCTGCCCAACTCTTTTCAAACTATGGCTATCATATTCACGATGGTTTGTAGCTGTGCATAAATAAACAAAAACGTTTCAGGGATATTAACTTTCCCTCGTTTCTTTCTATGGGGCATGTTACAAAATAGATGTTTACGAGCTTCGTCCAATTATAGAGTTTCTTTTAACCATTTTTTGCTCGGATGGCTTTTTGAAATTAAAATTTTAGAATTTATATCCATTATCAATCTCAAAAATTACTGTTGTTGTACGAGGGCAGGAAATATTTTCATAAATAAAAAGTTTTGTAGCACTAACTTTCCTCTCCGTGAAATGCGACTGCTTAAATTACATTTCCATCCGTTAATTTTATTTGCAGAAAGAGAAACCTTTGGTGAAATATCCCTATATTTTCAAGATAGCTATCTAAATATCTCGCGTTTCCGGAGGAAATGCCAAGAAAAACACGAATAGAAAAGATATTCGCATTTTTAAAAATCAAGAATCAAGGTTTTCAATTCCTCCGCTTTTTCATCTTTCTCACTATTCTTAAACAGCTCTCCAGCCAGTCTCCATTCCTTACGTACATTCTCATTATCTGTTCTAAGACTTTCTGGAATTGTTTTTTTTTTGCTATTGTACTGTAATCTTTGCCAATTATTAATAATCTTCCACACACACTTAGCAATTCTACATATTTCTCCGTTCTTTTATCCAGTCGTTCATTCGTGTCATTCTACATAACCCCATTAAGACTTTCTGGAATTGTTTTTTTTTTGCTATTGTACTGTAATCTTTGCCAATTATTAATAATAATCCACACACACTTAGCAATTCTACATATTTCTCCGTTCTTTAATCCAGTCGTTCATTCGTGTCATTCTACATAACCCCATTAAGTGTTTATTTTTCAACAGCTCTTCCAGTTTCAAAGAGAATTTTTTTGAGGATCTTGAATTCTGCTGTTGTCTATCTGTACAGTATCTCCTGTATAAGAAAGCTTCGATGCAATAATTACTGATCTGATTACAGTTTTTTTATTTAAATTACTTTGTTTCCGTAAATTACGCTATATACTGCTTGGCTTACTCAATTAGCCTTCTTAATTGGAGGTTTTACTTCATAATCGCTTCTAATGGCTTATTATTTTTACTTCTTAGTACATTATTTCTGCTTATATGACTTAAATAGAGCTATTACTCATTATTTTACATCTTTAGGGATTGAAATAAACTGTGATATGACATTTTTATTCAATTCCATAAATCATTACCTTCGTTTAGTAAGGATAACTTTGATGGTTAAGTCGAGCGCCTAGGACGGTTCTCGAGAGCAGTCGCGCGGCAAGTGAAAGATCCGGGTTCGAGTCCCGATCCTGTCAGAGCTTTTTCATGTATGTTTTTCTTCGAGAATCATTACCTTCGAGGAGCAATTTTTTCGGATTGCCCAGATTGCGAAAGAAACTTTTAGGCAGTTCCAGTAAACATCAATTCATAAAACTACTCATGAATTTCTTCACAGTAAAGGGCTCATATCGTTCATCTGCGTCATAGTTCATTTACCATCTTCGAAATAATGTTTTCCTTATTACGTGTTGAGACGAACCTTAGTATGATAAAATGACCTATGAAGGGTCTTGTAAACATAGTTCAGGCGGCAATAATTCCCCGCAGACTGTTTGCCCAGTTACGACAGAGCTTTCATTGTCCATCGGTACAGAAAAACACATTCGGAAACAGCCTCTAATGCATCTAAGTGCCCCAATTCGAAATCGTTAGCGGCTCAAATCGCCGCAATCGTAACACCAAACAGGTCGCCGTGCCTCATTTTCCGGATCCCGGATCACAACTGTTTCTTTGGACATTTCTCTACAAATATTGATCGTCTTTGTCGTAATTCATGACTTTCCGGACGCCTCCGGTTGAATCCGCTGCTTCACGTTCCTTCGGGCATTTACATAGTCCGCTACCTCTTTCCCAATAGCATTTCATTTTCCGGTGGGCTGAAGTAGCTTTCTACCCAATCTATGCCTGAGTTATTCTCTAGAACTATTTCTTAAGTACAGACTATCTTCTAAATGGATGCCTTTTCCAGTAACTTATGCAGATTGTCTAGCCCTGAGGGAGTAATTTCTGTCAAAACTATCTTTTTCGAAAGTTCATAGGTACATTTTTCAGCGGCTTTTTCGTTTATTTTATAAGAAGGTGATAACTTATCGTAATGTTCTTTTCTTTAGGCTTTCAGTAAACATAGATATAACTTACCAGGAATGAAACCGGTGGCGCTGTTATTTGCCACTAAAATACGACGGGAATGTTTGTATAGTAAAATATACGGTCGTAATAAAACTTACTGAAATACATACACATAATGCGTAACCTATTATTAAAATCCTTTACTTCGTACTTCAGCAATAAATTAAGACGTACATCGAATCCTAACTATTAAAATGTTCTAGTGTTTCATTATTCGTGTATTTTATTTTTATATTATTTCATTGTATCATCACATTACCTTTCCTTTTATGTGTTTTATTTTTTTCGAAGTCTTGTTCTTTTTGATTACCTTAATGAGTCTTAAGTTAGTAATTTTTCTATTGAAAATTCGTACTTTATTTTTAAACTGCTTTAATCTTCGGTTGTTTTTTAAAGCTAATTGAATTTTAGTGAGTTAGTGAATTAGTTTTAGCTAATTTGTTACAGTAGTGCACAAGTGATTTCCATTTACGCAGTTTCCTTCGCTTCTTTTAGCTTGTACTATCAGTACGTTTGTGAAGGTCTTTCTCACCTTCTTTGAGGGTGTTTTCCTGTTTAGGATATTATTTTTAGATAGATATTACTTAGGTCTTTAAGTCTACAAATCCTCCTTAGGTAATCTTCTCTATTTCTGTTTGCAAATTTATTTATGTTTTAAAAATATTACTGACGACAGATTAGATGGAAGAAGAAATTACTTAATCTCAATCTCGCATAGAAAGATCTTATAGACCTTACGATGACGTAGATAACAATATGATAAAAGGGTTATAAATATTTAATTATAATACAAATTCTATTTGTGAATATAAAGTACAATCTTAGACTCTGTGCTGATGAATTTATTTGGAAAGATTATTGAGCAATAGAAAAATCGATCTTTACGATGGAGAAATTAACTTTTACTGCGAGGAACTGTGGATTTAAACTTTTCCTCCTAAATAGATCTGTATTGATAGATGCGAATTTTCAGTTGTATTTTCCACAATTTTAGCACTGAACTTAAGCATGGAACAAAAAGATGCATTTTTTATTAAATTTTATCGGAAAACCGATNTATTTATTCAAAGGAATTAACGCTGCCTTTAGAAGGACTATTTATCGCTAAATTCTAGGTTTCTTTCTTTTTCGAATTAAAGTCCGATATTCAGGAATGCCATTCTTAAACATCATTCCTTAAAGAAATTCGTCGTTACCACCGTGTTCTGTTGTGGAACTATATCGACCTGTATGAAAGCATTCAATATCTTATAAATTTAAGAAAAACGCAACATTTTAGGTAATAATTGTATATTTCTATTCAAGATTTCGGACAAAAATTGTACCCAAATTTCACACAAAAAAGCTTTCATTTTCTCGCCGTTTAATATGTATAGCGTTTTGATAGAGAAGATGCCCTTTTTTAAAACTTAGATCAATCGCTCACAGCAGAATAAAACTGAAATTCTCAAGTATTTGTATAAATTAGATGTTTATCTGTATCACGGCGACCTCCGTAACGGTTGATTAAATTTCCTACATGGCAGGTTGACTTCATGAATCTTTAAGAACATTGAGAAATCCAATCAAGAATTAACTTCGAATATTTCTTTGGCGTTAAAGGCCAAAGGAGAAAGCTAAGGGTGTGAGTAAAGTTATGTTCAAAGGAATACATGTGTTAGGGACTCCCTGTTAATTCTGAAGTAGTTTCTAGGATGTCTCGTGTGTTCCAGTTCCAGAGTGTTGATGTTCCAGTGTGTTCTCGAATTCGAAAGAACGATCCGGAAATTATTTTAATCGATAAAGATCCAACGACCATCGAATGTGTCTACCGACGGAAATATTTCCTTAACGATTCGATGTTAATTGGAAGCTGTGTCATTGCCTCAAGTGAAATGTTTCTTCCTATTTCTGCTAACGGTCTTAGAAGTGAGGAAAGAATGTTGAATGAACAGCCGTAAGAGTCGTTTTAGTGGCACCTTCCTGAACATTCCTATCCTTTTTCCTCCTGTTCATATGAAAAATAAAACTGTTGAAATCGCCAAATTGAATTCGGTTGTAGCCTTAGTGATCATACCAGCATATCGCTCTTAGAAGGAGAATAATCAGTCGTTTGCAAACTACCGGTCAATCGTAAAGTGAATTATTGGTAGATCTTTCTATTTAAAACATAAATACCTACTAATAATTCATATGTGAATGAAAATATGATTTCATGTATGTTTTCTAGTATTCTACTCTTTACCCAAGGCAATTGAAAATTGTTCGATTCAACAAGATATGTTACAGTAGTTATACATTCAAAATAAATTGAATTCTTGAATCAATTGAACTCTTGCTTGGAGATAACTTTTGAAATAAAGAGAGTATGTTGAAGTCTTGGCGGGTCCAGAATGTTTTTCTTACTTTTAATCTAGCTTTTCGTTAAATCTTCACCTTTTTACGCTTTACCTACTCCAATTCGATTATGATCAGGTATTTTTTGGTTATTACAACGATTTTAACGGGTTATATTGAGGAGAAGGATGCTTCGTCTGATTTTCTTATATATTTATTTTCCCGGTGCTCTCAAAAACAGCAATTTATTGTACAATTACAGGAGAGGCGCGAACAGTAAAAATAGACGAACACTGACAGCCCTTTCCAAACCATAAAATCAAATTAGCTGGTACTCGAACCCGGCATCTTGGGGTTCGAGTTCCAGCCAGAGAAAACCATAATTTTCCTTTTTACTATTTCATGTAAGAAATGTTGCAATCTTTGCCTTCATTCCAGCATCGGTGTCGAAACTCTAATCTTCGTATTTATTTTGCGGTCATTATTTTTAAGTTCTGACCTTAGAGACCTTTATGGAACTCTCAATGGCATAAAACACCTCTTAATTGACTCCGATGCCTCAAAGCTGATTTATACGGAAGACAAGAACTTCCATCTACGGCACTGGTCCGAAAGCTTTCTAGATAAGAAATCTCGTGCTTAGACACTGGAAAGGGCGAGATACGTACACTCCTTAAAAACAAACGGCTGGCGAAAAAAGTGTCAGGGCCGTCATCCATTATCATAATTTCATTGAATCCGGGTCGTAATTCCCTAACGATTCTCATTAAAGACCCTGAAGAAAATGTTTAAGAAGGGAAAGTCGACCCAAGAGGGGAATCCGAGGCATTAAAAATAAGTTGCTCGATAAACATTTCCTAAAAGTACGCATTATATACTGTTTTGGCACTGTTTCGCCACCTTTTCGAAAAGATCGTTAAATTTTGGGTGTGTTAGTTAAGTGGAAGTGGTTGTGAAATTTGTTTCCAAGTGTCCGAAACGATTTTTTCCCTATTTGTCGATCTTTTCGCCATTTCAATGTTATAGTCTAAATTTTCACGCTCTAAAATGCGATTTAATCTAAAATATAACTGGCCGCAATTCTAAAAATATTTTTTTCCACGTATCCACGTATCCACGAATCCACGTATTTATTCGCAGAGAGTGGTGTCGTGTACATATATGATCTATCAACATTTTTACACAGAAATTACGGGGAATATACTAACTTTTATAGGAAAGGAAAGTTTTTGATTTTTCAGGAATATTCAAAATCGAAGCAATGTTTTGGCTAAGAGAGGTATTAATTTAAAGAATTTGCGCCAGATTTTGTCTTTTGATTTGCTTTCGTCATCGATGTTGAGTTATGCGTACTTTATGTAATAAAATGACGGACTACTGTTCTGGACAAATGTGCAGAATAGATGAATGTTGAAAGCGTATCAAGCTATCGAGTCACTTGTTTTGGTATTCACTCCCTTTCTAAAGTGTTTGAAATGGAATCCGAATAAATAGTTGAAATATTCTTGTTAATTCGGGAAAGTTGGGCTTTTTACGATGTTTACACACTCGTAACTCACTCGTACAAAACTTTCCATTGAGTAATATTAAGTTAACTCGATTAATTTAGCTTTAAATGGTAAATAAAATGGAATATTTCCGCCGTACTGTACTTAATCTTTTGTTCGACTGTCGAAGATGGAGTTATGGAGACGAGAATTTACGGAGAGCAACCAAAGTATTCCGATATACTGCTATGCAAAGCAAGTCGGATATGCGAAATTACTACATAACGTTGCTTTTAGGATGTACGAAAAAAGTATCAGGAACTTACAGTGTTGTAGTTATTTAAGCTTTAACTAAAACATGGCTTATAGTCTCTATTATGCAAATTTTCACATCAAAATTCGGTGCTACAAATTTTAAAAACGCTTTGATCTAAATTCACAATCAGCATGCCACTTGGGCGTAGACACCTAGCGCTCCACAGTTCCTTTTATGTGTTGCTATCCCGGAGTGACCGTATTTTTTAACGCTTCCTCCTCGAGTTTATCTCTTTATTTCACCCGCATTGTCAGATCGGCCAAAGTAATAGGGTTTTAAAATTCATAACACGATAAATGGAAAGGCGATTAGAATGCAAAGATTAACAAGTAGACCCCTGAGAGGATGCCCATCTAGAGTTGAAGAAATTGTGTTATTTTCCCTCATTCGACCATGTCTCGAATACTGCTGCGCAATCTGGAATCCACATGAAGTAGGGTTAGTCTCAGATTTAGAGATGGTTCAACGTAGAGCAGCCCGTTTTGTCAGTGGAGATTTCAGGTTCGACAGTAGCTTTACGGCCACGATAGAATCACTCGGTGGACTGCAGGAGAGAAGATGTGATTACCGACGGAAGCTTTTCGAAAAATTCATCGGTCCAGAATTTTTAGGTGAAGTAAAGGATATTGTCATTCCGGTGAACAGCGAGCGTGATCTTCGAGAGGCGACGACCAAGCGTTACAAGGAAACAATCGCTACTTCTGGTCGTTCTTTCCGAGTAGCATCAGAGAATCTAATAGGGTAGATTAGGTAAGGTGTTATTACACCCCTGCCATATGCCACAGGCGGCTTGCGGGGTACAAATCTAAATCTAACATCTACATCTAAATGCGAATCAGCTTGAAATACAGTTGCGAATGTCAGAGTGCTTCCTCGGTATCGTTTAAGGTTATCGCAAACACCTGTAGATACAACTGACGCAAGCCTGCCGGCAATGTGCTTATTGCCTGCACTACTTTGTGCACTTCAAAGAATCGCTTATGTACATCGGAATCAGCTCACCTGAAGGCAAACAGAGGGCACGTCACATAGTCTCTGACGTCAAGCGAAAAGTACCGTGACGTAGCGTATCGAGTTTTGTCTCGTTAAAGACTACCGCCACCGTTTGACATTTACAGTGGTAAAACCATAAATCAAGCTCGATTTGCACAGCTTCGAGCGATTCCTTCGCTAATGCACCGGGAAAATATTTGCCGTACGGTTACGTTCCAGACGGTGTCGATTTTTTATCGTCTTAGCGGTTATGATGGGACGTAATTGTGGCGAAAACAAGTTCAGAACATTTTCATTTTTTTTTAGTTTATTTCCGCAAATCACATGCCTATGTCATCGAAATTTTTTAAGCGGTAAAGTAAGAAAAATTTTTGTAAATTTCAGCCAGATCGATAATGTTGAACTTCTTACCAATAGGTTTAAAAAATTCAAATGAATTCTTTCGAATATGTTCATTTTTATGTTCTTATTTACACCATATCCCCATTATTTCTATAATATTAGGTCAAGCGAGACTGCATTTCCATCCCATTTCATTTAACTCGTTTCGGTGACTTAATATTGATAAATAAGGTGGAATCCGGCAGCTAACAACATTGGATAAGAGCAATTATAGAAATAGAATTACTAAATACAGTAATAGTAGTTCAGTTAGAAGTGCTTCGATCGAGCCCCCACCGGGAATCAAACACGGGACCGCTTTTACCAAAGACGATTCCGCCACCCACTTGGCTGTCTAGAAGCTCTAATACTAAATATTTTTCCCAAATATAACAGAACGCCCGCGAAGAGAAGTCGAGTTTATCATAGAACAGTAAAGAAAAATGTAATATTATATGATGTACTGCACTGATGATAAGGTAAAGTAAACGAGATGTACCTTAAAATAAAATATAGGTAGTATCAAAGAGAACAGTAAATAATCACTACAGTAAGTTTGGTGGTACGAAAGCAAAAATAATTGTTTTGCTCATTCACTAGAATATCAGAGCTAAGTAAATTTCGTCGATGTCAAATCAATTGGAATGGGAGTACAGAATATTAATTTGCACTGACCAATCTTAGCAAATAATGCTGAAGAGATCGTCGGCCGCTTCTTGTTTTGTTTAAAGAGGCCTTGATTTAGCGTTAAAAGCGTTAGATAACAGAATGAAATTTCTGTTATCTAACAATTCAATCAAAATATACCAAAATAATGTAATAAATAAACCTTACAAATCCATTCTTTTACTTGGCATATTGACATTCAAAAGAAACATTTCTTTCGTCTCTCTCTTATTTATTAAGTCTGGTCCGGAGGTATGTAGCAAACTGCGTCTGATTAGTATAAGATAGCATAATATAGTAATAGAATAGATCCCAGTAATGATCTGATCATCTTTTTGAAAGAAATGTGTTTAAGTTTAGGTTCTAATAAGGAGACAACCATTACGCGATATTCCAAACTAACCGTTTTCTCTCCCCATCTATTAATACATAAGGAGAACTGATTTTCATTCCACTAGTAGTATACGATGGCTTAAACTTAAACAAATCCTATTCTTGCTATGTCCTGTATATATCACAAATAATGTTATTTACTCGGTAAAACATCGATTTATCTGTTTTTTTATAACATCCAAGCCAAGCGTCTCTAAAGCAAAATAATGTTTTGAAAGGTTTTCGCAAAATGACTTCACTCATTTCTCTACATTTTCGGAAACTGCAGTAATTTCCAGGTATGAAGAAATATGAGTAAACTTCAGGAAGAAGTGTCATTAATTCGTCGAAATTGCCATCAGCATAGTTTACGAGATGCTCTCAGATAATCCTCCATTAACCATTATGCTGAAATATCTCTTTCATAAATCCCACTCATTATTTCTGGGACGATTCGTTACGCGGCAAGCCGTTCATTGTCATAAAGGCCCCTGTACATAACTGCCCCTGTGCATAAAAAAGTCATAACAGCTCCATGCTTTGATACCCACTTCGAACCCTTGGTTACACATTTTAATATGCGCTGTTCCGGGGTTTGTAATTTATGACGCGATTGAGCTGTAAAAGGAGCAATTCAGTGAAAGCTTCGCCTTGTTCGACTCCTACACAGAGGGCTCAAGTAATTGCTCCAGCTTAATGCGAAGCTCTGTTTTCTGTCAAGGTGTCGACGAAGATTGTAAAGGTGCCTTTGAAGAAATTTATAGGGAGCGATAGAAGAATCTACGCCTACAGTATAATTAGTTCGTTGTTAATTTATTTTACGCTTTACAGGGTGGGATTCAGACTGCTAACTAGATACTAAGTAGCCACTTTGCTTCCATCAAATATAAAGTATTGTAAATGGATGATAATAAGTATCTAGTAGTAGGTACAAAAAATTGATTTTGGAAATTTAGACAGCTATACAAAATATCCGAATTTAACGAAGCATAGCGGCACTTTGTTTAACGATGGCCTTATCGAGTGCTCGGTTAACAAGCTGTGATCAAAACGTCTCAGGTAACAATGCACGCTTTGGTTTACGACGCCTTCTGGTGAAGGTTGCCAGTTAAAAGCTATTTTTATTTATTTACTTAATTTAAATTAACCCATAAACAGCACAAGGCCTTTACAATGGATTATAAACAATTACCCATGTAACAAACAAACAAAATAAGAAAATAAGAATACGAATAAAATGTACAAATTTAAAAGAAATTAATAAAATCATAAGAATGTGAATATTCATAATAATTATTTGTAGCAAATATAAATGAATAAGTCATATATACCATATTTTATAACATTTAAATGAGTTTTATCTGCATTTTTGACATGTAGTATGGTTGTGGGAAATCGCGCCCTCGTTAACGACGGCTTTGGTCCACGATTGTAATCCGTCAACATACCACTGTATGCTGAATTTTTAATTGCGACTCATACTAGGTTATTTGTCCGAATCGATAAGAGAATGGGTTATTTATTCAAAGGAATTAACGCTGCCTTTAGAAGGACTATTTATCGCTAAATTCTAGGTTTCTTTCTTTTTCGAATTAAAGTCCGATATTCAGGAATGCCATTCTTAAACATCACTCCTTAAAGAAATTCGTTATTCCCACCGTGTTGGAACTCTTGTGGAACTGTCTCGACCTATACGAAAGCATTCAATATCTTAGAAGATTAAGAAAAACGCAAAATTTTAGGAAATAATTGTATATTTTCTATTCAAGATTTCGGACAAAAATTGTACCCATTTGTACATATTTCACACAAAATAGCTTTCATTTTCTCGCCGTTTAATTTTTTCTAGTTCTGGTTACTATAAGTCTTATTTGAAATTTAATTGCGTGCATTATAAAAAGCTGTACTCGATACAAATAGTCTTTACATGTACTTTTCTTTGCAGTTTTTTGGGTCAGCATTTTTAAGTATAAAAATTGTGCATCATCTTTGCGATGATGGCACCCAACACTGAGCGAAACTTGAAAGCTCTTAAACCTTCGATTTTCTAGTAATCAAATGTTCAACTTTATACGTTAAAAATACTGTTAAGATATACTGTTTCTACACATTACATGTAACGAAATGTTGCACCTAATCTATGTCTAACTTTAGATTCTTAGATTAACCTCAGTTAGATTATATACAGATAATGCAATGCGTTTGCGATATTGATGATTGTGGCGTGAAATGGAATAATTGAGTCTGGGAAATGGAGAATGAAACTAGAAGATAATGGAATAGAAAAGGGTTGTTATTTATGAAAAAATGGATGTAGAAGAATATGAGTAAATATTAGGAGAAGATGCGGTACTAAATAAAAAGGACACATAGGAAAGGACGTATTGGGCAAAGACTAAAGTTATCAAATAATATATAGAGAGGAGTTAGTACAAGGTTTAAAAGTAATTGATAGGAAATTTAAGGCTCGTGCAACCACTGAGAGATAGACAACTAGCGTTGTTGAATAAAAAATGCAGGAATGAAGTAGACAAAATAATGTCAAATCTTAGAAGTTCATGCTGTTAATTTCCTTCAAAGGAAGTCACCGTTTCCATTAGAGGAGGCTACATTCGGAGACGATGGGTATAGCTGCAAGGATCAATGCCGCTATCTCAAGATGAAATCGGTCAGTGAACGTGCAAACGTGGCCATATTACCCACGCAATATTGGCTACGGATTCTCCCCGATGGGCGGCCGGGATGATGGGATTATATCTCGGGTTTACATTGGGCCCTAATACATCCACCGGGACACCGGGGGGAGATTTAGTTTGTATTAGTTTCCCAATTAACCCCTGCTGGAGTGATTACCCGACAATGGTATCTGACAGGTTAGTGGGCTCCCCGGATATTTGCTCCAGAAAGATTAGTCCTCGATGATTAGCCCCATTCGATAATAGACTAGAGCGTGGCTCTAACGCAGTCAATCACGTACAATCGGACTTCGATGGATCGATTGTCGATGTTTTCGACTTTTTTTAAAGAGGATTACGTTGTAATGAAATTCATGGTCTAAAATGAATGAGACCTATTGAACGAAACTGAAAACGAATCGCTATTTTGATTCATGACGTCTTCGCTGTATAGAAAGCCTTCAAAAATCAATTCAACCTTAGATACTAACCTAATCGATACTGCATAATTTCTCTATTAGCTGCCTTCCGCTTCGTCAGGAAGTACATGCATTGCTGTTTCTGATTATCAAGTCTAGGTGTCAGCAGCCTATGGCTCTGTATTAAAATCATATTATATTTATATTGAAATCATCGTTTTCTATCGCGAATAATATTAATTTCATGAGAATGAGGAGCCAAATTACTAGCAACAAATTAAAAACCCTGCTAATAAATCGCACGTGCAGAATCTTTCCAAAATAATGTAAAACTATTCCTAGCGCCGTTTAAAACAAAAGGGAAAGGTTTGCGATTCTTGTTATTTTTCCATTTTAACTTGTTTTAATGAGTACGTTTGATTAAACAGTCCGTGTCATTTCTTACAAATGTCCTTATTTTTAGTATTGTATTGTTGGCTCTCAAATGTTTACTAAATTTTTAAAGAAGGTCCGGCTCTTCCGCCTTTAAAGTTTCTCGAAGCAGTCTGTTGCTACGTCTCGTTTCTTTTTCTGGGTATTTTTTTCCTCGTGGTAACCAACGTAGCAGGGTCGATTCATTTCTACTGTCTTCCGATAACGTATTTTTCTTGAATGTAGAGAGCAAGTTTAATATAAGGTTTTCTTTCCCCTAACGATATTAATCTAATAGTTCTTAACAAATTCACAATACTTTTTCTAATTTATAAATGCAACACTTACATATAATGTACCATATATTCCTTCCTAGAGCATATAATTTAACAATATCTCCAAATTTTCCAATTCTTATTAGGCCCTAGCATACTTCTTTTTTCTCCCATCTTCCTGTTAATAGCTCACCACGGCTACTCATTTCGCTACCTCGTCACACTGAATTTTTATTCTAAATAGTTATTTATAACTATTTCATCTTTTAATATTTACGAATTGGTCATTCAAGCCAATATTATGCATTAATTATACCTTCGGGATATTAAAAATTATATTAAATATTACAATATTACTATTATTTCAACAGAACGTTTTAGGAAGATACTTTGAAACCTTGTTATTGCATATTTCAACAGAACGTTTTAGGAAGATACTTTGAAACCTTGTTATTGCATATTTCAACAGAACGTTTTAGGAAGATACTTTGAAACCTTGTTATTGCATATTTCAACAGAACGTTTTAGGAAGATATTTGAAACCTTGTTAATGCATATTTCAACAGAACGTTTTAGGAAGATACTTTGAAACCTTTTTAATGCATAGATGAGTTAGAAATGCAATGGAAAAAGTAAAAGTACACCGCAAGTGCTAAATCATAGTGACATATTGTTCGATCGTTGGTGCCAATGTTTTCTACCGTCAGAAAGTCCGATTGTCGTTTTTTTTTGGGCTCACCAATCAACTTTCAATTAAAATTCCGCGCTACATCATCTGAACTTGGAAAATGGGTTTACACAGAACGGCAAAAGTGTTACCGAAGCTGCGAGTTATGGCTTCTGTTCTTGCGTTCTCAGTTCCTTTTTAGTTAGAAACGAATCTTCCCAGAAAATCATTCCTCGAGTGATAAATGACACATGCCGTATTCTCTACTTTGTGAGTTAACTCAGGAGAAAGTGATTTGGAGAGAAATTAGCGGTAGGAGTAGACAAAGAGATGAATGGGCAGATGATGTTCATTTGCTGTGCCTTTGAATGTAATGATGGAATGTGCGAGCTATATTGGATTGTGTAAGCTGGAGTAATTAGAGTTCATGAATGGTATTCTGTATTTATCTAGTAAACCTATGACTAGGACCTTAGGACTTTGATGTTTGTTTACAACTGACATAAATACAGATCAAAAGAGACAAATAAGATACAAATTAATGATAATTGAACATACGAAAAGCTGCTCAATAATATTGAAAGACCAAAACGTTCATTACAACTCTAAAGAAATAGCACTTTATTAAGTTTATTGCTTGTATTTGCTTCAGAAGATTGCCTAAGGAAAGACGACGAAACCGGAGAACAGTAAGGGAAACGAACAACTCAAAAGGTTTCTTTAGAAGTTGCACATTTTGAATCAGCAGCAGATGTCCAAATAAGTAAGAACTATCTCACGTGGGTCCCGGATAGCAAAGTGGGTGGAGCGTCTCTTGAGAGTGGTCCCGGGTTCGATTTCCGGTGGGAACATACATGTACTAGATAACCTCAGATGTTGAAGTACCTCTAACGATACCAAAAACAATCTCACGAAGTTAATTCATAACAGGAGAATATGGTCCGTAAGAATAGTTTTTTATGAACACTGTAGTACAATAAGGCTATATCATTTGAAGGATATATGTTTTAAATAAAAAACTCAAATATTCGTATGTTATATTCTCTTCTTTATTTTTCAACGGTATGCTCGGCATTTTTCCTCTTCCTGGTATTTCTTGGAATAATTTTGTGAAATCGCAGAACAGGTTGTTATTTCACTAGAAATATCATCCTCGAAAAACATGAGAAATTTTTGAAACCTTACTTACGGCAACATTTGCTCATGTTTGGGAAATTCATTAAATTGATTGTTGTTTTCCACTTGCTTAATTAACGATTGGCATTTTTATTCCTTGAAAGTAGTGAAGGAAATCATACACCAACCAGTGTCTACATTTTAGGAAATGAAGTTACAGCACTATGTTGATGTAGTCTTTCCCGTAACCGATATTTTTCTCGAAAAAAATTAAGTTAGACGAAAATGTAGGTTTATTCGATTTCATGTGTCTCAGTACTATGGTAGATGTTTGGTACTATAGTTTCTTACATTTAAATAGTTCAAAATACATCTTTAGCAAGAGATTGCTACTCGCAGTTGCTGTAAACATTAATGTAAGGTAATATCATTTTTGCACACCCTATAGATAATTATAGGAATTTTTCTCGAATACTGTATCTATTTTAACGACTAAAAATGTATTTATTTGAATGATTCATATTATGATAGTGATATAAAGATTCTTCATCTATTTTGTAAATTAGTTTGAACAATTGCCCTATTACGTTATTGTACTATACATATTGATTATTGTATCATTTTCTTTCCACCAAGATAAAATTAAAATAACATATTTCGTATTTCAAAATAAAACTTGGCATATGAGTTCTGGAAATGTCACGACGACTTAATTAATTAAGCGACCACCAAGACATTACGATTCATACAGCATTGCCAAACACCTAAACATGTTGTAGAACTTGAATCGGAATGTGAACATTCAATGGACATCTGGGTCCAAATCTCCATCCATTTCCATCAAATTAGCACTGAAATACATCACCCGCTCCGCAGTGAATCGGTTTCATCACCAACATGGATGAAAAAAGTTATTTACAGCATCCGAAAACTTGATCCGTGCTTCGGAGAAAGAGCGCGGAAGAATTATTTTCTATCAGAAAAACCTAGCCAGAGGACAGGTCTAGATTATAATATTCCATATAAAATGTAATAAATCTGTCCGATAGTCATCCGAAAAAGGAAAGGAAAGCAGAAGCTTGGCGAGAATATACATCATGTCACCATATTTTTATCACACTATCCCAATCTTTGTATAAAAACGACCTCTATAATAATTTATAACTTTGCTCATCATAAAGTAATTATGGTACTTAATTCAACATGAAAATGAAAATCAGAAAAATAATTAAAAAATTATCATATGTCAGATTATGATAACTTTTTGCAATATTTCCTTTTCTCCTTCGTGTTTAAAAATGTATTGGTTTTTGAGGGAATGGGTCTGAAAATTCGTCAGGTAAATTCTTCCTTTTCACAACTTTTCTGATCGGAAATGAATATTCACAGATGGTCGTACCTGGTTTAATTGTAAAAACTTTGATAATTTCTTCTGAGGTTACGCTTAATTGATTTATTTTCAAGTTCTTTCATCGGAGGCTTTCCTTAGATAGCTTTGGATGTATTCTTTAGCCTATTTCAGCCTAGATCCAAATTTTTCCTATCTTTGAAATCTTTAATCGTTTCAGTGGCGCTTTCTATTTTCTCCATAGTAGTAGTAGTATTGTTAGAAGTGCTTCGACAGCCTTGGTCATTTCGCACTATTTTCTCAGGTCTGCCAAGAAAGTCTGCTTCTTTCCATTTCATATTCTCAACTATATCCTTTATTATTTCCCTCCTATTTCCTTTGTACATATTATATGTTTTAAGTAAATATCATCGAACTTAGTCAAATGTTTTCTCTCAAATATAAGCTTTGAAATATTATAGCAATGAATAAATGTTCATATTGGTTGGCATCCATCGATTACTGTTTCCGGGTTTAAACACTGTGTGACTCTGTTGTTCGATAAATTACGATAGCAAATCGGTGAGTGAATCACATGCAAAACTTATTGTAGGTACGAGTAATAAAAAAACACTAAAATCAGATAATTGAATTAATTCATAAAACGCTATAATCCAGTTTAATATAAATGAAAGATATTCTTTGTAATCTGATGATTTCCGTTTGAAGTGGAGTGTATTTGATTTTATTGTATCTTTGAAAGTATCCGATATGAATCCGGTAATACGGATTAAACCAAAAATAGGTACATACACGAAATAATATTTTAAATTAAGATTGAACTATGTTTGCAAATGAAATCACTGCGCAGATAAATTATTCTGCATATACTCGTATATGCACTGATAAATATTATTTAAAACTACATTAAAATATATCTCATGTACGAAACATCTTCCTCGTATGCATTCACCTTATTAACTTAAGATAAATTGGAGCGTATATAAATGTTACGAAGCAAGTGCGAACAATAAAAGTTATGGATATAATGGTGAACTTGTGGAAGAAATCGCAAATCATCGTAATTCCAAGTACATGTTTTCGGAGTAGTAAAGGATGATGGTAGTCAATTGTTAGATCGATAATTATCGTTCGCTTTTATATAATAAACGTTAGAGCACGTACGATACGTTGGCAATGGTGGAAGGAATAGCACGTGCCTTGACAAACACAGGAAAATAATTATGTATAATCTGAATAATGCCTTCATATTGTCATCAGAACATAAATATTTTCAACATCTAAATTTCGTAAAGGTCAGCGGGTTCTATCATCACGCCTTTCCCACCAAAATCACTCCCTAAGACGGATGAGCGTCCCCTTCTTTAGATTAACGGAAAGAAAAGTCTGAATGGGTGAATCCAGTTGATTGCCTTGAACTAAAACCGAAGACATAGGGTTTTCTAGGAGTACTATCTCCATGTTCCCAGGCGCCACAGTTTTTCACCCAATAAATTATGGCATCTTATCACTTGCTTGCGGCCTCGTTTCTCGCCTTGCGGGTATCTATTCCCCCCGAGCACATAGGTTCCGTATCAACAGGCCATTAATTATCACACTCCTTTTGTTTTTTCTAAAGTCAATCCAGATTGACTTCCGTGTTCCAGATTGGATAAAGCCTTGGAATGCATTGTTCATGGCAAGTAAACGCTCAAGGTGTTTAGTAGGAGAATTGGATTCGATTTGATATCACACACCACGACGTCAGTGTAACCTCAGTGAAAGACGTATTGTATCAGGGGATTTAATGATTTTAAAGGGAATTGAGTTAAACATTGCGTGGGTAATCTACAGGTTGTTTGTGGTCTAGAGTAGTACGCATATAGTGATTGATTGAAAAGCCTGCAGAAACCTACTGAGAGTAATAACTAAAAGAGAATAAAGCAAATGACCCTTATGACCTAGAAATGAAAGAATGGTCAAATGAAAATTCTTAAAACCCAAATAATACACACTAGATGAACGAAAAATAATAACGAAACGATGAATATTTTCTCAAAAACAGTACTCTAAACGGATTTAATCAAAAATAAAGGGGTAAAAGTTTATTTGTAATCCATCAAACTTGCAGTATTTATATTCTATGGATTTTTACTCATTTAAATTTAATACATTCGTATTATCCCTTTTCGTAAGCATTTATTCTTTTAAACATCTTGAAATATTATGATATTATAATCTAACATTGCAAACCTCATGCGTTATGAAAACTTGCCATTTTTATGAAAGATAATAATACAGACACGTGCTTCTACAAACAGCTCATCAATGAAATCGCGAATTTCTATCAACATAATTCTCAGTAAACCGCTCTGTACGTTAATAGCGAAATTGGGATGGGTTCTTTGGGAAAAGGATTCGGTTAATGCTAAGTAATAGTACAACCAAAAGAATTGAACAAAAATTAAAGGATTACAATTCACGCAGAGTTCGTATTTCCTACGTAGGTGCTCATGGTTGTATATCATCAGATGATACTTTACAAAGTCAAGGAGGTTAAGAGATTAGTATCTTCATCTTCCAAGCTGACGCGGAAGTAGATGAGAAAATGCTGAAGATGATGGTAGACGGAAGGGATTTTCTTGAAGTGGTAAAAAGGAAACAAAGGAAATGGGTGAGTGAAATATTTAAAAAAGGATGAATTGTTAATGCTTTTCAAATGAAATGCATTGGGGAAAGATTGAAGGAGCGACAGAGATTCATTAAGAAGTAGAGGATGATAACACGGCCTATCTAGAGGACAAACATGTATGAACATAAGAGTGTACAAATATCTCAGCGGCACAGTCCAAAATGTATTAAATATTAATATTTTATTTTTATTTTTGATTTTTTTAATTTTTTTAACAATTACCCAGTCTTTAATGGTCCCTCGAGGTCACATGTGACAGTACGGGGTTAGATTACTAAATTAGTTATATTTTCCAACGAAGAGGAAATAAGAATCTTCGAGAGGGTTACCATGCAACGAATCTCCATGACCCATGATGGAGATGTGCTGCGAAGTATGAAATCCCCTAAAACAAAACACAATCTGACCCGGGTTGAGACAGATTGCGCTGGTGACGTCCGCCACTTCGCGGAGTCATACGCCCAGAATGTTTTACAACTTCGGGAAAACGCTCCGAAACAGGATATATCGCGGTTAAAGGAAGTCTTGCGCATTGCGCACATGTTTGAAGAATTCACTCCGCACGGAATTCTGGGACGACAACTTACTCGCCTCATTATCTCCGTACACTTCTCAGGACTTGTTCATTGTCACCATAAGTCACGGCTGCGGTGACAATGGCCGTTACGAATCTAGGTTGATGAACTGTACTGCGTCGCTCTACTCTATTCAAGAATGGTTTATCGCTTGGAAATATTACTCTGCGTGAGAAGTGTTTTCGTACAGTTAACAAGCAACGGATAGGTATATTTTCTTCGCAAACTTTGATAGAAATTGTGTATTGTAAATTAGAATTGTAATCTTAATCTACTTTTATTACTCAAAGTTCGTATGGATGAGAATTTGTACGATGGTGTTCACCAAAATATCGAGAATCAGATGCTGAAATACTTCGCACGTTATTAAAAATCGACGTCCCACAGATAATTGGCTACTTCCTATTTTTCTAATAACCCTCTTTTACGTTGCCAATGTACAAAGTCATAGAATGCAAAAATTTCAACTAATTTACGAAAATAGATTTAAGGGTACAATTATGAATATAATAAATATTCGACAAACATTAATGTTAACAGATTATTAACAGTAATTGTAAATAACATAATCTTTTACTATCACTTTATCCTTTAATATCAGATGATTGTATTAAAAAATACATAGAATAGTAGGGTTAACTGTAACCTCTTCAGGCAAATAGTTTCATCACTTTTTATCCCGATTGGTTCTAGGACAAAAATTTAGCAAAGATTTCGGCAGTGTAATTGTAGCGAAAAGGTTTATGTAGCAGATCTGATTCCGGTTCAGAGACGATTAATTACAAAGAGAAACGGACATGAAAAATGTCTGACGGGACCGGGACTCGAACCCGGGTCTCCCAATTGCCGGTTGGTTGCTCTATCCATTGAGCATTGATGGAATGGGTAGAACATTCTGGTGGGAAAAATCAATGGATAGAGAAACCAACCGGCAATTGGGAGACCCGTGTTCGAGTCCCGGTCCCGTCAGACTTATTTCATGTCCGTTTCTCCTTGGGAATATTCTTAGGTGCACGCCTTATCGTGCCAAGTCACCTGAACCCTTTTCCTATTAAATAATTACAAACATCTGTACTTTACTTGAGAATGGAAATTTGATATTATGACTCATTTATTTATCATTATCAAGGAATTTTTACCATGGTCTTGTAACGAATTATAGTAATTATTGGAGTCGGACAGTATTGTTTCATCGAAAACAAGAACTCAAAAAGAGACTCCCTCGTGCATGATAACTTAATTTTATAGATTCTTGAGCAGATTCCAAAAAACGAATAAACTTACGAAGGTGATCTCGTCTCCCTGTTAATTCGAGTAGAGAGAAGATATTTCGCTCCCAACTCCACAGAATCCTAACCGCCGGATATCATTGTTCCCTCCGAGATATATGGCACCTTTGTCGGAGTTCTCGAAGAATCCTACATACGCCTCCACGAGGCAACTTAATCTCAGCGATGAATCACATTTTATTGATGGATGCGAAAAACTCCGCGGAGGAAATTTGTAATACACGATGCGAGGCATTTGTTCCCGCGGAATTTATGGATTTTAATTGCGGGAAAATTCTTCGGGAAGAACGGCGCTCTCCTCTTTGGAATGGCGTTGTGCGCTTCCTTACTTCAAGTTGGCAAGGAATGTGGGACTCGAGAACTTACGTCATTAAAATTAATATATGATCCATAACATTCCGACTACCGGAGAAGATACCGCATGCTGATTTATTCGAATCAAAATAATGGTTTTAAAACGCGTAACTGCATTTAATCTCCCGAACTGAAACCTCGCAACCTTCCTACTTTACTATTCATACGTTTATCAGATTTAAATGATTTATTTTATATCATATCTGTTTCATACTTCTTAGTAAGTATAAAACTTATAATTTACAATGGTTCTCTAAGTGTAGTTGCTCTACTTAAAGCCTAAAAACAGTTATTAATCTTAGTTATCTACTATATGTTTACCTTCACAAGTCTCATCTTAAATGTTATCCTTGTAGAGCATACTTCATTTCTATTGTTAATCACGATTAAAAAGGAATCAAACAGAGTCTGATGAATTGAAAATCAACTAAATTTATATTTTCGTATTTTACTTGCAAATAATTCATAAAGACTAAAAAGGCTCTTTAGCTCAATAATATCACCAAAAAAAATGTTACATAAATATCACTATCTCTTTGTAGCTTTTGTTTTGTAAACGCCGAGCCTCCGTTAGTATAGTTAACTGAAGGGGTTTCAGAAACTGTAGAATATCACAGTCGCTGCAAGAATTCAAAAATTCTGTTGTTTTCCTAATCCTAATCTACTTTTTTTAATATATAATTTTTAATAATTATTTCATGGTCACAATTAAATGTTTCCGTCGTAACTTATTGTTCTCTCGAAAATATTAATTTTTTAAATATTTTATTTCACTTGTCACAAATTTACATACAAAAAAGGAAAACAGAAATCAAGTGAAATTAGGCACCCCTTAGGAATGCCTTTTCTAGGGGGTTTTAAGGATTTTGTAGGGGTTATGTAAGAACAAGATTATCATGCCGCACGATTCAAATGTAATACTATGTTTCGTGTACGTATTTCACAAAAAAAGGGTTCATCAGTATTTAGTTATCAATAGTATTGGCTTCTGCATGAGAATAGGTAGCCTACGATATAATATTAAGGAATTATAGTGCATCATATTTGTATACGGCGATGATTCTCTTAGCAAGAATAAGTTGTTGCTGACCCAAAGAGTTGATAATTTACTCCACTTTCATTGCGATATGTGAACGGTGTGCTGTAATAAGTGTGCTGTTTTTATGAATAACGCGGCAAATTTCGTCTTATAAAGAAAACTTCCTATCAATCACTAAGTTTTTAAAATTCCATTCCATCCATCACAAATCTCTTATGGAGACATGTTAAAAGGAAAACTCGTTTCTCAGGTGTTCGATTTATGAAGGATATCAAAGAACGTAAATTATCCGTTATACAGCAGAATAGTAGTCGTTCCGAAGGTTGAATAAGTTCAATTCACTAGCTACTACAGCAAGCAAAAAATCATTCGATAAATTAAAAATTCGATGGAGATATCTGCGCTCCATTTTTTTCAGCTCATTCCATTCGTCAGAAGCAGAAGATTTAAATTACAAATAAAATTAATTGGAAAATAAAGAGAGGGAATTAATTCGGAATTCTAACTCGGAAGGATCCTCTGTAAGTTGTTGGAATGTTTCAGAAAAAAGGAAAGGATTCCATCTTCCTACTACTTTAATTATGAGACATAACTCGAAATTATTTGGATTGTTGATTCTTGCAACGTCGTATACTTTTGTTCCGTAAGTTCTTCCGGGCTTCACCGCGATGTATTATTTCCATCTTGACGACAGTTTCGCCCGCTATCGGCGTCTTCAGGTCGAAGTTCGACCTGAAGACGCCTGCAGGATAGCGGGCGAAACTGTCGTCAAGATGGAAATAATACATCGCGGTGAAGCCCGGAAGAACTTACGGAACCCAAGTAACCAGCGCCGCGGAAACCTTCGCAGTAATGTCGTATACTTTTGTCATTTTTTAGGCCAATTTGACTGTTTTGAGAAGCGAAATTATTTTCCTTGCTCGTGCGTGTCTTGATTGAAGAGCAGCGAAGAAAATAACCAGGAAGAATCTATAAGAGAATTGTATGCAGAGATCCACCCTGCCATCTGGTTTTGGTGGGCGTTAAACTTTTTTAAAGTTAGGACAATGGACGCTCACCTTCCCGTCATTGACGGAAGGAACTGTTACAATGTCAGAACCTTTCTCTTTCGTCGGAAAATGAGAGGGAATATTGGAATTTTTTTCCTGGCATCCTTTCGTCGGGAGAATGAGTGAAGTTTAGCTTATGGGAGGCCTTTGGAGACATCGATTTCCTCTATCTCTTCCCTCTGCCAATGGGTTACCGAACTTTTGTTAGCTTAGGGAGTCTTCACGGCTATATCCTATCAGCTTGAGCCTTAATGTAGGTGAAGTTGCTGCACCATTTACTTCGTGCGAAAGTGTTAGAGTGAAAACTTAACGACGACCAAGGTCTTGGGTTTAATCTACAAGCATAGAAATTCGAGTAATTTAAGCTTGGATTTGCCATAAAAGTAGCATTGGGGACAATAATTTCACCACGAATAATATCTGATTATCCTAACTGTAGTATCATTTAAATTACACGAATGAAATATTGTTTACTGTGAATAATTGTAAGTCAGTATTTTTCAATTGTTCATGTCGTAGCATTTCAGAAATATTTCATTGCATTCTTTCGTAACTCTTCCATGACATTTACCAAAGAGAATTTGATGTATTGACTAAAATACCTGTTGTTAAATACTTGATATTATGTTCCCTTTTTTCACGTCCAGTTCTTTTTATTTCCCTTGTTCATTGCCGAATATTTCATAATGAGCAGTTCTCTCAGATTTATATATTCCAATGAACGTTTTTTAATACGTATTATGAAATTTATCCTAATATTAATTGACTTAATATCTGGATATGTTAAGCATAGAGGATTCTCTAATGAGCTGTAATCGTTATACACTTAATTTTATCCAATTTTTCAATATTTGTTCGAAATTTATAGGTGTATATCTCTAGAGACGGATCAACCTATAGCTTCATTCTTTTGTGCAGCAGTGATTTTTACTGAAAAAATATGCTTGTAGTATAGTGTTTCTCTCAAAACTGTTTTTATTTGGCACGCGATTTACTTTCATTGGAAATTCAATTGTTGGCTAATATTTAAACTGAGTACTTAGATTCGCCCATTCGTAAAAATTTCCGTTCTTTATACAAATACCTAACCAATGGATGTAATAGCAATTAGCATTAAATTTGTCTCGTTCATAAGCTCTTATCACAATAGAAAAGTATGTAGTTCAAATAATTACTCAATGGCAGACAATATTTTAACGATTGAAGAATAATGTGATCTGAGCAAATAATGTTAAAAGCGCAATATCATAGAGATATTAAATATGGCCATGTGCAAACGTTCCTTTGTCTATTTAGTTGATAAAATATTAAATTCTGTACCATTCAGCTTCTAAAAACAGAAAATCCGTATGACTTTGTTCAGTGACTTTGTCTCGTTTCTATAAACAGAAAAACAATAAAGATTCCCATTTCTTATAAACAGAGCAACAATGCAATGACCCGCTTTTATCTATACCGGAGAGCAGAATACGTTTTGCTTGACAGAAATGAATTTCCTGTAGACCTCTTTCAGCATTTATATATCTGTCTCAGACTTCATTACATGAATACTGTAAAATATGCATTGGGAAACTCTCATTTTAAATGATTTACACCCATCAGCATTTAAAAGAATCTTTGACTTCAAGACAAACTCCGAGCTGGGAGAGGCTTCGGTTATTCGAAAGTATTAGGGCGAGTATCGATTAAATGCACTCCCATAACTTCTGGTGGAACAAATGAGTGAATCGCCTCCATTGTTCTTCTCAAGCGCATGGCTTTGAATAGTATTCCCGTGACATTCGCAATAGAGGAACAGCTGCACAAGAAGCGTAACAGAACACGTTTTCTGTCGTGAGAGAAAAAACCACTAGTTGAGAATAATGTCTTCAAAGGAAAGGTAAAGAATAAGACAGTATGTCTTTAGAATCTATTGAAGTGAGTTGTGCTTAAAGTCTGCGATCTTCACCACCACGAAGTCTTTTAAGGATATTATTGGTGAATTTATGTAAGTAGGATCATGTAATACACATTTCCACCTTTCTGTAGGCATACGCAATTTCCTAGTTCTCACGGTGACCGTCACTGTTTACTCAATAACGACGATCACCGTCCAATACTGGTAAACTGCAGGAGGACAGGCATTATCATATCTCCCTTTCTGTGAATTGGAAGTTAGTTGTAATGGAAATGCTATTATGGCAACCGTAATTTTGTTGATGACTACGTAACTATTTATGGATGTTTATTCAACTAATGAATCGAATATCTCTTTCCTGTTCATGAAGAGTTTATTCTTAATCTTGAAATAGTTCATGCTTTCGTAATTACGGTAAAATAGCAAAAATTCGTACTTTTGGTCAAATCCTCATAGAATACACGTCGTATACGGTTTTCAGGTTCTTTACGGACTACAGTAACTCATAATAATACAATACAAACGTCTTCATTGGGCGAAATATGAACTAGTCTAAATTTTCCTTTTAACCCTTGTCAAAATAATGTACTGATACGAAATGTAACATCGTAATAACGTGGGAAATAATAATGTGGGAAAAATTTGTGTCGCATGAGTACATAATTTCATTAACATAATATTGTAAACATATACAGGATTAGAATACTCAAACGTCGGAAATGCCAACAGTTGATGATTTTAATTGAGTATTTCTTACTTATTAAGAAATTACAATAAACCTGATGATGGCCGTCAATGGCTTAAACCGGTCGTAATAAAATATCTTGTGGATTTACTGAGTTTTGTTTTTACCGGTTGTCATGGCGTTCCATGAAGTACAGCCTTCCCATATCAAATCCAAATAAATCGATATGATATAAGCAGAATAATTTCTATTATTGTTTGCTTCTATTAACAATGCAACTATACAATTACAGTGCAATTAGCAGTGCAACAATTCAATCTCGCAGTTCGTAAACAAAAGAGTGAAAGTAGTACGATATGTTCTAATTTAGAGAAAATTGTTTCCTTTAGACTGTATCCGACACAGTTGATCCTACAATATCTGTAATTTCGTAAAGGTAAGTGTGAAGATTCTTACTATAGTTAGAAAATTATAATCTATGAAAAAATTCTAGTAAAAATTCTTTAAGAATGGGACATAATTGTATCGGTTGCAATCGTTAAGAATACAACATTCTGAACAAATATTGTGAGGTAATACACCAGAGAAAGGGTTGATTCGTCCATAAAACGCCCGAAAAATTCTCCAACAGGAGAAATGAAGATTCTTATCGAAGGTTTCATTGCCTCTCGCAGATTTTACGTCTCGATCTATCGAAACTTCTCGCAGATCGATCCGATAAGAAGGCGATCGCTGCCTTGAACGGAGCAGAACCATATCTCCGACCGAAGGAATAGGAAAAAAAAAAAATTCGATTCCTCACTTCTTTTTTTGCTTCCGTCGCACGTCTTTCGTTGGGCAAACACTCCGGAGGCTATTCAGACGTCTCCAAACATTACGACCGCATGGAAGGACCGCAAAGGGTAGAGCGCCGTCATTGCGGCCGTCGAAAGTAATATGTCTCCCGCGACGCTAGCGCCATTATTGGAAGCGCGCTTGCAGGAAGTCAGGTGTTTTTTTCTTTAACTCTCTCCCGTCCCGTAACACAATGCCGCGACGCTTCACAAAGAGGAATAAACTTTCTGGCTTACTTTCAACATTGAATGAGGGAAGGTCCGGAAGATGACATGTATGTATGTACCGTCACTTCTGTCGGTTGGGTGTTCTTTTCTACACGAAAGAAAGCGTAATCTACGTGCATATTTTCATTGCGCTTATCCTTTCTTGATAGATACATACACCAATAGCCTCGTATATTTAGAAAATTCTCCATAAATTCCTGTTTCTACACATCATGTAAGACATCCTTAAAGATTCAAAAAGAATTTTTTAATAAGATCGCCGCTCTCCTTCGGGGTTTCATATGCCGCATTTAGTAACCTTTTTTCCCTCTTTTCAGTATGTACAGCACCGCATGTCACATACCACATATGTAATCTTTGTCACTCTGGTACCGTCCATTCTTTCCGAATGTCCAAGCCACATAAAGAAATTCATAAGTCAATAAATCCCAAATCAATTTATTTAATATTAACGTCTATGTTTTTCGCCTAAGACGCATAGATAGACATAAGGCAGTATGGCTAGTTTACGGATTAATTACCTCTAAGAAAATGCTTAATATAATACGAGTATATATTAGAGATAAGCAACAGTGTATAACGTCAGCATTATAAATATTAGACATTAAAGTTTGGCACATATTTCCATGCAACTAATTCATATTTAACACAATATCAAATTTTCCTTTTGCATGAATGACTGACATTATTTGTTGTAGCAACGTAAGGCAGCCACGAATAAATATTTACTGTTGAAACCTTTCGTCAGCCGTTGTCGCGTTTAACTTTTCTAATTGGCTTGATTTTCATTTCTCTTTTATAAAATTTATCGGTAAGATTTATTAGAGTTCTCATATTTATTCCTCTTAAACTCCATGTACTTATTTTTTTACCCCTTTCACAAACGGAAAATTTTTCAGATGCTTGTAACATTTTTGAGGCTGTTTTGAAATAGGGGAAAGGTACGCTTTTGATTATCAGTTTGATTGAAACATCTGATTACGACAATATGGTCTGATGAGAAAAATAGAAAAAGTTATTTTTCATTAAGAGATAACTTTCGTGAGTATTCAGAAGCAGAACAGGCGACACCTGTGTTTTATATACAAAAGTTTTCTTTCTTCGAATGAAAGACGGTGTCAACAATATCAGAATAACGAGTATTTTGCTCAAGAATCCGTGTGTTCGTGTATTGAGTTCCCTGCAAGTTAAGTGGCACAATGTTTGTCGTCCTGTATAAAAAAATTTATTCATCAGAACCATCTAATTTTCAAGTTGTATATGGTTGTGTGCGGTCAACAGGTTGCTTAATTTATATAATATTTCCGAAATTTTTATACATTTTGTATTATTTTTACGTAAGAAGAATCATAGTTGAACTGAAATCTCTGTTTCCAATGTATTTTAAATATTTGCAAAGCTAAACATAATTGTCATTTATTTTCAAATTAATTTTAAAATTGTATGTTAATTTCCATCAATATACGCAATATGAATCATATATTGCTATAAACAAGGCAACAATACAAGATTATAATTCTGCTAGCAGCGTAGCCGCACAGTGGTGGATGTATGTGTTGTATACATTACATTATTTTATAGTAGCATCTTAAAAGTACAATAGGAAGTATTTAGGAAAAGAGAATCTGCTATAGGCCGCATAGAGCATACTACGTCAACTTTCATGTTACGAACTGTACAGACTCAACTGATAACCACGAAAAATTCAACGAACCGTTAAAGAGGCGGTTTACCGTGCCATTCCTTTCCTTTCATTTCTCCTCACTTTCTGCTCTGTATTGCTTGAATTATTCTGCGGGTCGATGTTTCATCTTTACAGCCCAAGCAATGCATTATATCCTTTCTTTACTGACCTCCGCTATATTTTTTACCGAAGAGAGTTTCAAAATTATTGCCGAAAACGTATTTTATTCTCTTCACGAAAAATGCTGCACCGTTGCTCATCGCCCAGCACTACCTGCTGAAGTCCATAAATTCCCATCCACTTTTCTCGGACCTCCTAACGGGACTTAAAAAAATCGAAATGCGCTTCGAATTTATCGATATTATTTCGGTGTGGTCAAAAATTTAACTCGTGTTTGGAGTGAAATGTGCGAAGGACTTGGTGAATCGACTCAGTTTCAAAATATTGAGGTCTGGGTTGTCAGCACCTCATTTATCCCTGTGTAATTGTCCATATTTTTTGGTTCAACACCAATTACTGCTACCACTAAAATGCTATTGTATCGTTTTTTAAGCTCGTAACTTAAAACTAAGGAGTACACTTTTTATGGACCGAAATTTACTTGCGACATTGCACCGAACCCATTTTCGAATTAAGAAGCTTGTTTGAAATTAAATACAATGTAAGGTGTCTTTTGCAAGAAAAACTTTCCTTCACAGATGCATACATATATAAACATACAAAGCAAATGTTAATACATATATCTTTCTTGTTAGCGAAATTGAATCCTTTCCAATTCATATTCCTTAGGCGATACAGTATTTCCCGTGAATTGCCGCACTCTAAAATCTAAGTAAATGCTTAAATTCCGGGAATTTCTGTAACTTACTACCAACTTTTTTACTGCTAATAGTGAGCAAGGAAAGGCATATAAAATCTATTATTTACTTATTTATTTATTTAAGTATTGCTATAGTATGAAGATAGTCAGGTGACAGCTATAACCCTTACATTAAGTCTTAAATATTTACATGTACAACATTTTTACAATCAATACTAGTGGTAATTTTAGAATTATTTTGCTCTCTTCTGTCAATCATAACCTGTCAATCATAACCATTTATACCATTTATACCATTTATATTTATAATTCGCCAAGGATTTACATGTAAGTAATTAAAGGTTTAATATGTACAACGAAATGAATTATAAAATAGAAAATAGAAACTAATGGTTTTAATACTCATTACCGAAATTCAAGAATTTTCAGGAAGTAAGCGAAATGATTCATTCACTTGCGCGTCAATATCTCATTAATATTGAAAGATTTATTTTTTTCACTCTTTCGCAGTCATAAGAATTGATAGTTTCTTTGAAACTTAGAATCTTTCGTGGAGTAAATGGGTAAAAATAAAAAAGGGCGTTTTTTCTTTACAGAGTTGGTAGCTAGAAAAAAAATATCAATGTATCGAAGTGTAATCAGGAAGTGTTTTCACTCACTTTGTTCTTTTAGTAGCCAGAGACGTTTTAGCTTCAACCTTTAAGATTACTCTTCATATAACTTGAATTTACTTTCGGTTTTCAATCTTTGACTAAACTAAAGAGATGGTCAGTCACCCTCGCTTTCAAGTTGAAAAGAGACAGAGGGAAACCGAGTACGCATTTGCGGCTTCGTGTCCTATTCCATAAGTGGATTGGCCACTCTCAATGGACTACCATCCCGTACTAATGAGCTACTATTTCCTCTTACCTGCCCTCTGTTATTTCCGCCGATTATCTTTCTTCGAGCACTAAGAGCCCAAGAGAACAAAGAGGGGGAGGAAATAGATTCTCCCTTTTTCCGACGCGTAGCCCCTTTTCCAGTCGCGAAAATGTAAAGGCCGGAGATTGACCTCGGCGAAGGAACTCGTTAGGCTTCGAAATCTGCGCGTCACAGACAAACGACCGAGTGAGCAAGTGGTAAAGGCGTTTGCAGTCTAAGTGATTGCATTTCCACGTGCAATCGATTCAGTTCCGGATTCACTTGCTCAGATGCGCGACTATGCCTGGATGGTATAAAAAGACGGTTTGCCTTACTAGGGGCGTAGCCCGGATTTGTCCCTGGTGGGGTTTAGTAGTAAACACAGCATTACCTACAACCCAAGGGCAGGAATACTTCCACCCAATATCTAATGAAAATAGAAAATGATTTATTTTAACATGTAAACCCTGCGGTGTTTGTGTAACATAATTGCGAGAGACCATCTACTCGCATTTATCGTTGGCCGTGTTCTCATGGGGGAGGGGAACCCCCAAAACCCCTCCTAGGCTACGACTCTTTGTCTTTCGATGAAGCTCTGAGCTTACTCGTTTTATCAGTGGGCAGAGGGGCTTAAGTTCGAGTGGAAGGCTGGAAAAATTCTTGCTATCACAGCCAAATCTTCTCCGAAAGAATTTTTGAATTGAAATCGACTGAACCCGCGCTATTTTGCGATACATATGGATATTCTTCGGAAATTTTATGCATGTGAACATTTTTATGTGTAAATAATTATAATTTTCACCATTTAAACCTTCTTGCTCATAGGTACTTAGCTTTTTTGTTAAACTTTTGTGACGTATGTCTCTACTATAATAAATGATATCAATGTTCACCTTAATAAATTTCGTGCATTTATGGTTCACACAAATGATCCTTTAGTTCTCAGTCTTTAGCTGTTTGACTATATATAACGTTTTACCCCTTTCAAATGTTGGGATGGATAGCAGTGGTGATAAAATCAAAACGTTTAGCGTCGTTCGGAAATTCTTTGATTGCTTTAGCAAGATTTTAGCGTTCAGAAAGAACGCTATAGTCTATGGCAACGTTTTCGGATAGTAATTCTTTAGCATGAGTTCTTTCTGATAAATTCGTGCTTTTACTGAATACCTTACCGGAAATCGCTGAAAGTAGTATGTGATGTAATAAATTTTGCACGTAAAGGGAAATAATAAATCTTAACCCAACCCAGTTGTAAGTAGCGAAAATATGAATTTAACCGAAGAAAGAGATGAAAAGAAGCCTACATTTCTGATAGTTATTCGAGTAAGTTTTCCAAACAAACTAGTAGCGCAATACAGGGGTTTCGCGAATCTTTTATGCTTAGATGTTCCACCAGGTTAACGTCGTGATATCGAGGCATTATTGTTCAACGCAGTTAAAGGAACTAATCGTTTGTGTCTTATCCTGTTTACCACCAAAACTACGATTAAAATTTCATTAACAAGGATTTCTTTTAAAGGGAAGAGTTACTTGTTTGTTTCAATTTTCAATTTCTTCAGCCTTTTCCGTAACATTTATTCTTTCGAAAAGGTATAGTTTATAAGGATTGAATTTTTTCCAATTTTTTTAACTGTTTGAATTATTGTGGTGTTTTGTTCATAAAAGTTTTTATTTATTAATTATACAATTGCGTGGTAATAAGAATATTTTTCTATATGNTATATCCTATTATATCCTTAAATATCATAGTTCCACTCTTTGGGTGGATGTATGACATTACATCGACCCGCTCTCTATGTTAATGTTTGTATTGTTTGATTTACACATTAGGACAAGCAATATATTTGACATTATGTATTGTCTATACCAGAAGTGGGCAACTTTTTTTAGAGTACGTGCCAAATCGGCCATATCTCTGCCAGAAAAATTTTTTTAGAACATTGTATTTGCTATCTAGATATTTGATTTGCGATTATCTAAGTCGCGTAAATCTTACTGAATTTAAAAAATTATGACATTTTTTACCCTAAAAATTGAATATAAGTTTGGTAAGGACTTCTTACGCGTACCAGAAACAAGCCACCACCGTGGCACGTTTGGCATGCGTGCCAAGAGTTGCCCATCCCTACCACTAACTATATTAACTGACCTGCTTGCGAAGAATGTTATTCTAGTTCTTGTTTTCTTTACTCAGTGTAAAGATTCGGAATATTTTCGGAAAGAGCGTTACAGTTGTCAGCGTTGAGATCTTGCTTGGAAAGAATTTTTGAGTTGGATTTAGATCTTGTTTGCGGTGAATCAGAACACACTTAAACATTTTCAATTGTGATAAGGTTATATTTTTTTTGCTTTGGTTATAAAATATGTACCCATTTAATTATTTTACTCATGAAAAGTAGTTCATTTGAAAATGTGATTCATCTTGGACCAAATATTGTGTAAAATATTGCACTTTCTTATATGACTGTACAAAAATTTTAACTACAATTTGATGTCTAGTAACGAACATATCGAATTATTATTTATTTAGTTATTTTACAATTTTGCCGCAGATAAACCCTGGGTCAGGTGACGACGTTTTATTATATTAAATTCAACAACTCAAACAGTATCAAAAAGTTCTACAGACATGAATACAAAGCAATTGAACATAAGTAACCCAATCCACATGATAGAATATTTTACAAACCTCACATCTCAACTTACAATTTGAATAGCTACAATTGAATGTCAGACTACAACCTATACAGAAAGTATGTATATTTACCAAGAAATCTATTATAATAAAACTTCAAAATAATAGTACATACATAAAAACCTCTCCCGCTAAGTAAAATTTATTACGAAATACACTAATTTACAATTCAAACAGCTATAATTTGCAAATCAATCTATAACCAGTGACAGCATTATGTATTTATATTTTAAAATCAACTCAAATAATTAGCAAATCAATAGAAATAGAATTAATGCTGCATGTCAGTCTTACTTGAACTCTTAGTGTTAATTCTATTTATGTGAATTATTGTGTGTTTAGGTCATTACCACCGTTTATTACCCTACCAAGCAATCCCATACTCGTATCAAATTTCGTTATCGTCAGGCTCACTCGTCTAAGCTATTTGCAATATTGTCTAACATTTGTTCCAATATTTGTTAATATTTAGAGATTTTATAGTAGAAATGTTTATCCCGCGTAAGCATTCCTTTTATTCATTACATTATTAAATGTTTGATACTATAGATCGCAAAAACTGATTTAACGCATACGGCATGAGTCCTGAAATCAGATTCCTTCGTTCGAATCACTGGGTCGCAAAGCACGTTCCCAAGGCTGTTACGGGGAAAATTATGGCGGTATTTCCCTTCTAAGGAAGCAACATCAGAAAATCTATTGTTGGCACGAGTGCTTCTGATGTTAAAGAAATCGTGAGATTCAGTGGATAAGGCCAGGGTCAAGGTTGCCAACGAAAGAGACTGGATAGCTCCAAAGCCTCTTTTCTTAAGGCCTTTCCTCTTCCACCGAAACTTCCATTTCGCTTAACTGCTTCCAAATTTGGCCAAAGGAAACAACTAGGGAAGAAGGCTTCCAACTTTATCGCAATTTTCACGCCTGATTATCAGGTGCATCTTCTTTATTGCTTGTTATTTTCCATGTTGAACGCATTGTAAGTGGCTTCGGCTTTTTCTTAGCCCTGTCATGGAGTGCTTTTTTGCCTGCAATCATGTTTCAACGCACGCTACGGGAATATCCTCGAAGGCCTAATGTAGGCGAGTATGGGGTTTTTGTTCTTTAAAAATGTCGAGTGTTCATAGATGGCTCCCTTTGCCACGCACGTGGAACTGTAATGGATACCGCTGTTTTTTTATAAACGAGAACATACTTACGAGTATAGACAACTAGGGGTAGTAGTTTTACCTAGGAGATAAATTTGTGTTTACCTTGAATATATCTTTCTCTCATGCACAAAAAACCTCGCGATATGAAACATTGAGAAACGTTACGATTGTTGACCTTAAGAAATACATAAATGGTAAATTAAAAATAGATATATATTGTAAATTAACTATCACTCGGATGAATCCACTATAAACTCGATTATATCCTAAACAATATATTGGAACTGACCGAAACCTATAGAAGTTTATTACATTTTAATATGGAATACTTATGCAGTTTGTAAAGAGTATTAGTTAAAAACTTAAAATATAGTTACTATAGGATAGTGTATTCTTATTATCAATGCGAGAATGGTAACTCCCTCCTCACTATAAAACACATACTCAGTGATTGCCAGAATCACATCAGCCAACGGAGAAAATATTTGGAGACACTGAAAGAAATTCTTGCTGATTACCACAACGAAATGAATGAAGTTATTTCCTTTATGAAGGAGACTAGACTTTTCCAAAAACTGTGAGGATACTTTTGGACAACTATCCATTTTATTTTGTACTTTTTGTCTTCTCGAGAGCTAATTTTAAAAATTTATGTTATTTTAATTTTTAATGTTTTTCAATATGACCCACTCTCAGCATGGCTGAAAAGTAAATTATACTTTTCGTTTTGATAGAAAAATTGAGTAGTAGATATTACAGTTTCCAATACCTGAGATACTGAGAAGGTGCAAAATTACCTTAGCTTTTGAGGCACCTTAATGAATACATTACTACTACTACTACTATTTTATTACTATAATCAGTTAGAAACTTCCAGTCAGTTTTAAGACTCAAAGATCAGTTTCAAACGTCTTGCTAAACTATGGTTTTTATTTAATCCAAACGCTTTAATACATTGTTTAAAATGTCTACGGTGATGAGAAATTCAATTGATCACTCGTGTTTTTATTCAAGTAGTCGTTTTTACTTTAGTATCTACAGTAATATTTTTATAAGAAGTTCGTTCTTAAAATAAAACTTCTTGGAAAATTTTCTGTACAAGGAAGTAAAAATATATGGCAAATTCCTTACATAAGCAGATCCTATCTACCATAAACGGGCATGATGGTATTAATGGTATGGTCAGATTTATTTTATTGGTTTTAACTTGAAGTTATAAATATTTCATCCCATTTAATTCATAGTCTTGATTTGTAGCAGGAAATAGATTAAATTATAGTTATACCGGCGTGGGAAAGGCTCGTCTTCCTCTAAACACTAATTTTTGGTATATTTATATGCATTTGCATCTAATTTCAAAGTTTGCTGAACTAGAAAACTAGTTTGTAACATGCTAAATGGTGTTAATTTCTGAAGGAAATCTCCTAAATTTCGAATTATTTTCTTCTAGGAGAACGGAGTATAACTTTAAAAGTAAATCAGACCTAAAACTGGAATCCCATTCATTATATTTATTACTATAAAAGTAAGAGATCTTATGGTATTAATGCCGTATGCGATCTAAAGTAAATTCTTTTCTTTATCCTATTATATCCTATTATATCCTTAAATATCATAGTTCCACTCTTTGGGTGGATGTATGACATTACATCGACCCGCTCTCTATGTTAATGTTTGTATTGTATGATTTACACATTAGGACAAGCAATATATTTGACATTATGTATTGTCTATACCAGAAGTGGGCAACTTTTTTTAGAGTACGTGCCAAATCGGCCATATCTCTGCCAGAAAAATTTTTTTAGAACATTGTATTTGCTATCTAGATATTTGATTTGCGATTATCTAAGTCGCGTAAATCTTACTGAATTTAAAAAATTATGACATTTTTTACCCTAAAAATTGAATATAAGTTTGGTAAGGACTTCTTACGCGTACCAGAAACAAGCCACCACCGTGGCACGTTTGGCATGCGTGCCAAGAGTTGCCCATCCCTACCACTAACTATATTAACTGACCTGCTTGCGAAGAATGTTATTCTAGTTCTTGTTTTCTTTACTCAGTGTAAAGATTCGGAATATTTTCGGAAAGAGCGTTACAGTTGTCAGCGTTGAGATCTTGCTTGGAAAGAATTTTTGAGTTGGATTTAGATCTTGTTTGCGGTGAATCAGAACACACTTAAACATTTTCAATTGTGATAAGGTTATATTTTTTTTGCTTTGGTTATAAAATATGTACCCATTTAATTATTTTACTCATGAAAAGTAGTTCATTTGAAAATGTGATTCATCTTGGACCAAATATTGTGTAAAATATTGCACTTTCTTATATGACTGTACAAAAATTTTAACTACAATTTGATGTCTAGTAACGAACATATCGAATTATTATTTATTTAGTTATTTTACAATTTTGCCGCAGATAAACCCTGGGTCAGGTGACGACGTTTTATTATATTAAATTCAACAACTCAAACAGTATCAAAAAGTTCTACAGACATGAATACAAAGCAATTGAACATAAGTAACCCAATCCACATGATGGAATATTTTACAAACCTCACATCTCAACTTACAATTTGAATAGCTACAATTGAATGTCAGACTACAACCTATACAGAAAGTATGTATATTTACCAAGAAATCTATTATTCATCGAAATCATTACACTAATACGGAATACAGTACAAAAAACTAATGTCATTACATAAAGTTATTGAGCAGTACATGAAATTATTCATTAGCACATCAAATTATTGATTGGCGAATCTAAACACAGGCACTAGGCTATGAATACATAATCACGGTAACGAAAGTTGGAAGTATATTTTCCTCTTCAAAACCACAAATGGTGGGTCAAAAACCTGTTAGAGGAAAACTTATCGATGGCACCTCATAACTCAAGATGGGGGTGTAAAAACTTCCGCGAAAGAATGCTTTAGCACCCTGAATGTTTATTACCGTTGCTACCCATCCCTCAAGGCTCAGTAACCGCTGGTCGTAATTCCATTCCAAAATTGGTAGGGGCCTTAAAGGATCACATACCGAAAATTTCAACGCCGGAGATCGTATCGATCCTCCACCGCGAGATGTCACGTCGTTCGGCGCGAGAACAAAAGAGCAACCGAAAAGATGGCGCACGAAATGAGAAACGGGAATTGCGCGTTTATTCTCCACCGAACCCTCACGTTTCTTGGTGGGGCAGATGGGAAACGGATAGAGAAAAAATAAAAAGTGACAAGCGTGGCCGGATAATGCGAATCCGACTGATTTACCGTTATTGCCGCTTTCGCGGGTTTTGTTGGCGGTAATAATGAATTTTGCGATCGTCTGTAGCTGTGGCATTGTTTCAGGGAGATCGGTGTTTTACGGTCACGAAAATTAATGCCGCTCACAAGGATTTCGAGCACCAAACCAATTTGGAATAAAATGTTTTCCGCTTTCTTCCTTGTTTCAACGTTTTTTGCAGCAAGAGTTCGGAAATGTTTTTCGTTGTCTGAGTTATCACTCTTCTTTCGCAAGAGTGAGTTACGCATGGATAGAATGTAAATCTTGCATAAATATTCAGTTAAATTTATTTTAGTGTGATTTGAGGATGAAAAGATGCTGTTTTGCTTCGGAAAATTGAATTTTTCTCCTGCATTATCTCATATGTGTTAAATAAAGATACAGGCCCGATAATTTAACGTATCTAAAAAATGGGGTTGAGGTAAAGTTAATTTTAGGCTGCAAACAACTTGATCATTCATCATTCGTAGCGAAAATATCGAATTATTATTGATAAACATTCAGTTAACAAAAGGCATTAATATTGGTATTATAAATTTAATTTCTGAACTAACTGAATTTTTATTTTTCAGTTACTTTTAATGTTAATTTTAGGTCTCAGTATTCTAATAGTTGGTTTATTTTGAGGTGAAGAATGTAATTAAATTTCTATGCACTAGTATATGATGAATTAGCATGGATATTAACTATTATCTTCACTTTAAAACAAACAATGGTACCATGCCCTAAAGAGAAGATTAGTTAAAGCCCACTTTAAGTAGGCATTACAATACTGGGAATTAGGATAACTTAGCATTACAAGGAATGCACCCAGGAAGAGCCAAATACGATATATAAATGATTTGAGAAATTCTCGCAGGTCCGGATTCGAGTCCCGGCCTTCTCAGACTTTTTCACGGACATTAATACTTAAGGTAAATGCTTGAAGATTGAAAAAATAAAGCGCGAAAGCCAACGAATATTCCCTAAAATTAAATAGTAAGATTTGAAGAATGATGTGCCTAAGTTCTCGTAAAGCCAAAAGTAAAATAAATTGATGTGGATATTTGACCTACCCTCTGATCTTTCATCTTCCCGAGTGCTAGGGGGTCGTCATCTCCTTTGCCATTAGCTAAAAATAGCTTTGGAGAAGGAATGAAGTTTACTAGACCAATTAAGGAAGATCTTTCTTGTTTTCTTTCTTTGAGCCAATTACTGAAAGATACATTATCCTTTATCTTGCACCAAGAGACAAATGAAAAATTTTCATCGTATATCGTAGCGGTAACTCCTGTATGTAATTAACGTTACATCATGATTACGGTTATTTAAGCATTCCATGATCCTCAATTTGACAACTTTGAAACGGAAATGCGGGTTGAAACATTACATCCCTTTGCAATATTCTCAAACGTGACGGTGTCTATTCTTCATCGTAAGTTCCATATAAAATTATTCAGATAATTGCGGATGGTAATAATCCTACAGCATTTACCAGGAACTGCAAATACACGATATTTCGCACATTTGCAAATTTAGCGATTTTGTCGATAGATTTAGCGACTTTTCCCTTCTTTTACAAACATTTTCTTCTGTTTCAACTTCTCACAATCGATGGTGCTCGCTCTCTTACGTCAACCCTCCTCTACGTATTCTTAGCATAAAATCTTCGCCTTACTTTAAATTAAATAAACAGTACATTCAGTTGACAGAAGACAAATATTGGTTTTATACATTTAAATTGTGTAATTTCTGAACTAACATTCCATTTATAGAAGCGAATTTGAGCTGTTTTATTTTTCAATCACTTTTAAGGAATATTATTTTCTGAATTTAGCGACTTTTCAGCTACTTTACAGGGTGCATTTAGCGGCATTTTAGAAAGCAAACGGACATCTCTGATTCTCCATAAACCGAAATCTATGAAACGTTGCTTCACTCCATAGTGTCCGTAACTCAGTTAGTGTTGTGCAAAAATTTCAAGGAGTTTTAAAATTTAATAATAACTTAGGCTTATCGGCTTATCCCCCCACCTCCACTGGCACCTTCTCGAGGACCCAAACAATAGCTTAGCCGACCTAATTATCCTCTAACAATCGCACGAGACTTCATTAATCGATTATCGATATTTCCGGCTGCGGAAACCTCTTTCAGACGTCCCCTCACCGTTAGGACCAAGCGGGTGCTGGTGTGGGAGGACTCGAGAGGGTGAGGGCCTCCTCTTATAGAATTCCAAAGTGGGTATATAGAGACCCCCCAAGTAGATCTAATTTCCCTCCCTTTAATCTTTACTTTAATTTCTACATCATCTTTTCTCAGCCTTTTAATTAATTACATTCTCAAAAAGCCTAACGGAATTCGCTTATTAAATTTACTTTAGGACTCCCGGTGCTATAAAACAATGACCGTGTTGATTGCTTTAAGAAGTGTAAAGGCCTTCTGTATCTCTCATCATAAATCTCCTGGTATTTGATTAATTATGTGCAGTGAAGTTGCGCATTGACAGGTATAAATTTTGTAATCAGAAAAAACTGAGCTTTATCCGCAGTATAACACTATAGGTATCATTATTTCGCTAAGTTTTATCGCGAATTAAGTTACTAGAACTATAAAGAAGATTCGGAAGGTATTTTAAATGAAGTATTTATAATTGACGAGTTCCTATCTTTCATTGTATCTTAAAATTTTGGTCTTCCCCAAGAGTAACATAAAAACAATACCTTTCGTATTGCTTCTGTATCCCTTTTTTCATGGATAGCAATTGATAATCTCCGTCGGAAACATTCAGGTTGTTGCATTTGATACGAGCAAGTCTAAATATCACTGTCAATGTTTCAGTTATTAGTCTAAATCATCTTAACAACGTTCTCAAATGGTACCTGCTAATATTATTTTTCAATTTCAATTATTCAATATGCCTTTTTTACTTACAAGGAACATACTAGGGTTGTGGGTGACGGATTCCCTGGGGTTACCTACCCTGAAAGTCTCCATAGTTGAAAACTGGTGTGTGTTTATTTTCAATTTCCAAAAAAACGAATTTATTTTAATTTGCCTGTGTATCATGTATAGGAATAGCCACTTTCTTAAACCATTCCTCCTATAATATCTGATGCCATTCGTCTTTAGAGCAATACATAAGATTAGTATATATTTGTATATATTTTACCCTCTAGTAGTCGCAGTGTACTACTTTTGTTTTTTTAAATTTATAAATATCCATCTTTATAGGTATGTTCTAAATCCAAAAATTTATATGACTTTCTATATAATTTTATCTATATTTCCTACCATTTTAGAGTAATTTTCAATTCTCATTAATCCTTATCAGGTTTTAAAGGATTTATTAATAAGGGAAAATATTAATTACATGTATATAATACATATTGCCTTTTAAATAAGATTTTTCCTTTTTTCTGACAGTAGCTTACAACAATTCTTTTCACCAAGCCTCAAGCTAAGAATTTTCATCTCTAGTACGTAGCATCATAATTCCATATAGATATTTTACCGATTTTCGTTTATATTTATCTATATCTATTTTACTGAATTCTATAAATTTCCTCTTGAATTTGCAAATATATACGATATCCATCAATTTTTCACAATAACAAATGTCTTTTTTCTCTCGATATATTTCTATACACTCATATGAATTATTGTCGATAGCTACCGCTTTCTGGATCTAATCGGTGGTAATCGATTCTTCGATATAATCCTGAGTTATCGATAGTAATCCTTTCATATCCTGCCATCTTGAACGCTTTTCTTCGCCGTATTTATCCTTTTAAAATCTCTTGGCTCCCTCTAATACCTTCATTTGTCACGCTTCGCAGAACATTTCTCCTTAACATAATGTGACGACTTCTCTGGCTATCGCGCATCTGCGAGATCTTCTCAAGGCTGTTTTCGGTGTCCAAAGGGAATGATAGGAAGAATCTGTTCATGGCAGGTGCTCGGAATGCAAAGGAAGGGCGAGAGACGGGGATGTTTTTGAGTTTTTCGGCCACTGCTATCTTTTGAACCTTCCGCATGACGCGTTAGATTGTCTTATTTCGTTTCCAAACAGTTCACGCCTCTGTGTCGCCGAATACGAAAGCTTGTCCTGAATGGGTAAATAGAATGATAGCTGCAATAGTTAATGAACGTTCTATGATGTTACCACTTGGTGAGGTTTTTTGAAGAAACTCCGAGAAAATTTTCGTGAATGTTTTCGTAAACACGTATGATAGGTATACGAGTACGTCTGTGTTAGCTCTACATTAGTTTCGCAACAGCTTAGTGACACTTGGTCGAAGTTTCTATGAATTTTCCGAGAAAAATGTTATTTAGTATCCCTGGTGACAGTTCATATGTGCATTAGAATCATATGCTTTTCTAGAACATCTTGAGGATATCAAAGGGGTTAAAGCTTCGATTTTGTAATGTAATTATGATGCTCTGGGTAGCTCACGGAAAATATTTGGTTGTTTTTTACTGAAGTATAAATCTTTCTGTTCTTCTTTCCGCCTAAATATAAATTTGAATTGATGTTTCCTTGTGAAATTATTTTTTTGTCGCTCAAATTCAAAAATTTTGCATAAGGCGAACACATGGTTTTGAACACAGGATATTATCCCCACCAAATTATGTTCAGTTATTCTGCCATATCACTTTCTTCTACACTAATTTATTCAAATACGCATCCATAATTAATTTCCTATCATCCAGATATTTTTATCAGTAGCCCTTTTCCTAAATTGATTCATCATTCCCAACGAATTTTAATAAAAGGAGAGTGAATCGTCGAGTCCAATATTAGCAATAATCGAGGAATAAACCAGGATACCGGAATGCCAAATTGGCTGCGCGTCGGCTTTTGGTGGAAGTAGTTCCGGGTTCGATACCTTGCGAGGGTCCACCAACATGGGTGTGATTCGTCGTAGTTAATGTGATTCGTGATTAATGTTGGATACGTAATTGTATTTTTCTATCTATTTCGTAACCTCTGATGTAGTTTAAAGGAGACTATAGATCGAAATTTAGATTTTTATGCCTCAAATTAATGCTCAAAGTAGACCAAATATAGAGCTACGAGCTCCCAGGGGTTTAGCCAGAAATTCCTTGTGGGGGGGTCCAAATTTTTTTATCCTACTAATTGCACGTTCTCTTCATCCGCAAGTATCTCGGCACTCATTCCTCGTTCTAATTGAGGCGGATCTAAGTGGGCGGGGGGTCCGGACCCCAAGAGCCCTCCTGGCCACGCCACTGCTATCTCCTATCTATTGTTAAAGAATGAAATGATGGTGATAAAATGGGACATCAACGAAAATACTAACCGTTCCGTGCACAAATGAACGAGTTTTCGTTTGAAAATCAGTCCTGAACTTTCTTATATCAGAAGTGAAAGGGATAAGAAAATTCTCCGCTTTTGAGGATTCGAGCAATTGGAATTCACCAGAAACATCCTGTTTTTCTAGTTTATGAAAACGGCCCTGAACTACAGAAAAAAATGTGTAATCCTTAAAAAAAGTTAGTAGATAAAAGGAAGCAGAGATCGATAGCATGCCGGTTTTGCAATTCTTCCTCCTATAGATCCTGTTTTATTCCGTTTTCCTGCTACTTTTATTTTCTTCTTTTTCGTCTACACTCCCTGGTCTTTGCCCTCAGTTATCCTCCAGAGATCTTTTCCCAATGGGTGGCGTTTCCGTGTCACATTAGTGAACGGCGGAAGTAGAAAAAAATCTCAATCCCTCGCGACTCGATCGTCGATTTGACCGCTGAATCGCTCTTCAATTCTTATTCTTGCGCTCCGATTAGGCATCGTCATGGAGATCGGGATGTTGACGCCTGAACGTAATCACTCTTCGACAGCGACGATGGAAAGGCGTGATTGAATCAGCGGAACCGATGGAGAAGAATGACATTATCCGAAGGCCTCGACTCGACACCTCACCGCGTATCCGTTCAATTGAACTAAATAACGAGCCATTCAGATCTGAAGACTTCGAAAGACAGGAAATTCTTCTGATATTTCGAGAGGGGAACATTCTAGGAGTTCTAGAGCTCTAGGAGTATAAACGCGATTCTAATTTTTCATAGTTAAAGACTTTCTTCTATCATCAATAGTGGTTGATGTAATGAGGGACTAAGAAATCAATATTGCCATTCAATGAAGATGTTTTATCATTATTATTATGGTCATCATCATAGTTGACGTCATCATAAGCATCATCATCATCACCATTATTATTATTATCATCATCATTGTCTCCATTATCATCATTATTATTGAGTGAACTAGGACTAACCGGTCAATATTTCGGGAATTCGACATAAATCATATTCTGTTGTCTTTTTTAATGTCAGTGTTTTTCTTAGAAAAAATTTAAGGTTGAAATTAAGAAAATTTTAGTTCCTTCATCTTTTCTATTAAAATTTCAACAAAATTGTATACCTTCTCATTCTTAGCTCACAGTTTTATGAGCAAATGTTGCTTTCGACAACTGCTTATAAGAGCTCTACAGAGCTTCGAATAATCAATAATCATTGACCTCGTATTGTTTTCTGCGGCTTTTCCACCACTTAGTGTTAATGCAAAATACAATCATAGAATCATATGTCAGAAATTTTAGCATGCATATTTAAAAGATAATAACAAAGTGTATTATTTTTCAATCTCTTGACAGATCTAGTTTGCTTTTTAATATAATTTACGCCACTTTTAATTGGATATGAAAACGAAGATTATTCACAATACTTTGTATCACTTTAATGTAATATTCCTTAGGGTGAGTTGCTTTTTCGTTACTACTGTAACGAACCATTCACTTTTCTTTTACTCGTTATAAAGTTTCACCGGTCGCCTTCGCATTTGCATCACACGACGAATAAAATCTTATTATAGAGATTTTATCATTATTTCACACAGTAGTCACTTCACTGTTATGTTAGCTATGAGTTCAATTTATGTATCAATCGATTATTTCTTATTTTTTGGTATGCATGGCAAATCTAATGCCACTTTAATTTACTCTATTAACGAAACATTTACGTTAAGTCAGCAAAAAGATGCGTCACTCACGTCTATCATTTGCACTGTAACATGGTAGTCAATATTTTTATTGAAAACAACGTAAACATTTACGGTTTTGATTTATTTTATTGGGTATTAGAAGCGTAATCGCATATTTGAGTATGGTGATGTGCAAAAGTATGAATGGGATACGGCTATTCGATTTAAACAAGAAATCATGGTTTACAATGAAGAAATGCACCTATTGAAATAGTTAATAATAATTGACATAAGTATTCATTAATCTAATTAATTGAATTAATCTAATGTAACATGAATCAATAGGATGAACTTACCAGAAATTAATTTTCTAAATTCGACCATTAGAATTTAATTTTTTAAAGGGAAATTAAATATGAAAATTATATATTTCTTATACTTTACCAACACATATGAAATTTATGTAATCAG
>KZ308187.1:1079912-1092096 GCA_000376725.2 Ladona fulva | reverse complement strand
TAATTATATATATAAAATATAATTTATAATTATAAAAAAAATACATTGCTACAATACTGTATATTTCATTCAGTGTAGATAAAATATCATTATTTTTATATTAATACATATTACATCAAACTATTACATAGAACTTATTATTATTAGCTAAAAATCACTAAAAGTTCACATTATGGTAGAATGAAGGATACGATCTTCACTCCATCCAAATTTCATAAATATTGTGCTTTAAAATTTAACGCGGATTCAGATAATCAAGAGATTAATGGAGGTTGAGACGTTGTTATTTACAATTGTAGCAGAAATTGACACCGCTCTGAATTCCCAAGCGAATATTCCGCGTTAGGCTTTAAACGCACGGTGTGGACAGGCAAATTACAGTTCCCCAATCATACGGTGACAGTAATCGCCCCTGTCGGATAGGTTGTTGAGAGGACGTTTATACAAGTCCCAATTTGATTTTGAACAGGGATTAAATGACATTCCAGCAGGCTGTTAATATCTCCTATGTCGAACTGTACAAATAAACGTATTCAATTGATTTGAAAAAAAAATATTTGAAGTATTTACTGATGGTCGTAGCCTTTTATGAATCAAGCAAAGCTCTCTTTTTCTGTCATATTTACATAAGCTCAGAAGTGGCTAACCTCAGAAATGCCTTCCGACTGATAGTCAAACCAATACTTTTTTCGCTGTCATAATATTAACATAAGGTTTAGAAAAGAAATGATGGCTCCCTCCTTGTTGAAGTTTGAGAAATAAAAATTTTATATTCAGTAAAGTAATTATCTTAAGAGATGAAAATGTTGATGCTTTTATTTTGTCGCGGAAGCTGGTTTTCTATTTCCTACATATTAATAATTAACAATTTGGATAATTGACAAATTACATGTAAGCAAATTGTAATTCAAAATCCGCAATCATACTAAATTAACCCATTGATAAACCGTTTGGGATACTCTTGGTCACAGAATTGTCCGCTCTTCAATTCTCATCTTAATTCATTTAATTTTTCAAGCATTTCATTCACGTTACCTCCTTAAGATTTGCTTTCAACTCAAAAAAGTCTAAAGTCTTTATTATGTGAAGAGTGGACTATACTAAAACTAATGTTTTCTTTCTTGTTAATTATATTATATTTAATGTAAATAATATCATCGTCACAATTTCTGCCACAGCATACCTCCCGTAATTAGGTGTGTATAAGTTAACTTCACTAAGATAATTTCAACCAACAAAATTTAGTCTAGCTACGCACGAGAAAGGTGTGATCATTTCTTAAAAATTCACGACTAACACGTTCGTCAAACACTTTCAGATGATTTCATTTATATATTCAAGATTGGTAAGGGATAATTATATTAATCACGACTTTATTGGGCGAAAATACAATAAACATTATACGAACTGCCTCCCTTATGGATTACCTTCGCCATCCCTTCATTTACTTTATTATGCCTCTCCTATTTCGAACAAATGAGCACCTTATGGTTAAGGCCCAAATCTCAACCTCCGTTCGGCGAAGCCATATATTACGTCGCCATCAAAAGACTTTAAAAAAAGAAACAAAAAAGAAGCGCGAGAATGATTTACGACGCCGGCGAAAGTTTCGCTTGAAAAAGAGCAACGGAAAGCGCACCGAGTTTTTTTATTCATCCGAAGATTTAAAACCGCGAAAAACAGACAGGGGTATTTTCTAAGGAAAAAAGGAGGTTGGCAAGGGTCACAGGTCAGGCGGGGCCTTTATAAGAAGGTTTCCCTGTCCCTTTTTTGGCGCGGAAAAATGGCGCTCGAATGGGCGGGAAAATACGTAAGAGACGTAACAATGGAGGTCCCTGTTCGATAGTCACGGTGTTGATAAATTTGTACAAGGAGATGGGAAAGTGATTTCACGGTCGTAATTCACTTTGTAATGCGATCAAAGCCGTATGCGAAAATCGGAAAGTTTGAAAGGCTGAGCTTTGTCGATCTTTATTTACTTATTTATTTCAAACCTTGGTGCAGTCTGACATGACAGATGGCACCCTAATCCCACATCATGCCTCAGAAAGAAGACTGTTTAGAGAAAATTTCAAGTTTCTTACAAGTATATAAATGAATTGTATACCTTCTACGTACAATCATGACAAATTGTTTAATGAGCATCTGTGATTAAGATGTGGTAAGGAATAAGAAAATAATACAACATTTCATCATTGTGTTTAACTATTGCTAATGTATCTTTCGTCGTTAGACTTGAATAGTTAGAACTATTAACACTCGAACAACCATAATGATTCATTTAATATTATAAGGATTGCATTTACGACAGAATGAAGAATTGAGAATTCAATATTCGATGATAAAAGGCTAACAGGAAGCATATTTTGCATCTATCAGCAGCACTCCAAACATTCAAATTATATCCTTGAGTGAAGTTAGAAAGTAATAAGCTGTTCGTGATTTTTATTTTTTGTGATTGAATGATTGAAGTGACTTTCTTGTAAGTGCAGTTCTTCTGAAAAATTACAAATTATCGTTGTAATAACATCCAAATTCAGTGTTCCGTGATGATAATATTGTACTGGAGTGTAATAAATACTTTTGTAGATCATAATTCATTAATCAATCAATTTTAAACTTTTAAAGAGTATTTTTGGAGATTTTTTGTTGTTTGATATCGGTAAACCATGACCTCCGCGCCACACATGTGAAATGTTGTAACTACTAACAACGAGCGTGCTACAATCATAGCGCCAACATAGAAGTGTATTAAAAAACGTTCTATAAGATTATGAATCTAAAATTCATTCGAATTAGAAGAACTATGAAATCACATGCCTTACTGTTTGGGAACCCATGTTGGTAAAAGATTATACTTTACATATTTCGAAAATATCATAATTCGAGCCTTGTTTTGGTTGGATTGGGTTAGTAGGTTGAGAGGGTCGGGTATGTAAATTATTTAATTACTTCCGTAACATAAATGGTACATTTTTTTACTCACTGACGGTGCTAAAATCGTGGTTTACCAATATCAGACCTATTCCTTTTAAGAATTAAAATTCTTTGGAATAAGTGCGCTGGTATTCTAATTTGATTTGAAACCAATTTTCTCTCGTGAGCGGGAATAAAGATGTGTTATCAGCGAATGCTCCTTTCGGAAGCAACCCCGCAGAAAGAACTGTCGCCATGTAAGACGCAACGCCCTTTTCTCTTAAAGTCCGATACAGCAATAAATACAGTCCTCTTGTTCTCAGACGCGACAAGATGGATTATCAGGGTTGATAGTCGCACAGCGGATAAGGTGAGACGCATTCGTCTCGTTTCCATTCCAGAAAAGAATACAAAATCGTCCGAAAGTGGCAGGTGTGGTTATTCTGTTTTTTCAACGACCGTTGCGAGCTATTTACGATAAGGTCACAGAAAAAATAGACCAGGTCGCCGAAGGAAATACGTACTCTTCTTCGTGTAGTGCGTGGGATTCGAACGAGATCTCCGTTTCGTGATATATGCGGTTGTATTTCGCTCTCTTAGTCAGTTCCCCTTTTTCTCGTGCCCGTTCAGACGCGGAGCATTTTATTACGGAGAACGCCCTTGTGTTTTTTTGCAGTACCAGACGAACTCAATGTACGTTTTATCCAGTGTCATAAACGGCGGCTATACTCCTTGATGTAGAACAATACATCGATACTATTAACATTATAATAATTACCACAATTAATCTCAGACGGACGGTCGCGATATACTGTATAATTTTTAATATACCTTTCTTCCTGTCATTTACGCCTGCTTAGAAATATGACTTTAGTTGATTCTTGATAAAAAAACACCCACAACCTTGTGGGTGTTTTCCTGCTGTAGTTATTTTTTTTCTTTGTGCAAACTTAGGTTTTTAAACCAACAAAATTGCTTTCTTCTCCGCAATTTTTTCAAGCTGTCTTTTAAATTTCGTATGAAGGGTAAAATGAAGAAGAGTTGAAGAACTTGATAGTCTCAATCTCGCCCGAATAAATTTGCATTATTATTATCGTTATTATTATTATTGTTATTATTATCATCATCATCATTATTATTATTATCATCCTAGTAAAAGTATAGGGAAATTAGACTGAAGTGGTAGCATTGTTAAATAATCTTCGACAGCTAAGGTCATATCGCGCGAGGGACCCCGCCGGGGATCGAACCCGGGACCGCTTTCTCCTGAAAGGTTGCATTTTTACCGTATAGTGACAAATACATATCGAATTGGAACAATACGCGAGAAACATTTTCTCCGTCTGATTTGTGCTAAAATGTATTTTTCTAAATCATTTATTTCAGCTGAAGTTCCTTACAAAACTATGATATTTTTATATCATTCTCTGATTACTTTTTTATACTTTTAATAATTATTCTGTATTGGTTTGTTCAACATGCGTAGAAATCATATTCTAATTTTTAAATTATAACAATCACGTATTCATAAGTATAATACCGTTCTACTGAAAATAATCCGAGCCCAGCAAATAAAAATTTTTACCGCTTGCTCATTCCTGGAAATGTTTTCTTCTCAGTTTATACTGACGCTATACTTAAATCTTTGCTGATATGAGTAAAATATACGTACGCCAAAGCAAATAAAGGAATTAAATGGATAAAAATAGATTGTGGAGACCAAGTTAGGGAAGAGAGTAAGACAAATGCATATCACATCTCTAAAGCTTTACAGAGTTACTTCGGAATCGATATTTACTCTTACACACAATTACTTCGGAATCGAAAAACGTAATAGATACTTTTCAAATTGGGACAATTCCATAAACGTGGGAAGGTTGAGTGACTACAAGAATCATATTTAGGAACTAGAAATAGGAGCATTCTAACTCATCACGCATATGGTATCGGGAGAGATAGTTATGGAAGTAAATGTTGAGGTATTACGGGTAGGATTGACCAATATACATTTCACTCTGATAATGGTAGATATAGATAGAGGTAGGCCCTTCATTGGCGAAGTTGGGCCCATATGGGCCTTTCTTACTTTCTTACTCGTATGTCGTCATTATTTATGCAATGATCAATTAAAAAAAGAAAAGGTTAGTGTATATATAAAGAAATAATCAAAATGTAAACTAGAGAGGCGTAAGAGAAAAGATGCCACGAATTCATTCGGAACCTACAGATATGTTCTAAACCTTTCGCTCGAAGTTTGTCGAAAGACTGGTCCGGATTTGAAATGCAAACATTGGGAGTGATTTATATCATCACGAAATTGGCACGAAGAGGCGTGAATTTGTGGAGAGAATTCGTGATGAAATAAGGGAACCAATTTGGAGAAGACGTTGGCAGCTTCCGTCGCACATTTGGCGATGGATCATTTCCATGAATTCGTCCCCAAAAGGACGAATGGCAAATGAGGCCGCGATACGAATAATTTTCGAACGTTCAGATGCAATGCCTATTATCTTTAATTATTGACGTGGAGAATTACGGAAAAATCCACCGGACCGAAAAGTAGAGAATTTGTAAGGCACTGCGAAAAACAGGAAAGAGGAAGGTGATTGGATTGACGAGAGAGAGAAAAACCAACTGAATGGGTCATCATCCGGGAAGAGGTCATCTGAGGTCATAATCGGCAAGATCGATTAGAGTTAGAGGACAATGGACAGGAAAAGGGTTCAGACAATAGGTTAGTTTGGAAGGAATTAGCTGAAATATCTTAACTTTCCCGATGTAAAGACTCCATTACGTATAACATCTTTCGGATTATGATGTTGGTGCGTAGGTTTTCAAATTTTCAGCGAAAGAATTTAAAGAAAATCTTAGCAAGATGCTATGAACTGACAAAATATTAAGGTTAAAATAATCAAATCCGTGAATTTCCCATCGTAACATCGTACATCCAAACTTCCATTATCGTCAAAAATCATTGAATTTAAATTTGAAATGATAGTGAAATTTTCATACTCCCGTCAGCTCCGAGATAATCAGAACGAATAAAATGTTATGAAATGTCTCGAAATACCTGCAGAAAACAAAGACTAGTGATATGTTCGCCAGAATAGGGCGTAAAGGTCATCCGAATAATCTGCATTTTTTCAATTACCACAAATTAAGACAATATCCGGGTAGATTAAAGTTTCGAAGATATAACCTGTTCATTTCCATACAAAAGTCGCCGCGCTTCTGCGGTAACACCGTAACAACACACCTCCTAGACAAAATAGTTATTCCATGGGGATTTATCAGATTTATTCCTCAGCATGACGTCACTGATCCTCTGATCCCGCTAACACGTGAGCGTATATCAAAACATTCGTTAGCCCAAACGGATACGTCATACAAGTCAAAAGAGCAGTAAAACAATCATCGTTAGCTGAGAAATTCGTTAGAAGAGTAGATCGTTTGCGGAGTAATTCGCTAACCCTTAGCATAATTGTATTATGATTGAAGAAATTATCAGGAGAGAAGTGAGTAGTTGGTGTAATACTTTATAAAGGACTTATCGAAATTTAGGATGCCGATTGAATTTATGTCCTTATTTACTAGATTAAATCGCAGAGAGATAAGTGATCATCGAAGGCCGTGTGGCCCAATGGATAAGGCGTCGGACTTCGGATCCGAAGATTGCAGGTTCGATTCCTGCCACGGTCGATATTTTGATATGAAACCAAATTTTTAATTTTCTTTTCTAACTATTTGTATTCATGGAGAAGTTTTTTTTGCTTACTATGGCGCTAATGATCTTAAGTTTACAATGATATTCATTCCTACTTTCCTACAAAATGTTTCACCGTATAATAGTAAATTCAGTAATAATTTTCAAAAAGGTTGCAGAGAGTAAATAATAATAAAATAATCTCGCCCTTTATTTAAGGGCGAGATTATTTTATCTTATTTCTTAGTTGCTTCTCACCTCTAACCGTCTAACTCTAAATAGAGCTTTTGTATTTGAACTTTTATTAACAATAATATCTATAATATGTTAGGATCATGATAATAATATTTTGGTACGATTTTTTTGCACTGATTAAACTAAAGGAGCTGTCTCTGAAAGCAGAAAAGAACTGAAATGCTGTTGAAAATATCAGATGAAGAGTAGTAGAAGAGGTTTGCGCTTATGAAGCTTTATGAAGATACAAGGATACGATAGTATGGAGGAATATTTTCCTGCTTCCATACCTTGACAGGGGAAATATTTTCCATTTTTTTTACTTCAGGATAGAGGAAAAAGTATCCCGCTCTTACTGTTGTCTCTGTGTTGTTACTGTGACATTAGAAAAGCTTCAGAGATATGAGTTGGTTGGATGTTGGTTAATGGTATACATTTTGGTCACTCCTTATTAAATCCCATGAAAAATATCATTCATAGAGTCATTAGCTGAGCTTTCGAGGTCCCTTATAGCATTCTGGATCAGTGAGGGAAACAAATGCAAACTACCTCAATTCTCATCCCTCTTGGTAATCCTCATTTTCGAAATTATGGCGGAGAGTTTTGAAATGTTAACCGGTCTTTGGGCTGAATACGTTGTTATCAGTAGGAGTATTTTGAATTGAGGAGGTATACTACTTTCTTATCACAAAAAGAAATAGACTGAAATTCCTAAATACAGGAATTTACTCTATTCTTCTGATCTACATAAATACTATTAATTAATACCCTCAATAAATACTCTTTATACTAGCTACAAGTGGCGTAGCCAGGGGGGCGTGGGGACCCCCCCCCCTTAAGTCCGACTTCAAGTAGAACAATTGTAGGTAATAAAATTCTGAACCCCCTTGAGGAATGTCAGACTAAGCCCCTGTTAACTACAGATATGGTATACGTAAATGATATTACATGTACTATTTGGTACTCATATATTTAGGAGTAACACACTATTATACTGATATACCAAACTATTCTTAACAATAAATACATATCTGTTCAATTCTAAAGTAGGTACGTGTGGTATTTTTATACTGCGGTACTGTAATCGCCGATTTCTGGCGTTGTTGGCTCGAAGAAATCTCTACCCCTATATAATGAACGATGTGAGTTAAAACTTTTCCTTTCCAACAGATACCTTTCGCTGCCTAATTGCCGAAAAATCTACGAGATGTTTGCAATGATAGGGGTGGGGGCTCGCGCGGTCTAATATGGCCTTTCGGTCAGCCCCATCACATCACTTACATCGCCAGAGGGCGAAATAAATGATCGGTGGAAGGCATTCGGCCGGAGGGCATTTGGAGAAGGAGTACATTTCAAAAAGGAGCTCAGGTGGCCTCGTTACAAGTTTTTTCGGAGGAATTTCAATTATAATAAATAAGTGTGGGTTGACGAATTGGCTCCGGGCGTCCAGATTTCTCCTCGTGGCCCTGACTCCTTATTCGAAATAAATATGATTTGGAGGATTGGTACGGTCGAGGGAACGCCTCCCAAAAGTGAGAAGCGAATGAATACCGATCCAATTATTTCAATCTTCGATGGAGCAGCTTCGATTGATGAAATCGATTCCAACCTGATTCTTATCTTCTCTCGATCGGAGGGAGCTACCGTAGTTAAGAAAGGAGATTTGACTTGTGAGGGGATTTTTAATTTTTTTCAACTTTCGATCCGATTTCGATTCGATTGTGGATGGCCAGCCTAAGGGTGGAAAAATGGCAGATAACACGTTTTTAGGCAGCACATTGAATTCAGAGAAATATTTACAGTAAATTTCATTATTTATTAAGAATTATGTAACAAAATTTGACAAAGTCTTCAAATTATAATAACCTCATCATCTGGCTATATATTATTATTATTGGTGTTGTTTTTGTTGTTGTTTTTGTTACCTAGAAACCGGTCGGATATGTTTTTTTTTCTAATTTATGGATTTTGCCAATTTTGTTTGCATAATTCTTTTTAAACTATGGAGACGTTCCAGTATGTATCGCTCGATATGATCCACAATTTCATTATTACTGAATAATGATACTGAATATTCAAATATGATTGAGGGGGCTCCCGATAGCCAAGTGGGCAACCCGTTCGACTTCAGTGAAAGCGGTCCCGGGTTCGATCCCGGTGGGGGCTCACGTGCGAAATGACCTAAGCTGTCGAAGCACTTTTAACAATACTACTACTACTCAAATATGATTGAATTTTTTATTAGACTAGGCTTAATTCCGTCGACAATTGTGGGAAATTAACAAATAACGTATGTATAAGATTAAGGATTTGGTGACAGCCAGGAATATCAAGATAGACGTTAGAAAAAGATACGCAAAATGCTTCATACGGAGCAATGTATTGTACGTATTATAATGTATTGTATGTATTGTGAAATATGGACTTTGTGGAAAAGAGAAGAAAAGTATATGGAAAGCGTTGAAACATGGCTGTGGCGATGAATGCAGAAGATTGGATGTAAAGATAAAATTAGCAATGAATAAGTACTGAGGAAGATTGGAGAAGAAAGAAATATTCTGAGAGAGATTCAAAAGGGGAAGGCAAAACAGATTGGACATATCAAAAGGAAGAACAGTATACAGAAATCGATAATAGAAAGGAAAATATGTAGATGCAAAGAAAGGAAATGGAAGGAGACAGTTATGGTAGGGAAGGATGGATGGATGGAAGGAAGGAATTATGCGGAGATGAAGAGAGAGGCCTAAGATAGAGTGTTGTGAAGGCAAAGTTACCGTCGAAACTGTCTATGGATTGAAACACCAAAGGAAAAAAAATATATGTTTTAGAGCCATATATTTCTCGTTAAAATAACAATGAAATGAAGAATAGCTTGAAATGAAGAAAGAATTTAATCACTTACTTTTATTGGCATTATTGCGAAGTTTTATATCCTCATCCTTGCAAATTTTAATACAAAAAATTTTCATCGATGTATGATAACAATTCTACAGAACTTTGACAAATCCTCTTTGGCCTGGAGAGGGTTGCCAGATAGCCCTTTGTCGTTTCGGATTCTTAAGTCTGTATGCATTCTGCTCATACCTTACTGCAAAACTATGATTTGTCGCCATGGAAACATTTACAGAATCAACAGCTATGGACAGAAACACCAAAAAAGAAAATAGTCATATTTTAGAGCCTTATTTTTCTCGTAAAAATAACAACAGAATCGCCGTTTACAGAATCAAATGCTTGAGCTGTGACTTAGTGGTAGGACTCCATGAAAGAACGAGAGAAAATTAAAACTTTTCCAACCACAAAATTTATCAGAAACGACCATGGTTTTGCCCCATTGAGTCATCCTTACCTAAAGCGCAAAGGTAAATATACATACGTAAGCGTAAAGCTAATATTATTCTTGTCTTTTCTCTCCTTACTTGGATGACTCCATGAGTCTAAACTATGGTCGTTTCCAACAAATATTGTGGTTGGTAAAACTTTGTATTTTTTCTGGAACCATTTCTGGAACCTGGAACATTTTTACACTCGTTAATATGCGTATAGATATCGTTGAAGAACCTGCTACTGACCTCATTAACTCTTCTCTTGGCTGCTACGAAAATGAAAGGAGCAGGCATGTCACTCGCTCCTCCCTTCAACATGATTAAGCTATCGCTTCTATAGACCTGCGCTGAATCCTATCTCATTCAGCAATCGATTTCCTCACAACCGCTTAATGGGCGACTTTTTTCTCTCATTCTTCCGATAGTGATGCTTTCGTTCGTGACGGTGTCTTCCGTTAGTCACGTACATTTGTTCGAAATGTCTCTGCGCTGCCCTCTCTCGTTGAGTTCACGAATTAATCCGTCTTTATTGCGATTCGGTCAAAAGAGCAGGATCAAACGCGGGCGCATTCGATTCCGACCCATTTAACGTGCTCATCGTTCCGGTGTTTGCAAAGCGCAGGGCGTGTGCCGTAAGAAGACGCAAGATGCTCATCACGAATGGTTAAACAAGTGAAGTACGACCGACTCCGTTATGAATGCCCGCCCACGGGCAGGATCTGCAACGGTTGCAGGAGTTAGGGATGCATATCTGTGTCTGATGACTAAATCTATGATAGGTTTGGAGCATCATCGTCGCATGAGTACATTTTTTGCTTAACGTGCACTCTGATGTGATAAATTGACAAAGAGTGTTTCTAATATCCCTTTTATTGACGAACGAATGACATCGGATACGGCTAACGAATGTTTTGAAGCATGCACGCTAGTTCAAAAAGTTCACAATTGGCCAAAGCATAGTGCCCACTTTACTTTTCCACTAACTAATTAACTAAGGATGCAGTAGTGATTTTGGTAGTGCTTTCACATATTTGAGGACCTGGCAGCTTTTGAAAGATTCTTCGGCTAATGTAATTTCTGCGAGAACATGATTTCCAAATGAATCTTTCCCCTCAACCGATTAAACATATATCCTAAATTTTAAATCAACGACGTGAAACTGGTAGTAAAGATAATAGGCGGGAATGTTTTTTTTCCTTATTTTCTTACGCTCATAACTGAGGGCAAATATAAATTCTAAACTCTTTTTGTGCTGTAAAAGTTACCTAAATAAACTCTTTGAGTACATAGCCGTATGCCCAGGAAGTTGCTGCTCACCTTTCATAACTATTAATTTTTCTCGAGTGATAAAAATTCCTATTTTTTCCCGAATTCATTGATCAAAAAGGAAAGTATGATAATTTAGGTAAAATATTACAACTTGATTCATGTTCCCGCAATCTTCTTTCATAAAAACGACACATCTCTCAAATGCCCATGACTTATCGTCTATTTTCCTCTCCAAAGTAATATTCACCGAGAACCATTTCAACAACGGTAAGCACTAAGTTAATGAAAAATTCTAAGAAACTGAGATTTTAAAATTTATCTTTGAAATCTACACATCATAAATGGGTAGCTTTTTCTAATTAGTTAAATTTCATTGAAGCAATTCGTTTAATTTTATGGAATTGATGGATCAAAACTCGGTATGGATTTCGTGTTAAATATATTATTTCGATATTCCAAATTTTTTTCATTGAAATTCTTCATATTGATACAATAATAATTGTATCAATTATAAATTAGTAGAATTAGAATAGAAGTAGCCACTGATTGTTGATTTAGTAGTCGTGGAAAAGAAAAACTATCAACAATGTCCAATCAAACCATCATGGCAAGCATTACTTATGGTTTTCTTACTTCATTTCAACAACTAGTAAACTTAAGTTAGGTGGAATGAGAGTCTTAACCTTGCTCAAGTAAAGACGATTCATTATTATCATTATAAAATATATATATATAT
>KZ308187.1:1028650-1079832 GCA_000376725.2 Ladona fulva | reverse complement strand
TTATAATATTTAAGTTTATAAATATTAAGAAATGAAAATATTATCTTTATTCGGGCAAGATTGAGACTTTAAAGTCTATAAAATACATTGCTCTGGAAAATAAATTATTCTTGGAAGTTAAAGCTTTAGAAAAAAGCAAGTACGAAAGCAGCTTTGTCACAGTAAATGAACCAGCTGGAAGATGAAAATTGATTTCCGCTGGTAAGTTCCGATAAACCCTTGCAATCTTTGTTGCATCCCCTTGACGAGTCGTAACTCCACTACAACAACGAGATAACATGTATCATAAGAGACATGGCGACCGCCTAGGGCCTCTTACAGCTGGAGAACTCTCCTCCCTGAAGAGCTTTAGTGGGGTGCGCTCGCGACAGAGCTATCGGAAGTCCCTAAGGACCACCGAGGCGCTAAATCATTGGATCCTGCTTTCAGAAGGGTCACTTGGCATAAAACGGAGGGGGTGGCTGAATAAAAGTTGCTTTAACATCCACGAATTTTGTCCATTAACTGTCTCAATTATCGTTAATTTCGTTCACCGCGGGTACCTGGGATTTTAATGCATTCGTAAGCCACCAAATATGGATTGATACAAGAATGTATCGGGCGTAATTGTGGGATACCTAAGGGTTAAAAGGTAAGAGGACTTGCCGTAATAGCATATGCAGTTAGTCGCGTGGGCCGATGCTCACGACGCATGCAAGGAGGTATTATGTTATAGCTCATAATTTGCGTAAATTACTATATCGGTAGTGGTACAGATTTTCGCAAGCATTACATAACCATTATAATCACGCCTTACTCGTTGCGGATAATGCAAATACGAAAGGAGGATAATAGATAATATTGCAGAGTAAAGATTAATGGGTAAAATATTCATGAGTAATTTATTCATCGGGTAATAGTAAAATGATGAAGAGGTAAGTGTGATCAGGAATTGAACAAAATGTAGTGCTTGAATAAAAGGTTCTTGCATTATCGAAAACTCTTGGGAAAGTGAAACACTTTTCGGATAACTTAAAGTTTTACCGATTTATACCTTTTCTGGTGCTTTGTAAAGAATTTCGTGTTCCATGAGTTATGAATTGTATTACTGTAAACAATAATGCGATGGATATGAATGGAAGTTGTTTAGTATTAGTAATTTTGTTAAAGATCACTTCACTTGACCAAAGACTATTTCAATCGTTTTAAGACTCAAAAAGAATGTTTTTGGTTACTAGGAATGGTTGTCAGGCACGCACCCCAAGTGGGAACAGGTGGACTAAAGCCCTCATAAAGTTCTATAAATACTTCCTTATGAGCCTGAATCTTGAAATTTTTGTTATGAATTTATGGAAGAATCAACTGCTTAGGCCAAATTCATCGACTGCTGGGGTTGAATTTATGGAAACTTTACAAACTTTCTCTTTAAGCATTACTGTTTTAAAATGAAAACTATAAAGTTCAATTTACCACGCAAAAATTTAGAATATTCAACGTGGTTTATATAGTTACAAAGTTTGTGATGAGCCAGACAAGACAAATTTCGGGATGACTTATTGGTTAAGATATTTTCTATTTCAACCTTGTACAGAATCATAACCTGAGGAGAGGTTTTCAATGTTTTCGATATTAATCTCTTATCATATATTTTTGGTTCATTTTCTTGATAATGCATATTTAGGGTAATAACTCTGCATTGTTTTCTAATTTTCCCTCTATAATTAGTTCTCAATGTCATTTGAATACAGATAAGCAATCTCTAAAACGAATCTAGAATAGAATATTTCTTTAGAAGCCCACGAACACTATCACCATATCTCACGAATTAACGAATATTTCTTTCGGAAGAGCCCACTGCTATGAAATTACAATACTATAAGCCCACTGCTATGAAATTAAAATACTATAAAAAATTAATTAAATGAGATTTTCCTAGTGATTAGAGTGTTTTTCTCAGCTCAGCTAACATTTATCATGGGTCTTACGAAAGTGCCCCCTGAAATCACTTTTCGGTTACGTGAAGGCGTTATCCGTTGATTATATGCTAAACAAATCGGTTTCATTGAGAGCCGAACCAAGATTTTGCTGCGGTATGGAGAACAGATTAGAGAAAGGAGCCTTGGTGTAAGAAGGCAATAAGTGAGGGACGCTAAGAGTTGATAATCCGCCTCGTTACGTAGAGAGTGTCCGACGAACAGATAGCAACGATACGCATACGTTAGCTCGGTTTCCATGGTTCCCTGAGGTCGTAAATCAGTACCTTTATGGACCGCTTGTCCCCGGTTGTTGGAAGGTCATTATGATATCCGCGCCCGACCTGTTTGCCGGGCGGCTGCGGCGGTTACGTGGAAAAAAGTTGAAGGGGAGGCTGCGAAAGAGGAGAATATGGGCTCATTAATGGCGCGAAGTCGGTTTTGAGGAAGGGCGGTAGGAATTAGGGCAGATTAAAGGAGGAAGGAAGGGGAAACCGCGCGCGCGATAATGCTGGCACTTTCATTGGTCGAGGTCGCGGTTTTCGAAAGTCAACTCGGACGCGGGCCGGTCACCCGATTGGCTAGATCGTAAATCGTTACGCGTCTGTGTGCCGTGGCGCCAAAGGTGTGAGAAAAATGGAGTGCTGACAGTATATTTTTAAGATGGAGGTGTAAGGAGAAGTGATTTGGAATGCTTTCTTCGCTAAAGAGTAAACATGGAGCTAATGTCTTCTTAGTTTGGGATTGATAAGTCTCTCGGAGTTTTTCCATTTCTGAGCTCAGATCGAAATTTGATTCAGCTGAAGTTGCGCGTATGAATGAAGAATACCACTTGCACTAGATTTTTATCTCTCGTCCTTTTCATTCATTGAGTTATTGATTCTCTCATCGATGATAGATGAAATTGGATTATCTTTTTCGGGTGAAATTTTCCCATCCTCATTTAACACGGGGTAAATTTTAAGGAATATTGCCAGTGTAAAATTATGAACTTCTCGAAAACTGAACAAAAGAACACAAGCAATTTTTATTGAAGTTTTTTCATTAAAATTCAATTTATTTCGTAACTGATGAAATGCCTACTTTTAAGAGGCAGTTACTTTTACCCCTCAGTCTCAGTTTACATCAGTCTCTTTCATTAGCATACTTGTTTCATTTTTCATCTTTAGAAATCGAAGATTCTCCTCTCGTCTAAAACATTTTACAAGAGGAAATTTTCTCATTTTCATCGTAGAATTTTTTTCTATTGTGAATTGATGTCTGCTTTCACTGAAGATATTAAACAAAACTTTCATTGTTCTCTCAGATTAATTGTCCATTATAAAGGAATAAAAAAGAACGTCAATGAGTGCTTTTTTAACTATTCATAGAAAAGGTTTCCCATTTTGTTATGTTGGAAAGCCTCACAAAAACTGAATTAATCTGAATGGGAAAAAAACATTTCATTGCTATTCCACGTTTTCTTCTAAGACAGGATAATCACTAGCGAGGAAAATGGCTTAAGCGATAGGTCGTGTATATAATTTTTTTTTGTTTTCAAAACCTTCAGGTCTGATAAAAAATATTTCTCCTTTTATTAGATAAATAATGTTTTTCAAGGTAAATTTTCCTCTGTTACTTTTAAAAATCTTTGAAGATCTAAATAGAGTATTTGGAAATACAGGTTTAGTTCAGATTAATCAGTCACCCTTAATAATCCTTGTATGTAATCACAAGCACTAGGTTTATGGCCTATTCCTGTGTGGTTCTCAACTGTGTGTGCTTCTCAGACTTCGTCTTTGATCTCCTCTTGGTCTCATAGTGATCTGGTGTACTCCATGTACAAAATCATTCACTCTACCTGTTTCCAAAGTAAACTACTATCGGGTTTTTATGGATACTCGAGCTGAATGAAAACTAAACTAGCGATTCCAAAGGAAAACGAGCTGGACCAAACTTTAGCTCCCTCTTATCTTATATTATAAAATTGAGGTCCTTGGCTTGAGTTTTGGCTAAGGCGTGGTTGTTTTCGGTGTTCACATTACCTTAGAAGGAATGGAGGGAATTGAACAATTGAGGGAATCGTGATCATAGTCAGCTGATTGGTTTAAAACCAGGGCAACGCAATGAGGTCGATATTGATTTCCAATGGTCGAAACGACGTTGTTAAGGGTCGATTACTGCGGCGGATCGACTAAGGATCAACTGGAAAAATTACCGAAATTGATTATTAAATAAATGTTCAATTACTGAAAGGATTACGTTTGAAAAAGCGTAAAAGAAGTACCAGATTGGAATAATTATATGAGATTTATCTAATAAAATAAATCACAAGCAATATATGTTTTTCAAATGTTCGTCATTTTTAATTTTCCTGTTATAATCACCAGATAGGAGCTGGATTTTTTTCGTGTAGTGTAAGGGATCCTGCCAAAAAGTGTCGTATCAGAGAATAAGAAAAAACAGCCAAAAGCGATTCGTTTCGTATAAAATTGTTACGACAAATCACTGAGTGTTACTCAAATGGTTCAGGACGCAGGATGGGAACCTCTAAAAGATTTAAGATTTAAACAGACTTATTTTTCTTAATAAGTTCAGAAGAGGTACATTTTTAAAGGAAGTAGCTGATATTATGCGTCCTTCCTGTTGCATAGGCCGTTCTGATACTGAAAGAAAAATCAGAGAAATAGATGCTGGAACTAGTTGTTTCAAACATTAATTTTTTCCGCGAACGGTACACGAAAGTAATCGATTAGGGAAGTAGAGCCACGATGCATCTAGCCCTTGCCACAAGCCGAAAGGCGGCTTCCGGGGTACATATGTAGATCACAGAGAAGTAAAGTAGGTGTGGTCGATGAAGGGTCGAAAGATTCTGAAAGGCGTTGGTCATAAAATTTTGTGGACCCCTGGTTTAAATACAGTTTGTCTTGTTTGACCAAAACACGCCCGATACGATTTCCTTATGTTTATTATAGTGCCGATCCATCGGTTGAAGCCTTGCTCCATTCATTTCTGCTAGACATTTTTCTTAATTCGAAGGAATGATATAGCCATGGAGTAAGAGATACTCAATGCATTGCAGTAAGTCGTCTTTAGATCGCTCTAACGGAGTGCACGCTACAGCATTCGCGAAACAAACTGTCTAGATAATAAAATTCCCCGTCTGACCGCATTTTTTTCTCGAGTAAATGATTTTATGGCCAAGAGATCCGACCCAGATGAAAATATGAACTGACCTTTCGGTGGAATTTCCCATTGCGTATAGAAAGTATGTTATGGAAAGTAATGCAGTTCTAGGAAGAAATATTTCTAGATTTCTAACGGCTGATTTCATGAATGCGAAATCACGGATTAGGACGTTGATTCCCATAGTCTCATGAATGAAATGAAACGAGAAAAGGAAGGGAATGAAAGACATTGTGCAGTGTGGAAGCAGATTAAGAAAGGAAGAGTTGTAAGAAGTACTGGTAATGGTAACCAATACTGAGGACGTTACGCGAAAGCAGTGTGGAATACCTGATGTTGTATAATGAGTGGTGGTAAAAAATAACATGCATCCAGGTCACTAACAAAATTCTATGAAAAATATTATTCGTAACATCATTGTACTGCATTTACGTGGACCTTTTCAACAAATAGCATTCTGGATCTGTGAAGAAAGCAAAGGTAAACTACTTCACACCTCATCCTTCCTAATGCACTTCATCTCTTCTCTAAAGCTTTCTGCTGCTTTGGTTGATAGGTTGAAGATTCAACCAGTCTTCGAGTTGAGTGCAGTACCTACAATGATAATTCAATACACTAAATGTATTTTATGTTAGTTTAACGTGGGTGAGGGAAGCGTATAACACTTTGCAAGAAGAGGCGAGTGCCTTAAAACCCACGGATAAATGGAAGTGAAAAATATCTGAATGTGTGGATCTCGAACACATGTATGTCTCCCACTCCCGGACAGGTCTAACCACTAAACTACCACACCACCTAATCCAGGCTAGAATACCTTCCTGGAAAGTGGAATACCTGGATTCGAGTCCCAGTCATACTAATATTTTTTTACGCTTATTAAACTTTCGTATGACGTTTCAGCGGGCGTAAAGTAAAGCAACAAAGGGTTAGTAATTATAAAAAATGTGAGTGAACATCAACTGAATGAGGTAACCCAAGTATGACTTATATTGACATCTGTACATGTATTTGAAACTGTAGCTCTATAATTTGTATTATTCTTTATTTCTATATTTTTCTTTTATTTTTTATTTTTTTTGCTTTTTTTACATTGTTTTGCTTTCAATTCATTGTAAAGAACTTGCGTTTGTGGGTTTCTTTTAAATGAATAAATAAGTAGAATTTCCACCCTTTTTGCTAGGTTCGTGATCAGCGCCTTTCCTACTTAGCTTAGTAGTAGAAGTAATGTTACAAGTGCTTTTATAGCTGAGGTCATTTCACACCTCCGCCTGGAATCGAACCCGGAACCGTCTTCATCGACGTCGAACGCGTTACCCACTTGGCTATCCGGGAGCCTTTATCACTTCGATTCAACTCCTTCGCCAGAAACTTCCACTATGTAGTTTGGACAAATTCTGACTCACCCACTCAAGTATATCTTAAGGAGCAAAGATGTTACGCCACGCATTAAACAGCTCGGCCCCAAAACCAGTATTCCCTCCGTTGATGAATCAATCGGCGAGAGTGTATCCCACGCGTGGTCAAAGGGCGAATATTTTTGCATCAACACCCAATCCATCCTTCAAAAAGCCCCGGAACCTTAAGAGAGGAGGAAGGAATTGGGTCGATTTAAGAGCCGCGTCGTAAATTAGAGAAGTGCTTCGAAGAGAAGACATTCGTCTTTCGCTCCCTATCTCAAAGAGGTCTGTAGTGGATTTCTGTAGTCCACACCCAATGACAATCCATTCTCTCCCTTGATTTATTCATTTATTTTACCCGACGGTTCGTTCCTTTCCGCAATCTACCACCAAGTCTAGATGCAGGAAATCACGCATTTAAACATTAAGGCCTGGTATTATAATGTACACTTATAATGGACTTTAACTAATGTTCACCTTAGGGCACGATATTATGTTTTGTTAGAGTTAAAGTGAAGATTATAGTTAATCTCCCATAATCTTCATATCATTCTAATCCCATTTGGATTAGGATGGATATGAAATAAAATCTTTACTTTAACTCTAACAAACCACTACAATACCAGGCCCTAAAGTGAACCTTAGTTAAAGTCCATTTTAAGCATACATTATGATACCAGTCTTAAAGAAGTAATAGCACCAGAAAGCAAGCGCTTTTCAATTTATTTATATTGTTCTACAGGAGAAATTAAAATTCATGCATTATCTGAATGGAACCCATTTATTTTAAGGGAAGGTATACCGGTTTTGTCTAGCTGTTAACAAGCATTGTTATTAGTATCCTTCATCGAGGATACGGTTGCATTGTTTTTATGAAAACATTCAATCGCAGCTGATCTCGTCAACAGTTTCATTGATCGATTAAGAACTAGAAAATTCAAGAGGTGAAATCCATCCCTCTATCCATCTTGCACACTTAATAGCTATCGTAATATTACAGCCACGAAAAAGACGGGCAAAATGAAAGATGCATTTTCCTCTATCCTGAACCGATATCCTTCAAGAATATACAAAATCTTAAGCAACATTTTTTCTGTAAAAGACTTTTAAAAATAATAAAATAAAAGTAATTTATTTCGACTCGGTGATATCTAATATGTTATTCGGAAGACGTTTAGAGTATAGTATATCGACGAAATCTTTTATATCTTAATTTCTTTCTTTCTTCTGATTGTAAATAACCTATTCTGATCCTAAACATTTTCATAATCAGATTATTGAAAACTTCTAACGTGTAAAAATTCCTTTATTCATTTCATAAACTGCTTAAGTATAAAAAATAGTCGAGAGCGATCTGTCGGTCACACATGCGGTCGCACGATGAATAAGGTTCGATGAGCTAAAAATCCTACTCGGCATTTTCTCTCCGATCCTCTAAATATGAAAACGCTTTTTATAAAAGAAAAAGGTTCATAAACTTCCCCAGCGCCGACAACCTTTCTCAAGTGCCTTAATATCGAAAGCTACTCTTTCCCTATCTCCATAGTTTATAATCACACGTACTCCTCGATGCCTTTTTCTGTCAGATCGAAAAAAGTGGATCTTTCGGACGCTTTTCAAGATTTTTATTGAACATGCCGCGCGCTCCTGTGCAGCCCACAAGTAACGGGTTCAGCCTTCTTGTATCGTCCGAGAAGCACTCCACTTTCGCTAGGAATTTATCGATTGTATCGAAATTACGAGTCGGGAAGCGAAACGACTCTTCGAACCCGTGAAGAAAATCTAATCGCAAGTTGTATCTTAAGGTTTGTACCTTGTTATTAACGTAGTGCGTGGAGGCTCTTGAAACAAGATCTGGTCTAATCGATTAAGCAAAATATATAACGAGTGCTTCAACCCTTTTTGCTGTGTTCTGCCCGTTGTCAAGTTACACCCCTATCGTAGCTGACAACAGGATTCAGTATGTGTATCATTAAATTCATTACCAATGATTGTATGTAAACTACGTCTCTTTGGAAGGACTTATGGGTATAAAAGGGCAAATTTTAGTTTAATTAGCTTGATGCGACCGTAATATGTAATTTATTCTAGTTTTGCGGTCAATGCGCAGATAATTAGACGTATTGATGGGGCCATATTGAGCAATAGACGAGCTTAGCTAATCACCTATGCTTGCGAAGTTTTGGTAACATGCCAGGTCACAATATCTATATGGCATAAAAGTTGATTACTTATTTTATATATTCAATAATATAGATAGTTTAAACAGTAAATATACGTTTTTGCAATATTTTTGAAGGTTTTTGTCCTGAAAAGTTAATTACTTGCCGTATGCCTAACATGTTACATAATTATATTACTTGCGATAAGGTAGAAATAATTAGTCATATGAATGAAAATATGCAAACCAGTTCGTACAAAAATTTCTATAAAAAATATATAATTAATTAAAATATTAATCAATTTTAATATCTTTCATTCATCATTATTTGAGGGTGCGTGAGAAAATATATTTATAAATATTTTTCAATAGTAAAGGAGTATTACGCTGGATTTGAGATCTTCTTTGCCGAAAACTTCTGAGCATTGCATAAACTTGAAAGTATAATTTATTATTGAGGGTATTATTTCTCTTATAAATTACTAAACTTAAGGGTAAACAGGACAGCTGAAACGACTCCATCAGAAATGCTTTTGTGCATATATCTATACTCAATAAGGATACAGGGACCTTGTACCACGTTTACACATTATTTCCCTCACTCAGTAAATATTGTTGACTTAATCAATCATTGATTGAAAATGTTGAATCAATTATTTGCAAGTTTTTCTAACCATAGCTAAGTATAACAATCAGATTAATTAGATAACAGTGCTTTATAAACACAAAACTCTTAACACTCAAGTAGTTCAGAAATTAAAACAAACGTTCTTACAGAATTGCTTAGTTGAAATAATCTTTAAGTGACTTTGAAGAAGCTTTCGAATAATTTTTGTATTTTACATAAATTTACCCATGACCTCTTTAAATAGTACATTAGGTTTTCATATGCATAATGTGCAACTCAAGATTTCGAATTATCCAATTCCCAACGTTAATAGTTGCTGACGGTTCAAATCCGGGCCAAGATTTTCAATCCAGTTTAAGGCATTAGAACAAGTATCCCATTCACCCTTAATCCTGTACCAGAATCTCTAATCACTTAGCAAATCGTCAGCCGTTTGATTCCTCTAGCAAACTTAGCCATTTTATGGATCTACTGAACCTTTCTTCAACTGAGAATCCGCTAATTTCTCATCAGAGACGACCTTATAAGCGTCTCTTAGCACGACGCAAATAACAAATGCCTCTTATCTGCGTTTCAAATGTCTTCTTAGACAGGTAAATTAATCGGCCCTCAGATAATACGCTAAAGCTTTTCGTGGGGACAAGAAATTCCACTTAAGACGCGAAACGACGTTCAACTCTTTAAATCCTCATCGTGCATAAATCAATCCCCATTCCAGCGAAAGTTTGCGCTGGAAAATAATGACCTTTCAATACTCCACTGCTCCGCGCGAAATGCCGCACTTTTCAGAGAAGAAATGTTTCAATCAGCTCCTCGATAAGGTGACCAATTATACCTAACATTGAGATGCAGATTCAAGCCTTTTGTTTTTTCCCCGAGATTTAACGTGATTGGCCCCTTTCAGCGCACNTTTAATATCTTTCATTCATCATTATTTGAGGGTGCGTGAGAAAATATATTTATAAATATTTTTCAATAGTAAAGGAGTATTACGCTGGATTTGAGATCTTCTTTGCCGAAAACTTCTGAGCATTGCATAAACTTGAAAGTATAATTTATTATTGAGGGTATTATTTCTCTTATAAATTACTAAACTTAAGGGTAAACAGGACAGCTGAAACGACTCCATCAGAAATGCTTTTGTGCATATATCTATACTCAATAAGGATACAGGGACCTTGTACCACGTTTACACATTATTTCCCTCACTCAGTAAATATTGTTGACTTAATCAATCATTGATTGAAAATGTTGAATCAATTATTTGCAAGTTTTTCTAACCATAGCTAAGTATAACAATCAGATTAATTAGATAACAGTGCTTTATAAACACAAAACTCTTAACACTCAAGTAGTTCAGAAATTAAAACAAACGTTCTTACAGAATTGCTTAGTTGAAATAATCTTTAAGTGACTTTGAAGAAGCTTTCGAATAATTTTTGTATTTTACATAAATTTACCCATGACCTCTTTAAATAGTACATTAGGTTTTCATATGCATAATGTGCAACTCAAGATTTCGAATTATCCAATTCCCAACGTTAATAGTTGCTGACGGTTCAAATCCGGGCCAAGATTTTCAATCCAGTTTAAGGCATTAGAACAAGTATCCCATTCACCCTTAATCCTGTACCAGAATCTCTAATCACTTAGCAAATCGTCAGCCGTTTGATTCCTCTAGCAAACTTAGCCATTTTATGGATCTACTGAACCTTTCTTCAACTGAGAATCCGCTAATTTCTCATCAGAGACGACCTTATAAGCGTCTCTTAGCACGACGCAAATAACAAATGCCTCTTATCTGCGTTTCAAATGTCTTCTTAGACAGGTAAATTAATCGGCCCTCAGATAATACGCTAAAGCTTTTCGTGGGGACAAGAAATTCCACTTAAGACGCGAAACGACGTTCAACTCTTTAAATCCTCATCGTGCATAAATCAATCCCCATTCCAGCGAAAGTTTGCGCTGGAAAATAATGACCTTTCAATACTCCACTGCTCCGCGCGAAATGCCGCACTTTTCAGAGAAGAAATGTTTCAATCAGCTCCTCGATAAGGTGGAATATTTTAACAATCCGAGGATAGACGGTGGTCTTTTTGGAAACCGGGCTGTTTGTATCGGTGGGAGCGCAAAGGAAAATAATGGGAACTGCCGTGGCGGTGTGATCATGATAGAACGTTGCTTTTAAGTCAGGCGCGTGGTTCAGTCACGGAAATTCACGCATTTTTCGATGAGAGTTGAAATCTTCCGCGGAATGTTGTGGAAAATTTAATTTGAATTGAGAACAGTTTGGGTGTGGCGATTACAATTTCCTGGGAATTCCTAATTTCTTGGTTCTATCTCATTCGTGTCACATTTTTATTCAATATATTTTGTGTTATCATTTCGCTCGTGAGGGTTTGGAGGTTGGAAGGTTTTTGAGGTGTTTCCCTCCCAACTAGGATGAATACGAGGCAGGGATTTTTATTTTAATAAAATGATTTGGATTTATAATTCCCTATCAGCCTGACCAGTTTCATGTCTGTAGTAATTACATACAGAAATATTNGGCAACGCGTTAGACTTCCGTGAAAGCGGTCCCGTATTACATATCCGGTTGGTGACCATGTGCGAAATGACCCAAGCTGTCGAAACACTTTTAGCAGTACTACTACTATATTTTTTATTTCTTGTTTTACATGGTTTTGCTTTAATTTCACATTTTATTTTACATATTTATTATCAAATTTTATTCTCGTTAAGCCCTCGCAGCAGTTGAGAGTTTGCAGACTGAATTATCGTCAAAGTTGTCATTATTTATATTATTAATTTTATGAAAATTCAGCCGTATTTGATGATTTAGTTATGCAGTGAATATGAAAGTTTTAAATCACCCTTTAAAAACCATTGTAAATCTTAATTTACTCTTATTCCCCTTGATTAATCATTCCTATGATCATGAAATGGATAATGTGCATCGCGCATCTTCAATAAAGTTTCTAAAACTCAAATATTATGAAATAATTATAAACTTTTACGATTAAATTTGATGTATTGCATTTTAGTATTACTGTGTTTTATCTTTTAATGACATTCTCAGAAGAATTTTTATCTCCAAGACTGATATTTATCTCTTTAGGATCAATCTACCTTATTTGTTTGGAGGTAATCTATGACTCTCATGAATTTAAAGCCATTGAGTGAAATATAAAGTTTTCATGCCTACACCTTCATTATAAAATAAGCTTTCCATCCCCATTTAATACGATAATAGTAGTTAGGTTTTAATCAAATTCAGGCTTCTAGAACAATTTTCTTAAAATAGAAAGTAGAACGAAACACTCCTAAATCGTCTAAGACAAATTTTCTTAGGCTTCTGGAGTGCTTCTTTTAACTCACTAATTTAACCATCGGTGGTATAAGCTTTCTTTTGCTTAAGATACAAAATTAAAAAGCTATTACACTCTTTTCGTAGAGTTCACTTACGGTAACTAAATATGACTCAGTAACGTCAACGTTGTCGTCAAAATACTTAGAATATCTAAAAATATCCTACAAATAAAAAATCGATTGCTTTTTTAGTAACTGATCAAAATCAACGCAATTATTGAGTAGCCCATGGCGACATTAGTCGAAGAATATTGAATAAATTTATGAATTTATGTGGACGACTTAGCGCGTATTTCATACATTGTCTACGTTACCCAAAATGCCTTTTCCTCGGTATGGTTTCTGGTATTGTCCCTTGAGAAATTCTCCGCAATCGCTGCATGTTCCCGGAATCGGCATAAGGGTGTGTGCATGTTTCACATATCAAAGGGTTGTTATCGAAGTGATGTCATGGCTTGTTTTCTTGCATCAGGTCGTGGCTCCTGCTGTTCTGCAACCAGTGCTACAACGTGTCGGGGGATTCGGACGGAGGCGGGGGCAGTGGGGGTGAAGGGGAGGAAGACCAGGGACCGAGGAAAGGATGGCCCTGTCCATGGCCCAGCGCCCTCTTCGAACACCGCCTCTGCCCTCCGTACCAGAGGATCGCACGCCTCTTCTCACTGCTCCTCGTCATCGTTCTTGCCTGGGGAGTCGTCTACCTCATGCTTGGCGAACCCGCAGGTCAGATTTTGTCGAAAAGGAATACAGTGGTACCTCGGTTAACGTCGGCAATCCATTTCGAAATTGTTATCGTTAACTAAAACAGTCGTTATCCAAGACGTTGTTAACCGAGGTACAGTGGTACCTCGATTAACGACGGTAATCCGTTTCAAGTTTGTTATCGTTAACCAAAACCGTAGTTATCCAAGACGTTGTACCTCGGTTAACGTCGGCAATCCGTTTCAAGTTTGTTATCGTTAACCAAAACCGTCGTTATCCAAGACATTGTTTACCGAGGAACCACTGTACCTCAGTTAACAACGTTAATCCGTTTCAAGATTGTTATCGTTATCAATATTGTTATTGTTATTGTTATCGTACAGTGGTACCTCGGTTAACAACGTTAATCTGTTTCAAGATTCTTATCGTTAACCAAAACCGTCGTTATCCAAGGCGCGATTTTCCACTTTCATACCGCATTTCAAATATGCGGTTAAAACCCATTTAAATGACTAAAATATTATGCGTATGATTTCTTCAATTATATGTGCAGCGAAAGAATTAAATTAATCAAATGAATAGTATTAAAAGAAGTTTTACACTGGCTATATTCATTAGAAGGCGTTGTAAACCGAAGACCGCGTCATTACCCGAGACCTTTTTTTTATCACAGCCACTCGTCGCTAACCAAATACGTCGTTAACTAAGGCCGTCGTAAACCAAGGTATCACAGTACTCCCATGGAAAAGATCTTATCCAAATTTAAATCGGTATCCTTAAAGATAGAATTACATGAAGTAGAGTCTCTGACCTGGGTTTGATGACAACATGTACTTGAACATCAAGATACTTAAATGAATCTCTCTGCAGTATCCAATACAATTCACTCGAAGATTAACCCTTACCTGAGTCGTTAACAAAAATCGACATAAGAAATCGGAGCAATATTTTCGTCAAAGGATAAAAGAGGTGATTAAATAATAGGAAAATTGCTAAAGTATTTGGATTAAAATTTTTCTTGTTCTGATTATCCTCGTGTATTTATATGAGATAACTCATGAAATCAATGTTCAACAACTGCTTTGGTCGTCAAAGGGATGGGTTGTTTATTTCCGAAAAATTTTACGAATTTTTCGTGTATTTTATCAAAGTTGTCGCAATTTCACAACCATTCCCTAACCTGGCAAATCCGATTAGGCAAAACTCAAACCTGGGACATTGTGGTTGGAGCGCTGGCACGCTAACCACCACACCACGCTGATAGTTTGATAAATATAAGGGACTGGGGTACCAATGTGGTGCCAAGCCAAATATAAATTACCATGTGAGCCAAACGAGGCTATGACGTTGGTGAAACGTGTCCGATCAAAAGTATTATGGAAGCCGCCAATAGCCAGTCCCATTGTAGTATACCATTGAGGATCCATATAGATAACTTTATACGTGCACCCTTGAGACGGATATATTACAGAGAATTATTAATATTAGAGAAACGGTTCCAATCGGGAGTTTCCCAATCAAAATTTTGTTACATGGCTGCAAAATCTTTTTGAAAAGTTCCGTTTTATGTTGGATTAGATTGATCTATAAAACAATCCAACAAGGTCATTATCGATCTATTATAGTAAGGCACAGTATAACAAATTTGATCCAGTTTTCTAGGAAGCGATGTTTTCTTCTCTGCAAACTTTAGTTACTATATACATGTCGTGGAGAAATTCTCATAAAATCGACAATTTTGCGATGATCATTATTCTTTTCCGATGAAATATTTTTACCGTCGATAACTCAGAGGGGAAATAAAATTCAGTTCCATTGTAAAACATAACTTTTATATAATCTTTTTAATCCATCTCTCCCTATATTATTATTCATTATTTCACCCAATTTCTCAATAGCATTTGACCAATCAGAGGGGAAATAAAATTCAGTTCCATAATTAAACACATCTAATATGTAATCTTTTTAATCGATCCCTTTCTATATTATTATTTGTTATTTCGTAGAATTTCTCAATAGCAGTTGACCATGGCTAACCTGTGATTATTTATCAGTCATAAGTTAGTTTATCACTTCCAATTGGAAAAGACAGAACACCGTTTCGCCTTAAGATATTGAACCACGCAACCCGTGTTATCTATTGAAACCAATTTTGGTATCTCTTTTCGAACCGGTTGGGAGATGCTTCCAAGCCATGGAAATCTATTAGAAAACTTTTTAAGTGGTGTTATCACGAATGCGTCAGTTCAGATCTCTTGGAGTCGCACTCCACTTCGCGGCGACTGAAATAAATTTCTAAGGCAGAATGTGGGCGTGCGGCTGCTTAGAACATATTTATAAATTACCGCTTATCAATGTTTTCGTAATACCCCTTCTCAGATACGCACATACGTCGGTAGGCTGGAGATCCAGTTATATTTCTCAGAGGCTGGCTTAAAACGAGGAGTTTCTATCCTTGAGAAGGGAAGAGTCCCTTGTGAGGTGGGTTTTTACACACCTACGCACATCCAATCGTTTTAATAGGGTGAAATGGGGACTAGAGTTCCATTTTCCATTTAACCCTGTGAAAATAATATTATTCTTAAATTGGACTTAAAGTTTACTTTAGGGCTTAGTATTACGATGATTAGCAAGAATTTAAGTGAAAGTTATTGTTAATCTATTATGTATATAAAGTATTAGCATTGACTGTAATCTTCACTTTAATTCTAATAAAACGTTACAATATCAGGCCCTAAAGTGAACTTTTTTTAGTCCATTTTAAGTATACATTATAATACTAGGCCTAAATATAACATGATATAAAATATTAAACCACCATATACACAGATTTTTAGCAACCTTAGGGGATTAAAAATAAAATAAGGAAAGAAATTATGGTTTTGTGAAGGACAAAGCTGATTTTTATTTTAAGAAATGTTTCCACTGCAGGAAAACACCCACAAGGAGAAGGGTGTGTGGAAAACCTAAGATATTTGTAGGAGAAAATGCTATAAAAAGAGGGATAGATTACATAAAGTTAGTAAAAAAAATGTTAATCGTATACGATGAATATCAGGTATTTTCCGTACATAATAATACATCTGTAATCGTTACATCTCTAGGTTAAGCTTTGGATTATGATCTAAATCAAGATGATTGAAAACCTGAAACACCCAAAACATTACATATCCACGGTGTTGTCAGATAAACTTGATTGTATGGTTGCGTTATTTATAGAAATATATTTTTATTGATGCATTATTATAGAAAAAAGCATAGTCGACCATGTCCGTTCGAAACAAAGAAATATTTTTATTTAGTTACATATTGTAAAATATTGTTAGTGAAAATGAAGGGTACCTAAGAGAGTGGTAACTAGACTTACTAACTTAAATGGCTCCAGTTCGCTCGCTCGTAACTCGAAAAGTTTGTATCTCGAAATCCATTTTTCCATTAAATCTTTTTTAGTTTTTTTTCGCTTCGTATCTCGAAATTAAGTTCGTATCTAGAGGTCAAAATGGAGTAAGAAAAAAGTTCGTGGGTAGAAAAATCCGTATGTCGAAAAGTTTGAATTTAGAACGGTTCGTTATTCGAGGTATCGCTATAATTGTATGCCATTTATTCTTCTTTGATCAAATTATGATGTATGTACTACCTCAAAAATCCTGTTGGCCACATACAACAAAATAACGATTGTTATATTTTTCCACAAAATTAGGACCAATTTCAAATAATTTTAAAGTTTCCAAGCTTAAGATTCCCACATAAATTAAAAGAAGCTCCGGGATCCAGACGTTAACGAAAAAGAGATAATGAAAGTAAACGAAGAAGGGAAACCGGTAAGAGTGGATGAGGAACCTGAACGGTGGTCGCTTTTTTCTAACGCATAAGATTAAATTTTTCCAGACAAACGAATTGTTCCTCTTTTCCTCTTAAAAAGGTAATCGGAGGCGGTGAGAATGAGGCAGGTGGCGGAGCAGATGTGATTACTTATAAGGTTTGGAAACCGAAATAAGTGCGCGGCGAAAAATCTTTCCTAAAGAAAGGAGTGTTTAAGATGGGCCAATGCGGACGCTATCTAAGAACACTCATTGTCGCCAGTTTAGGGCATAACGGAGAGTTTTGATCAACCAACTTCCTTTTTTTGGAAACTGTATATTGCTTCGAATTAAAACTTGAGAGCTGATAATTGATTCGATTAATCTTTTAATGACTGAATTCGCCGTAACTGTATTCTGAGGCTATAGATGAAGGAAGATCTCTGGCGTTTCAAAATTTACTAACAGCCAATCCAGGATATGCGAGGTAAACAATAATACGTTAGTATACTCATAAAATGATTAGAGTTCGTTGAAGTATTAGTATTTTAAAGTGGTACATTTAAATAAACCCAAGAAGCACTTTAAATTTGAACTTCAAAAAATGAAGTTATGTAATATTAGACTGGGGAAAATTATTACCGATGTTACTGGACATTGCCTCCTAAATCTGCAAAAATTCTCAGGAGAAAAAGTTCCTTACATCAATAATAATCGTGACAAATATTCATAAATAATTAGCAATCGCAACCTGTGAAAACTAAATTTGCTCATCCATTGGATAGCCTAAATTGTCGATAGCAGACGCCTAACATAAAATTAACGCATTCATTTGAGAAACACAACTTCTGAACGACCGCGTGTTAAACAAATTGCCCTCCGGCAGTGAATTACATCGCTTAAAAAATTGATTATGCTAATCACAAACTACTCTACTAACGTATGCCGTCCGACGATTTTCAAAAATTTTCTTCAGGCTTGCAAAGGTACCAAAGTCTATTAAATTTATCTTTGCGCTAAGCTAAAAATTACTCCATAGAGTTCCGTGAGAATACTGAATTCTGAATTGAATTATGAGCAAATGTGAGCATACTGATAAGTCCAATAATTTAACTCCCAGTCAAAGATGAGTTGTTCTCTGATTTATCACCCTCTCGAGTCCTATAAAACAGTTTCTCTTTCTCCGTCTCTTAAACCGTGAAGATAAATTTAATAGACCACCGTAGAAATTAAAAATTGCGCAAATACAAGACATTTTCCGGTACTCATCACCTTGTTGGACCTGACATCGGAAACCAGGATTCTCTTCTTTGTCCAGCACAATTCGCTGTAATCATCGACACTTTTGTATTTGAGATGTCATTTCTTCCAGGAAAAGCGGGAAGGCATGATTTTCTTCCTTTTTAGTGTCTTTAATATTACACCTGTCGCTACTATTCTGGATATTTATCTAATCAAGTTTATAGCATCCGTTTTTGAGTATTTTACTCTTTTTCTGTAATCCCGTCATATTCCATGAGAGCAGGGTAAACTCTCCTTACTCCTGTTTGTTTCCTCATAGGATTTCATCTACATCTAGATAAGTACCCTGCAAGCCGCCTTTCGGCGTGTGGCAGGGGGTGCAAGCACCATGCCTCTACTTCACTAATCGATTGCTTTAGCGTATCGTTCGCGGAAAAAATTAATTTTTGAAACGACGTGTTCTAGCATCTATTGCTCTGATTTTCTTCGCAGTATCAGAACGGCCTATATAACATGAGGGACGCATTATGTCAGCTACATCATCTGCGAACGTGCTTTCTCTAAATTTATTAAGTATATTTATCCTATGTTTAAACCTATCTTAGCGTCCTGAAGCATTTGCGTAACACTCACTGGCTTGTCGTAACAATTCTTTACAAAACGTATCGCCTTTCGCTGTACTTTTTCTAATTCCCGAATACAACATTTTTCTTCAGAGTCCCACACACTACACGCAAATGATAAAGTCTCTATATCAATAAATTCGACATGTTTACATTTAAAAGAGATTACGTTACATTAATTTATAGAAAATTACAGAGGTAATATAAAAACTATACATTTGTACCTTTAGCTATCCTAGAAAATGTTGCGATACCTTTATTCTGATGTTATTTAGAGAATATTTTTGACACCGTATCCTTGTAGTAGCATATGAAGTACAATTATTCCTAACTTAGATCTTTTGCCAACTACTCTCAACATATTTGACATTATTTAAAATATCTTCTATCGGAATAATTCCATTTCCACGATTTAAGAAACTAATTCTCAAGAACTTAGATTAAATCTGGTTGAATCAAGTTCAGGCCAACTTTCTAGAATAGAAAATAGGGTTGTGGTTTCATAATTACTTATCTTTCTCTGTGAATTTATGGTTTCTAGACCGGTTTCCTGACACATAGTTTAAATAGTGACCCAGATATCCTTTTTCCCATACTCGATCGCAAATGGTTTTCTCGTTTACTCTCTTAAAACTTGGATTACTCTCTTTGAGAATTGAAATAACTTGAAGATTTTTATTATATTATATACATATTTAATTTTTCTCGAAAGTTTAGGTAAACTTCGAAGAGTAGACATAGTTTGAAATCGTCTTATAGAGGTGTACAAGAATTTCCCAACTATTTTCACGGTTTTCTGTTTAGATTGAAGCTAAATTATGTTCTAGTAATATAGAAGCAGCAGCCTCGCAGCTGCAAAATTTTCTAATTAAAATGTTATGAAAACTCAAATATTTTCCAGTGAAATACTATGTTTAGATTGTTTCTCTAATCATTGATCGTAAAGGAGCTTGTTAACTGAATGCGATGGAATGAAAAATGAAGATCAAGATAATTAATCTTACTTAATATTCTCGTCTGCTACAGATTTTTATTGATTTTCCTTCTTTCTTTCTTACTCTGATACATTAGTCAAAGTTAAAAATATTGCTGAATGTATTATTCAGCACATGTTGATGGTGATTTAAAGCCATCTGTGCTTCATTTCAAAGAGTAACATTTTTTGAGGTCTCAATGACGCATTCTTAATTAAATTCCTCTTTAATTATGCAAAATGCCAAACGTCTGTCTCTACCAGAATATTTCGATAGAGAAAATAATGGGAAATATCTTATTTCATTTTTGAAATTTCGATGAAAATTTGACCATTCATTCTCTAGAATTCTATAGAAGTGAATCAAGAATTCCATTATTATAAATAGTGAATGAAAATTTTCATTGCTGGTTATACGTGTAAAATGTATACTTAATAACATTCTAACTCGCCAGAGTCGTGGATCTCTTGAAAAAACAGCATAAATTCAGTTTGTTGGAGTATTTTCAGAGTCTCATAGCTGTTTAAAACTTTATAATTATGGAAGCACTCCGGGCGGTGACCGCCCGGAGTGAGTTGTGTATATAAGTGGGTAAGTATAAGAAATGTTGTGTGTATATAAGTGGGTAAGTAACAATAGTAAACACAACTATAAAAACTGTTGTAGATACCGACTTCGGTTTATACATGATGTGCTAATAGGCCATTTTTGCTATTCTTATTATGCCCATCACAATAGTAGCACCTTGATTTACCACAGCTAAGTATTACGAATGTATCGTTTATCCTAGACATTTGTCTCCATCGTGTTAAACTTTGGTTTTGTTGTTGTTACAATCAAGAACGGAGGTGAGAACCCGCGGCTTTTAGGGCAGATACGGCCTCTGTTGGAATCCTGAAAACTATGTGTATTAAAATAGTTTTGTTTCCATTGTTTATTGTATATAGTGAAAATGAAACGAAAAATACTCTTCATAGCAGGGGCGTAGCCAGGATTTGCCCATAGGGGGGTTTAGATGAAGTAAACATTGGATTGCCCACAATCCAAGGGCAGGAATACATCCGCCCAGAATCTAATGAAAATAAAAACTGATTTGTTTTAACCCTGCGAATATACAGCGGTGTTTGTATGGAATAATTGCGAGAGGACATTCTTTGCATATTTTCGTTATTGTTCTCGAGGGGGGGGGGGGGTTGAACCCCCAAAACCACCCCCTTGGCTACGCCTCTGCTTCATAGGTTTGCTTAAATTTTAAGTAATTTTCCCACGCGCAATTTCAGGGTTATGCTATTTGAATCTAGGCTGTACGCCTTTTAATTGTGGACTCATGTTTTTTTTTATGCTGTCTAAATGGTATCTTGTGGAGCCGGATGTACATACATACAGCCTTCCGATAGAAAAAGGTTCGCCTCACCTGTCCCCTGGATCCTCCATGCAGTCTTACGGTTAAAACCAAACGGACATTTTAATATATTGGTCACTTTGAGTCTGACATACGAGTAGCTTGTAGATATTAATCAAATGGAGTATTGGTTTCGACAAATGCTACCTCATCGGTCCGGCAAGAGTTGGGATAAAATGACGAAACCTTTTTGGAGAGACCATTTCACTATGGAAACTTTAACGATCTCAATCCAACCGAAGAAGAAGCGGGAGAAACTGCTAAAACAAACGGTTTCAAATGAACGGGGAAGCAAGTCACGTAGCTCCGCCCGGAGAAATGTCAAAAATAAGTGCTCCGCGAAGAAGATGATTGCGTGAGAGTTGAGGGGTGTACCCGCGGGGAAAGGAATATTAACCTGTCTGCCGGTGACGGCCGAGCTGCATGTGAAATCCTTTGAATAGCCACGGGGATTCGTAAACGTCGAGAGCGCCGACAAAGTGATTTCATTCGATTATAATATCGTTTATTCAATAATTAGCCTCCGCGAATGTTGTAATGCCGTCTCACGAGAATTCAGACACAGATGGAAACGTGTAAATGTCCGATTTTTCCGGAAGGCAGTCACGCTATCGGCGATTTTCCGCGCCTGGTCACTCATCTCTCGGTTCTTGTGAGTTGGAATTTGAAATAAGCCATAGGTCTGCTGCATTCGCTTGATTACCGGGGCGTACTACCGTTTAGTTTATACTTGTGTACTCATTATATTTTTGTTTGTAAGTAAAGAGTAGAGAGCCATCGTCCGATAATGCAGTTGCATTATTCCATAAGCTATAGACATCAACTAATCCAATCTCGTGTTCTTGTTCTCTTGATTAGTTACATCAACATCAACCTTACGAAAGAATTGAGGAAAGATGTTTTACTTTGCACGGTAAAGCCGTGAGGTTGAATCTCAAGGAATAACAGGTGTGAAAAAAATATCGTTTTAAGTTCCTCAATCCTTGTGACTTCTTTCGGAGGGTTAACCTCATAACACCGCTTTTGTGAGTTGTATTCTCTGAGTCCACCTGACGGTAGTCCGTGCCTCTATGTGAAGGCTGCCTGCTTTCCTCACAAAAGCAATCCCAAACAGTGTGGAAGAGACATGGCATGGCAGTGCAGTGGTGAGAATAGACGGGGGTTCGAGTACCAGTCATGTCGCTATTTTTCACTCATTTTTGTTCTACCTTCTGGTAGGCTCATGTGCCCTAATATTCCCTACTCAAAGCCATTACCTTCGCTTCTTGGAAACTTACCCCACCTTTTACGTCATCTAACAACTTTTGTCTTTGTCTTTCCCTTAACTGTTTCCTTGTATTCATGTGCTTCCTTGTAATCTATTATCAAATACATTCTTTAACAATCACTCTCTTCTAAGTATTTGACCCTATCATTTCCTCTTCCAACGTTAAATAACTTCAATTAAAACCCTCTCCTCCCCGACTATCTTTAGTGTGTTTGTTTTTCTATCCACCCAACTTACTTTTTCCATTCTACGCCACACTCTCCATACTTTCCTATTGCATATATTCCTCCATACTCCATATTCCTATTGCTGTTGCACATTTGCACAGAAAAAGAAAGTTGGCCAAAACTGATTTTGAAATTTTTCAGCATACTATAAAATAAATTCCGGGCAGCATGGTGCGATTTAATCCAGATCAAATATTTTCATAATCGAAGTAAAATGAAAAAGTGACGCTTTCAAGAGAAATTAGAATAAGTGCAGTTTTCTTTGAACCGATTTATTTAGGTCTACGTTTCATGTAAAACGCTCTCTCTTGGTATCCAAAACTGCCCCCATTTCATCCCCTTTCCTTCAATGTTATTATTTTTCCTGTTACAAGGAAAACAAAGGAGCTAAAGGAACAACAAACTTTTTGAGACAAATCTTATAGAAATCTATGGGAATGCCGAGAGTTTTCGGCAAAATGCATTGATAAATGTAGTCGCCAGCTACTTTCAGTTATATTTCCGAAGAAAAACACTTAAAGCAAGAAAATTTCTAAGAAAATGGGTAATCTATTTTCTGTGTAAATACCCATATATCATTTGGCACCCCAGCAATAAAAGAGGTGAAAAATTGTACTAACGTGTAAAGGTAAAGTTCTCGAAAGTTATACTTTATTTCCGTTAGCCATTCAACATGCTTAGTGCAAATGTTCCTGGTCAAAGGAAAATATATTCAATTAAACCATCATCTAAGGAAAAGATGTTGAGTTAATCGTTCAGTTATAAATAAATTTATTATGATTGCAATTTATACTTAGATTCAATCTCTTAATAAACGATTTTTATCAAAGCATTCTATCTCATATTGTGATTTTTCATCTCGTAATACATTCCATAAAATACATTTAGGCTAGAATCAGCTAAATTGTCTTCCAAAACAATACCTGATAATAATTACATCCGAGATACAGTATTGCCCGAAACTTTCATTTCTAATTTTGAAAAGAGTATCATTCGTTCAGTATTAATTTGTTGCTCGCATTTCAGCCCTAATAAATCAATAAAAGTAGCTGATCATAGCCAATTGGTATATCAGAGCTCAGGTTAACATGTCACTGTTGTGTTTGCGACTCATTCATCATGCAAGCTCTCCGCACGTATACATCCGTTAGGTGAAGAATCTTTTATGGAGCAGAGGCTAGCCAATGCCATTAATCACTGCTGACGAGACGATTTATGAACTGAGGATGAGGATCGCAGAATAACTCCTATGAGACGAGAGAATGATGCACTTTTGCTGCCAGTTTTAGAGGATGTATATTTAAGCGACTGAGCCCGAATTTGGAATAGTCAGATCATGAAGCCAAACGCACGGTGAATGAATTTCATTATAGTAAGGTTACTTCAAAAATAAGAAAGATATATTTGAATACCTAATCGAAATATTTTTGTAAGCTAAAAGATTGAAGCTACGCCTTGCTCTTGGTTACTTTTAGTTGATCAAGGATCTTTCTTAATCGTTGGATTACAATCCTAAAAAATCACACATGGAGTACTGAAGGACTCAGACCCTAAAATGAATGTATAGGATAATGATCTTTTTTAATTGCGTAAATAATATTCTCACTAAATACATAATTCAGCGATAAAATAAAAATTAATCGTTACCTTTTTACAGCATTAGAATAACACTAAAAATTAACGAAGCATAATCTTTTTACGAGGAAAGCATTTGAATGACAAAAAAATAGCGTTTAAAAATGAAATTCAGTTAGCTTGTTAAGTTAAATTTAATTTAGTTTGATTCATTTGAGTTGAGAATGCAATTACCCGGTCATTGCAGCGATTAAAGTTCACTACAGAGTTAGAAGCCTTATCCCCGAAGACCCACAATACATTCCTTAATTCATTCCATTTAAATTACGGTATACTTTTGCTGTTATTCCAGATATAATACCCAAGGAATACGTAAACTATCTTTTGAGGTAAAAATCTTTAAAAATTATTTTCGAAAATATATTTTTGTATCTCTGGAGAAAAAATTTTAATCACTTATATTTTTATGTTCTTGTATTGGTTTGGTCTATTTATGAGGATATCTAATAAATAATTAATAGGAAAAGCGTTTTAATTGAGCTCCGAAGGCCTCCACTTTTCCTCTCCTTTTTATTGGTTAGATGAAAAAATAATAGCCCAATTCTAAGGTGTGTAGGAACACATTAACTTGACTTTTCCAACTTGAATTGAGTGAAAAGCTTTGTTTGCATTCAGAGAAGCTCTTGGTAAATTTGAATGTGTTTGGGGGCACCAGTTACTTCATGGGTATTTTCAACTGAAATACTTTTCAGAACACAGGAAAAACAGATATCATGTAGAGGAACTGCAGGAAGACGATCACTGCAGTGGCGCTACCAGGTGCTACAATGTTCTATATGGAAAAGATATTTCACATCCTTAGTATTTTTAAACAGCCATTCCCTTAAGAGTGCTTGGAAAGCTTTCATCGTCATCATTTGTTGATAATTTCACAGCTAAATATATTTAGACATGACTTGACGGTACAAACCATTTTAGCAAATGATGCTTCAAGCTGGACGTCCTGCATCCCCACTCTGGTCCATGTTAAAATGGGGAGAACAGAATTACTGCCAAAGAGAAGTCTTGTGGAACGCTTCTTATGAAAACAAAACGCAGCTGAGAGCGATTTGTCGTTTTTTTTTTGTTCATCCCTCGCAAGCAATTCTCCGTTTTATCCTTTCGTAACCTTTCTCCATCGCGAGGTATTTCCAACGCCCTCTCTAGAGCATTCACGCGCCTCCTCCGGAGAGATGTGGAACCCACACAACTTTTAACAAGTGACAAGCGCCAAGAATGAATTTATACGCTCTCCCTGAGTAGAATGCCCGTAGTTGAGCCAAGGAAATCGCGAACAAGCAGCTCGTGGCAGTTAAACACGAACAAGGAAGACTGCAAGTGATTTGATGCGAAATTAAACGTTCCTGGCGGGGCGCCCTTCAAACACCAGGGATGTAGTAAATGGGAGCCACGCCCCCCTCCCCTTCTAGGCCTGACCACATACTGCACCCACGCACTAACTTCAATCTTTAATTTCTAAGATTCTCAATTCCGTTAATCACCTCTACGGAAATATCCCTTCCTTTTCCAGATATGCTCGCCTCGTCCAAAGTTTGTGCTAAAGCGTAAGAATTTGGTTCGTGAGTCAAATGTGCTTTTGAAACTCTCCTTTGACATCCTTACTCACTATTTGAGTAATAGTCAATCCAAAATCTGAACCTCTCTAATCTCTTCTAAACAAGAATTCTTATCAATTTCCTTCAAGTTTGTAGGATGCAAAGGTGTCCAGAACTGTTGAATCCACGAGAAAAAGATCAGTCTTATCCAGTTCTCAGGTAACTTTCGTTTGTTTTCTAGCTATTGACACAACATTGAATTTCAATAGAAATCTTTGATATCTAGCACAACCGTCCACCATGAATCTTTCCCTTCCTCTTGACTTTTCACGATGTACCTCTGTCAGCTGTGATAATCTTTCCGTTTCTTAATTCCATCTTCTCCAGACATTCTACAACCCTATCTTTCCATTTTCTCTAAAGTATGTCCCTTTAACTTCCATCTGTGTGCCTCGAATCATATATTTTCTTATTATTTATGTCAGTTTATAGCAAAAGAACCTCTGTCCTTTTCATTTAGGTCAATTTTTTATTAAAATTAAGTGAACATTGTAAAATACACTAGGTACCAATGTGGGACTGCATTCACTTTAGGAACATGCACAACCTTTTTGGTGATTTCAAGGCCTCCAGAAGCAATAAATAAAGCAAAAAATATAACTTATACCTAATTTTGTAAAAAATAGGAGCAATGTAAAAAATCAGCACTAACTGGTGTTTTAATGATTTGCAAAATCTAATCTCCTTCATGAAAACTGAACAAAACACTGGTTTATCTGATTATCATCAATGGTATTTTAATCTTTGATCATGTTAACTTTTCTTTTATCGATATCTAATTAATGGTAAAGATATTATATTTTTGTATATTAAGATTCCTTAACTTTTTTCTTATATGTTCTCAATGTTGTTTCACTGATCACTTGTATAAAAGTAGAACTTACTTAATAAAGTTGCTTCCCCAAATGATCACAGTAGACACAAGTTAATGTAGTAAATATATCATTCTGTAATTGATTTTTTTTTTTGTTTCTCCTCAGCTCCCCCAAGTGGTCAGCTCTTTACATTAGCCCTACTTTGCATCACAGCAAAACTTGGAGGATGGCTAGTAACGCTCATTCACATGCCTGCCCTTCTGGGAATGCTGCTTGTTGGAGTTCTCTTTCAGAACATAGGCCTTGTCAAGATAACTGGAACTTATGTTGGCATTGTTGGAAACCTCAGGTGTGTCATAATTTGCAAATTAAATGGAAAACTGACAAAATATAAGCAAATTAATAAATAAAATAACTAAAATTTTAATGGTGTATAACCCTTGTTTTAGACTATCATACAGTAGTACTACGTGCTTAAGTATTTTACTTTAACATGTAACTCTTTCCAAAATTTTACAGATGAAAATTAGAATGCTGTAATCCAGGTCTGCCTAATCTTTTGCTGCATATTAACTATTTTGTTTAGTAATTTTGCTATTAGCCCATACCCTAGTTCGAATTAAAATATGATATGTAATTTTATTGATTATTAAACATACAAAAAGAGACAATAAAATAATCATAGTATAGACAAATTAAAATCAGTTCAATGTAAATATTAAAATTTAAAGCATGTAAATTTTATGGTGTAGATTGAACTAAGTACATAAATATCATACTCATATGCATGTAAAATTTTATAGGAAATCATATGAAATAAATGTTTCTTGAACATAGTTAAAGTGTGACAGGTACTTATTATGGGTATTTATGCCTGATTCATTGAAGAGCAATTATTTTGGATTATATCTCTAAATTTGACATGATAAATTAAAAATGACAAATTTTTCTTATGCATAAAAAGAATCGTCTTTCTAACCTATGCCAAAAGAAATAATTTGTCGAAATTATTGGGTCGGTGGAACAAGCTCTTGGTTGTTGATATATTCAGAGTAATTAATTACAAATACAATTCACCTTAAGGATTCATTTATTCCATTCAGTAGTTCATAAAATGAGATAGGAGTTTATAAAGGTGTAGTGCATGGGTGCATAAAGTGAGGTATGATCATGCACCTAAAAGTATACATTAATTGAAATTACATTTTAATGAAAACATTTCTTTTTTAAGTATGTTCTTAAGTAAGTAAGTCTCTAAACATTTCCCTTAATAACCCTTTTGTTGCTCATAGATTCAAGGTTAAACAATTTTGTTTAGGAAAAGGTAAATTAATGTAGACCTTCATCCTTCCAATGATGAGCAGTTACTTAGGATTAACTTCCACATAAGCAAAACCAGTAATGTGTATTTGGTTTTTTCACCAGATAAAGCAAATACCACATTTCGATTCTATTTCAATGTTTTCCATAATTAATTTGCATGCATTGTGTGTATGATGAAGAAATTATTCATTGCAAAATTTATTTACATTTCTCTTTAGTTAAATTAGTAAATTTCAGATTTAAATAATGAGAGTTTGTAGAATGAGGTAAATCCATAGTTAGGTACTGTACTTTAATAGCATGTAATAGTTTTTTAATGGTTAGCCAACTGGTTTACATAAAAGAATATAATTTTCCCACTATTTTTTGACATTGAATATCATATGAAAACTTTGACTAGAATTATTATTTATAATCTTCTAAGATTTAGATATCTTTGATGTTACCTACTATATTAAACCTTATTGCTTTCTAGAAATACTCTTGTTTAAATTTAACTCATGATTAAGTTAATGCCTACATCCTCTTAAAGAATTCATGTTTGTTGTAAATGTTTATTAATTTGATTCTGAAGAAATACTAATATCACCATTTTTATTTTTCAGGCAAATAGCTTTGGTATTGATTTTAACCAGAGCTGGGCTAGATCTTGACCCATCAGCATTAAGACGGCTCTACGCTACTGTCCTAAGGCTAGGCTTGGTGCCATGGACTGTGGAATGTGTCATTGTAGCCTTAATGACTCATTTTCTAGTTGGACTGCCTTGGATTTGGGGATTCCTACTTGGGTGAGAACTTTATGCAAAAATGTTTCCAGCCACTAGCTTATCTGGAAAAACTCTTTATTACATAGTCAATTCCTGATTTAGGATTATTTATCCATAATAAAAGGGTTATAAATATAATTAAGAGGATGTCTGTTGCTCCAGAAATATGCTGTCATTTATAAAATACTAACATCTTGAAGAAGAAATCTCCAGTTAAATAGTTTAAACATCACGAAGATAGATGAAAAAAAAATACAACCTATCAAATACTGATGTTTTAAGTTTTATTTTTGTAAATACTGTCATCGTTTTAAAATCATTATTATATCTGATCAGATATTGATTTCCCTAAGGAAAAACAGAGAGAAAAGTCTGCTATGACCATAAATTTAACCTAAATATTTCTGAACTCTCTCTGGGAAGATTCTTTAGCAAATTATTATATATACGATATATATTGCAATATATAACCCAATGGGCCACCTGCCAGCACTCTGCCCACTGCAATGGGCTTCAGAAATCATACTCACACCATTTATCCCAGTTTTAACACATGGTCCCAGGCAATCTTTCTGTTGTCCTGGTAAGATGGTAAATTTCAGAGAATGAACATATTGTAAGACGCAGAGATTTCAATGATAGAGATAATTTAAACCCAAATTTTCATAACAGGAAAACTCAGACACACTTAAGACTGTTTTTAAAGGACATGAACTCCGACTCCGACTAAGCATTAAGGCGACATTATGGTTTTACCACTTCCATGTTTGATAAGTTCCAATCTCTTGCAATCAGAAAATAGTAATGTACTTATATATATTGGTTACCATCTAAAATCTGAAAATGAAAGAATTTATCAAAAATAGATTTTGAATAGAATATTCTAATAGATTATAGAGTGATTCTTGGAAACACATTTTTAAAACATTGACCTAAAACAACGCATTGCACCACATTTATTTTTTATTCATGTTTTATGTTCAAATGGATCTTCTTTGAAAATAATAGAAATAATCTTAGTTACTCTATGGGCTATGATCACATTTTGTCCTATCTGCCCTTTCCTTCATTAAAGTTGAGGAAGCTTAGTTATGTGTAGTTGATGAGGTACAATAATAGATTGTTATTATTTTCATTCATAAAAAGTAATTTCCCTCTATAGCATATGCTGTTCTAGTTATTTACCTACCTTACTTACTTCCCATCTTTACAAAACGAAAATTGTAGAACGTTTTAAAATAAACAATAGATCTTAGAAATGTTTTGGGAGTTCTGAGATGATTGTGTTTGTAGGTAAAATTTTTGGACAGTTTTAAGTCTTTGGAAATCAAAAGGAAGCAGTATAATATATTTTACCTCATTATTTAATGATTTCTAATGCACTTTGTTTTTTACAATATTCTGATTGAAATATGAGCTAATAAATTCACTGTTGACCTTTTGTATCCCTCTATTACATACTTTTATGTCAAGTTGAAACTTTTCAGCAACCATTTCATGTCTGCTCGTGGTTTCTTCTTCCGGAGCTATAAACCTGTATGTTTTATTATGAAGTTTATTACTAATTAAATGGCCTATAAAATACAGCATATGGATGAAACTCGCTCTGCTTCCAAAGATGAATTGCTTTGACAGTGAATTAAGCTTCACAACAAACATGAGGTTATAATTTTTAAATTTAAATATTTCTGCCATAGTTGCTCCTTATAAATTCAGTTCTTCATTTTTATTCAGTTTTAGAGAGTAATGAAATGAATACCCAAATTTAAACATAAGTTTTGTCTTTATTGTGCATTTTTCTATGAGTGCAGCTGAACCAAGTAAAAAAAGACCCAGGTCTATGTAGATAAAGTTGACTTTTGACCTGATTTAGATAGTGATAGTGTTACAATTTAGATAGAGATTTTGTTTCTAGATACTGCAGAATAATATTGCCTTGATTCAGTGAAAGGTCGTGAAGGTTCAAACTAAAAACCCACTTACTAAAGCTAAAAACCTATGGTTTATAAGGTTTTCATTCACCAACGAAATTTCATCTCCCATTGTTTTTCATGGTTGTTGGAATTTTAATGTTTGTCTACTAGACCTATCTTTTCCAATTTTGTTTTAGTGTGTCCTCTTGTCACCTCACATTCACAAAAGCTATAGTTTAGATCTCTATCTTTGGTAAAAAATTCTGAATTGTATAAAAGCAAGGGAAATATTGGTCATGAGAGGGCTAGAAACTATCCTCTTCAAGCTTGGACCATTTTTACTCATATTAAACTCATAAGAAGTTTAAATTACGATTTTGTTTCAGAGCCATAGTGGCAGCTGTATCTCCTGCTGTGGTAGTGCCTGCTTTGATTCGACTGAGGGAGAAAGGTTATGGAGTTGCCAAAGGAATCCCTACCCTCATTATTGCTGTGTCTGGAATTGATGATGCATTCTCTGTGGCTATTTTTGGAGTCGTACAGAGTATAATGTTCTCCTCTGGTGAGCAATTTCATTTTTTATAACTCATAAGAGTTTATGAAATATAAATACTTCTGGAAAGAGCTCTTCCTTTCAGAAAAAGCATGTGTATGCTCATTTATTATTGATATTCTTCCACTCCTTCCTATCTTTGCATATTTCTTTGACTTCAAACACATCAAAACATCTTATCATAAATTCTTGTCATATGGAAAAAAAGGAGGCAAGGGTGCCCACTCTCTCCCTATCTGTTTAATTTGTCAAGGAGTGTATGAACATTGTGAAACATAAAAAATGGATTAAAATAAATGAAACTAGAATTATCTGTATCAGGTTCACTGATGATATAGTAATAATAGCTGATTCAGAAACAGAAGTCAACAGAATATCAATGGTTTTACATGAGTCGGTGAATAAATGCAGACTTGTGTTTTCTCATATATGCTCGAATAGCTCAAGTTGTCATATTTTTCTGTTCTGTTGAGTCATTCAACATTGTTTAGTTAATCAATCTTTGGAGATGACCCATACACCTGTCTTCATGCTATAGATTTCATTATTCTTCTTGTAATTAATCCTAAAAGTACATGCAAACGCATACGCACATTCTACATTCAGTAAATAATTTTACTTAAAATCCTAAGTTACCTTAAAATTTGCAGAGATCATGTAGCTACAATTAATGTAATATTTGACAGACATTTGTTGTTATTGTCATCATCATAATTTGCTATTGACGGCTGTTGATGTGGTGTCCCATCAACATATATCAGGGATGTTATTAAGTAAATTAAATAACTAAATTTTTTTATTTCTAAACTAAATGTTAGTTAATACTAAACTCTCTGATCTTGTGGTACCAGTTAGATAATTATATACCCATATCAACTGTAATAGTTATAATATTCACCAAAGTACTGGAAAAATATTTATTATTTCATTTGTATTTACATCTTTGTAACAGGTGCCTTGGCTTATGAAATTCTAATGGGACCCCTTGCCATTGTTGTGGGGGTTGGATTTGGAATACTGTGGGGTCTCCTGTCAAAATACGTCCCAGATAGGGCAGATGTAAGTTCACTTTTAAATTTTTTGTCAACAATATTTACAAAAATATATATGCTCAGCATAGCATTTTTATCAATGCCAATAATGGCAATAATGTATATTTTTGGTTAACATACTGAAATTTTTTAAAAAGCTGTCATAAAAATATTTATTAAATGTTATTTACTGTGCTTAATTTTTCCTTAAAGAACATTTCTAGCCACAAAGCTTGTGCTTCTTTGTTATGGAATTGAAATCTAAAGAGTTATGAAATTTTTAAAAATATTTCAATATTATTATGTTAAAGATGGTGAAATATTTTTCATCCAAAAAATAGCAAACTTAATTAAATCTTTTTAAATATATATAATCACTTTATCTTGAATTGCTTCAGTTCAGTGCAGTGAATAAAAAAATGTTAATTCTATTTGAGTTAAATTGAAAGTGAAATTTTTATAACGGTTTTGGTAACAATCAGCAAAGTTTTAATTTGCATTTATGACTTTTGACTCCTTTAAGAGATTATTTGAGCAAGTTTTATTTTGCCAATGTCTTTTCTAACTATGCAAAAATCTTACCTTTCAGCCGTTTGTAGTGCCCTTGAGAGTTCTAATGTTGTTTGGAGGTGGTCTTGTGGCTGTGATTGGAAGTGAGGAAATTGGTTTTGGAGGAGCAGGTCCTCTTGGTTGCATAACTGCAGCCTTTGTTTCCTGTGTGTGCTGGACTTCCCAAGGTTGGGACATTGAAGATGTAAGTTTATCATGTTTATTACGCCAATATTTATTCTCATTTGTCTTATGAGATCATCTTCTGGGGTAACTTATTTGCAGATAACAAAGCTTTCTCAGAACAGGAGAAGGCTGTTAAAGCTCTAATTACTGTTCCTAGACATCCACTTTTTCAGTTCTTAAAGTTTCTAACTCTTTCCTATCCTATCCTGTACCCAATTTGCAAGGAATAATCTACATCTTTTTCCATTCTACTCCAACATATACGTAGCTACTTTACATGCCAAAAATTGTGATATTCATTTGTATGACCACTCACCATTTTCCTTAAAGCCCCTCAATACTATTTCCGTAGTATATTATAAACTTCCTGCCACCACCAAAGGCTTCATCCCTACTCCTTTAAATCAATCAAAACCCAGGTCATGCACAGGCTAACTCAAAAGGCTCATAGGATTTCTGATTTATAAGCATCTCAATGTAATTTATCTTCTTGTGACAAATATTCAATGTAGATATAAATAAGAAATATATCTAAAGTAACTTTTGTGTAATTGGTTCAATCTATCCTGTCTCTTAATGTATCTTTTGTATTTTTTGCCATTTTTGGAGCATATACTGCTTTATTCTAGTCTTCGGTTAAATAAATTTGAATTTGAAGTTCTCCGATAAAAATTCAGTCAATTCGTAAAAGCGCAACGTAAAGGAATTACTCAAACTGTAATTGTATTTATTACTTGCAGTACTGACATTTGATCAATTATCAATTTGACCAATTAAGGTAAAAAGGAAAGTAGAAGTTTTGAAACCAGGATTATGTAAAAATATGAAAATAATACACCAAAAATAATGCTGAAACAAGCCATTTCAATATCTCCTATGAGTCACAAATGTTATACTCAATATCTTTCAGCTATGCTTTTCCTAATTTAAACACATTTGTTTTACTGTCATAATAGCATAATTTAAATTCTATGACTTTCCAAAACCATAGCCCCTCCATACAAATCTATCTACATTTTGAACAATTCTATACTATAATAAGATTTGAATATAACTAAACACTTAAAAAACATCTTAGTCCTTTTATCCGATAATTTCATGGGCTAGTCTTCTGATTCTGAACTCTCAAAGTTTTAAAAATATTCCTCACGTAATGGGCAAGAAAATATCCATCGTTAACAAAGAATGAAATAAAAATAACAAGTTTAAAACTTTTCAATTGAAATTACATTGATTTTACAAGCATGACTTTTCCTATAGTTCCACAGTTCAGCATTGGAATTCAAGTTGATATGTTTCCTCCCTCTCTGTCTCCCTATTTCTGCATAAGTCTCTCTAATCTTCTTTCATTGTTGCTATCTTCACTACTTCTGGAGTTAAATGTTGTGCTAATGGTAAACTGAAGGAAATTATTGTCCCTAGTAGTACTGCTGTCATCTAATTGTAGAGTGAGCTGTAGTATGAGCCATCTTCTCAACTCATCTGTCATGAAGTCCAACTGTAAAATCAAAGCCAAAATGGTTTTCCCATCCTCTGAATATATCTTCAGCAAATAAAATATAGACTGTACATTTCTAGTTTCTTATAATATTGCATGTAAGACCAATTGGAAACTGAAAAATGAATTTAATGTAACAGAAAAACCATTGTATTGTTGGCATTAGTTTTTAAAGCCACCAATTGAAGAAATGGATGCAAAATTCAAAAACATTAATAATGTACTATTTATTTGCTGGTTGGTGAAATTTTTAGTATTGATTACCTTATTAAGTCCTAATGTATTCTTGAAACTGTTTCAGAACCCAGTAGCCACAGCATTTGAAGTTTTCTGGATCATATTCGAGCCTATTCTTTTTGGATTGACAGGAACTGAGATTAAATTACATGAACTAGAACCAAAGCTGGTGTCAATAGGACTATGCATACTTATTGTAGGAGTTGTGGTAAGATATGATATTTTGCTACTCACAAACTTTCTTATTTTACATGAACAACTTACCAATCATACTTGTGTATAAGTTGACTTTTAAATACAAAATTTTAATGAAAACAAGTCAGTCCGTAAATTTTAAATTAAGTCAGATATTTTTAGTCAGTTGAATGTGATTAAAGGTGTGAGTAAAACTTCAAAAAATCTCTTCTGTTAACTACAATGGTTGATATATTAAAATGAAAGAAATAAATATATCAGTTATGTATGTATAACTTGATGACTACCATAGTTTGTTAAGAATGTAAAACTGATAAATATGAGAAATAGAACTTTCTATGAGGACTTATAAGTCAACCTTTACACCATGCTGACCTTTTCCTTAATATATATATATCAACTGNGAAAGAGCATAAAAAGCTAAAGTAATATGTTTTGCCAATATTTGATTTAGTATAACACAAAAGTATTATCATAAACAAGTTACATATAAAATAATGTTCTTTTCTGAATAGGTGAGAATCCTAGCTACAATTGTGATTTCCATAGGCTGTAAGCTTAATTTGAAAGAGAAGATATTTGTATCATTATCATGGATGGCAAAAGCAACTGTCCAGGTAAGACATATTTATAAAATGACTTTGATCCTTACTTTTTTATGTTGTTTAATTCAGTTTTACAAAAGTTTTAGTTTATTTCAGTTTTACATAAGTTTTAGTTTGTCTTGTCATAACACTCAATTTTATATTCAATTATATAATTTTTACCTAGCATTGATGTTAATGCTAGACTAAATTTAACAACAAACATCCTTTATATATCCATCCTATATGCTGCACTTTGCTTTAACAATGTCTTATGTTGTCTGCATATTATATTCAATATGTGAATATATAAATATTTTGATTAATAATAGTGCAGTGGAGTTCCAGAAGATGCATTAATATTCACTTTTCTCTTCAAGCTCTTATTCTAATATTGTAAGATACCAATTAATATAACAAAACTCAGTCTATGTCTATATATATATATATGTATATATTGCAATAACACTGGGTGAAGCATGATTTTTTCTGTCTATTTTTGATATATTAAACCATCTGGAAAGGTACCCTGATGTATACCATTCTGCATAAGATTTGTACTGTGCAAGATAGCCATCAATTTCTTCTCACTTAATGTACAATTCATGCACAAGTTTAGCCCCAAGTTTTTGCTTTTGATGCAAGATTATATCAAATTTCTGAAAGTTTGTTAAATCCTCCAATACATAAAAAGGGATTGAGATCACACAATTGATTTTCCAGCTTTTAAATGTAAGATGTTGCTATGTGGGCACTGAACTATTTAATGCCTTAACAATGACTGATAAGACCATGAAAATGTAACTACACACAAATTTAAGTCAATAAATTAACTTATTGCTGTTTTTTTGCTTTCAATAAATTCTTATGATTATGCAGCATGATACTCTTATTCATTTGTTAGCATATTGTTGTAATGTCATCAAATGAATCGTGTATTTTTTATAATTGTGGTATTGATAATTTTTACTCCTCTGTTGTGTATTCTGATGTAAAACTACAACTCTTCCTTGGCTGACCTAGGGGGGGGGGTTGCAGAAGGGGCAATCATTCCCTTTGGTGATGTAGTATCATATTAGAAATTTGCCTAGGATCTGATGGGGAGGTTGAATTAAAACAAGATTATGACATTTTTCCATGATCTACTACATTTATTACAACAAAATGGCATTCAAAAATTCAGAGATAATTTCATAAGATAATTGTCTTAAATGACCTCCCTAGACAAGTTTCTAGATCTGCCCCTGCAAGCCCTATATTTGTTCAGAAATCTCTTAGATTAAATGAAGTATTTTATTTTTATTATTATTGGAATATCTACCTCTGTTATCCTGCCACCAATATATAGATGCAGCAACTACTATATCTTTCTCAGGAAAAATATCTTTGGAAGCTTCTCAGGCATTATCATATTGTCACATAATAAATTTAATAATTAAACCCTCTATCATTCTTTCATTTCAATGTCATATTCTGAAAATCTAAAGCAACTAACAAGAGTTATCTCTAAATTCCAAAGGCTGCTCTTGGTCCAGTGGTCCTTGGACTGCTGACTGGAAAAGGTGAAGGACATGGTCATGGTCATGGACATGCACCTGTAAGTGAACATGCTCCAGAATTCAACAGTACTGTGGTGGATTTCAACAAAGATCCTGAGCAGATCGAGTGGGCAAAGGCAGTCCTTGTTATCTCTGTCCTTTCCATCATGCTTACCGCTCCAATTGGTGCACTTGCCATTGCCTTATCTGGACCAAGATTGCTGAAGAAGGCATCTCGAAGACAATCATCTTTCCATGGAGGTAAGACTATTTTTTCTGCACTGAAAATACTCATTTCACCCTGACCAAATAATCAGTAAAGAGATTTATTGTTATCATAATGATTTTTAGTGAATGGAATGCAGTATTTTTCATCATAAGCAAAGTAAATGATACGATCTCACGTAAGTTTCGTATAATTATTTGACATTGATGGGATCTTTGGAAGTTATATTTATCAAATTAAATTGCAATATTTTTGCTTTACTTCTCATCAAACCTTCCCTGTAATCTCATGTAATTCAAATGTTAACATAAAAGGATATGTATGTTACATGCAAGAACTTACGAATTCTGTATAATATGCATGTCAACAGAAAAATCACATAAAACATCCCAGTGGAACTTCTCACATCTTACACTCATTACACAAAGTATGCTGATGGTTATGTAAAAGACCTGTTGAAGCATTAGATAAAATCTGAGGCTTTGGTAATTGGGAAAACTGACATTAAACTTAGTAAGTAGTGGGGTAGTGTAACAGGAAAACTGTTAATGGAAATTAAACTTAAAGTGATCTCAACCCTCTGTGGATTTTACTTTAAACCTGTGCTAATAAAATCAGTTTATTTTTGCATTTAAAGAATAGATTTTAAAATTTAACTATTTATTATAAAGATTTAAAGGATGTATCAATCACAATTAACAATAAAAAGTAAAATAAATGTCATTGATTAAAAATGTCATAGGCTTATGTATATCATAGGTAAGTGATATAGTTACAATAATACAACTATATCAAAACATTATAAAATCCCAATATCAGAAAATAACTAGTAGTTAAATCATTGATACCATCATTATTAATATTTCAAGTACTGCTTTTCAACTTAATTGTGATGTGAAGGAAAAAATTATACGAACTTAAGGTATTTTAAAATAGTATCTATATCATGCACAATTGCCATATTCAGGCAATGGGCTACAGGAAGAAATATCTAATAAAAATGGAAATACCCACTACACAAGTGGGTTATTCAGTTTTTGGTGAAGTTTCAGTTTCAGAGGAACATGAAACCAAATGCTATAATTTTCCTTTGAAATTTTTACTCACTCCATGGACTTCATGAAAGCAAATTTGCACTTGCACTTCATGGAGTGAGTAAACAACTTGAGCCATCCCCAAAGTTGAAAACTGTAAATAACATCAATATCACAAATTATCGTATTTAGAATGATAGATGGAAATGATATGAAGAAGCAACTAAATATAAATCAAATGAAAGAGCATAAAAAGCTAAAGTAATATGTTTTGCCAATATTTGATTTAGTATAACACAAAAGTATTATCATAAACAAGTTACTATTATTATATTTAAGCAGTATTATATCATACATAAATGTATTATTATAAATTTATATAAATGTGATTGCACCAACCCGCAAACATCTGGGCGACAACTAGACTTCCTGCTTTCCCATCAGGCTAATTCATTTGTTTAACATTGAAAGAATCTTTAAATTATTACTTTGATTTTTAATTATTTCTACTTTGTTTTCGACAGCTACAATTGCAGAACTGCTCATTTTGATATAAGTTGAAATAGATTGCCACTATCTTTCTCTCTCAATTTTTCTAACTATGAATTTTTTAACAGGTGCAGTCATGACTCCCATCGGTCCATGGAATCCTCGGCCCCGTCCCTCACTCAGGGACATCTCCCTGTACGAAGAAGGCGAGGATGAGGATGAGGAAGAAGATGAGGAGATGGATAATGTGTCCAAGAAGCCAGGAGAAACTGAAGAAGTTCCAGTGAAAGGAGACAAAGCTGAAATACTAGATGTGAGGCCAGGGATACTGAAAGATGACTGGCGATCTAATCTCAAGGGAATTGATGGACCAATGCTGACTGTTGGAGGGCTTGAAGATGAAGGTGGGGAGAAGGAGGCAACTGTTACAGAAGAGAATGAAGTTAAGGAGGGGGTGAAAGAAAAAGAGAAAACGGAAGTAGGCAATGGAGATGCGAGGTGATGTGGATATCGTGAAGAAGCAGAAAAGTGAACTTTTATCAATTTGATGCAAAATTTTGGTTTTCTGGGGATCTTGTTTTTATAATCTCACCATTAATTGACCAAAGCTGAGATGATGGTTGGATTACCCTCGTGTCAAACCGTTTCTTTGTTTTTAGAAAAGGCTGATTGTCGAAGCAAGGTGAAGGTGAGTTTAAAAAGACCTAAGTTTCGGGGTGATTTAGTAAAGCAATGCCAAGTAAATGATAGGTGAGGCATTGTTTAATTTTTGTTTACAAGGGGAAAAATAATTTTGAATCTCTAGAGAACTTGGCTGAATCAGCAGTCAACAATATTTTTAATTGATTTCACTGTGTGAGACAAAAAAAATTTTTAAAGAATCGACGGAATTTTTGAGATTTTAATGGGTGACTGCATTCTAGCTTTTGGATGTCAGAATTTGTGAAATAATAATTGTTGACTAATGATCAAACATAATGTATAATTTATTTTATTTTTGTAGATTGTTACCACATAAATCAATGTTTTTGATGGTTTTGAATTAGGGAATATGTTGATAACAGGAGCTTAGAGTGTAACCCAAAATTTTCAATCAAAAGAGGAAACACCATATATATTTTTATTTATAAATTTAGAAAAACATGGTTACCAGATTGAGATATGTATTTTTAAATGTTTAAGACAGCTTAAATATGTAATTTGCATTCCCATCCATTCCAGGGAATGAGAATTTGTGATTTTTAAATGTTACCAACAAGGTTGATTGCTCTGAATGATGGAAGATTCATTTTTGGTAATAGCCAATGGTTACCACCCTGTATAAGCAAACATTTCAGGCCAATCACTGCACAAAGTTTTTCTATTTAAATGTATAAAATATTTTAGAATTTAATAAAAAAATTTTAACAAAGCCATAGAAAGTGTTTCTTTATCTCAACACATATTTGACACATTCTTATGTTTTTAATATTCACTGTGAAACAACATTTTAATTTTTTTGTTGGGATTACAGGTAAATTTCTTTTTATTACTCAATAAAATTCCTAATAATGTTACTTACGATTCCACAAAAATATTTCCCATTTAACAGAAAGATTTTTCTTAATCCCCAGAATCATTGAAACTTCTCAAATGCTAGTAGCAAACAGATATTTTAGAGGGGAGCAAATTTGCCTGTACTCTACATGTATAACAAAAGTGACATTCTGTGGTGCCTTTACTTATGAACCACTCTACTTATGAACTTTTCAACATATAAACTTTTTCATACTCCATCTTAAACTCTAGATACAAGCTTAATTTCATGGTACTACAAACAAAAAAAAACCAAAAGATATAATAGAAAACTTTCAAGTTTCAAGATAAAAATTTTTTGGGTTCCAAACTTCAAACTGGAACAAATTAAGTTTGTAACTCTAGGTACCTCTGTATTGTCAGTGCAAGAAGATTTACTGCTCCCTCTATTAAGTTAAGCCCTAATGCAACATCCCTTTGACAGATAGAGCTTAGCCCAGCAGCATTTACTGCTCCCTCCATAAAAGCCATTTCATTCATCAGCATCCCATGCCATCTGAGCAAATGTCAGTCATTATTATTCATCCAGGACAACCTGTTAAACACTTTTCTTCCACTAGTATCTTAATTTTTCAATATCACGATTAACAATCATGCAACATCTTTATCCTCTTCCTCTCTTATCCTTCAGCTATGATCCCAATTGCTTCCTTTGGCAATTCTTTCTTCCCTAAGTACAGGCAATATCTATTTTGATTTCCTGTTCCTTTAGACTTCCAGGGATCTTTTCTTTCTAAAAATTTTCATTCTTTTAAAGAAAGTAAGCCTTGAAAAGAATATATTCATTATAAGGCTTAGTGAAAGGCAACTGTGTTTAAAAACCGTTGACTTTGAACGTATTAGTACATTAATTTTTTAAATTAAATTTTGGAGCCTGCAAGAGGCTTATTCCTGTAATGTATATATTATTTAGTTCTTCCATAAAATTGATCATCATTGTAGGAGGATACATAAGTACACAAAAGGAAAAATCATTAAGTTAGAAAAAAAACACTATAAAAGAGAGAGCTACAGAACTGTGCAAGGAGTGACCCTGTCACAGCAGCTATAAATTTAGGAGAATTTACGTACACATTCGTGGGAAAATTCCTTTAGTTTAGCTACCTCAATAGATTAGATACACGAAAGTAATTGTTGAGGGTAGTAGAGTCATGGTGCATAGACCCCAGCCACACACCGAAAGGCGGCTTGCACGCTACTGACCTAGACATAGATTTCTTAGAAGCAAGCTTTTTGGTAGCTTTTAGTAGTGGTGCTTTTAATAAATGATTAAATTCACCTTTGTAATTGAGAAATACTTCGTCAATTGACTAAAAATCTAATAAATACAAGCAAATAAATATGCACAATATTTCACCTCTGAAATTAAAGCACGTAAGCAGGTAGGAAGAGTAATATTTTTTTGAAATCCCAGTATTCCCGCGTTTCGTGAAATCTCGAAGTTCCGATCGAAATAATAACTATCGACGTCGAAATGAAAATTGAAGCTCCTACCCTCGGTAGAAGACACCTAGAAGTTGATGTTTTTCTTATTTCGTAGCTTTGAAATACAAACGTCTTTTGTATAAGCATTCCCCTAATTTTTTGATTCAGACTGTGCCTGGGTCGGAACCGGCACAGTCGGAAGCGTCGGAAGGGTGAAACGACTGAAAGTTAGTGGAAGGGGTGGCGCGGGCTCTGAAGAGCTGACAATCAGCCGTGGGAGTTGATTCTCTGTAAGTTTGTCTGTTTTTTTTAGAGGTTTCTCTATGTAACATATCATAATTGTGCTATTTCGAAATTTGATCTATTCTTTGTTAAATTTTTCATGATTAAATGTTATGAAGTGAAGTACGTTGTGAAGTTCTCGTTTCGCCAGACAAAAAATATTTCATCGATATCACTAGGACAAGGAGGATCGCTATTTCCATCTACTTGGATAAATATATCAATGTTTCCTGGCAATTAAACTGATCAAATCCGAATATTTGCTTATAAACTTTTATTTTGAGCCGTAATCTCCATTAATAAGTTATAATATCCTCAAAGTATTTGTTACGTCAGATTTGTCAATTTCTTGCCATTGCTGCCTACCCACCGAATTTTTCTTTCTCTGTTCAAAGGCGCTGTCTTAAAGAACTGCCCCTACGTCTTTAGAAGCTGGTCATCGCCTTTTTAAAGCATCAACCTTTTGCAAGGAATTTTCTCGAACTTGAAACAAATTTTCATTTTTAATTTTCTACCTTCTTCGTAGAAAGCAGTTTACCTGTTCATTCCGTTACTCCACGTTTCAAGTTTACTCTGTGGTAAGGTTATCCCTCGCATTTTTTTGTCTTCGTACAGTCTTTATTTCGGAAACTTACTACTGCTATACTTTCACTATCCACTCTTTATCCATGTGGTATATGTGTTCATTCCATTCTCGCTTTCTTTCGAATTTCCATTCAATAATATTTTACACTGCATCTTCTTCATATATTTTCATTCCTTTCTCCGACTAGTAATGTTTTATCCGTAACACTTTCATCTCACCAATTTTCAATAACCTTCTTCTTGCTCTGCATGGTCAAGTCTCCACCTTATACGTCAGCATTTTCATCTAGTCTAGATTTGGTTTCTACCCCTATATGTTTGTTCTCCATATGGTTTCATTCAGGCATTCAGCTTCCCTTGATGCTTTAATTATTTATTGTGTTACTTCAGTTTCCACTTCACTATATCCAGACTGCTCTATGCCAAGGTATCTAAATTACATTTACTGTTTTATTTTTTTACAAATAGCTTGCATGTAACAAGTGTTTTTAGCTGTTGTTATCCATTTTGTCCTTGAGGCAGATATTGTCATGGTTGACAACATAGTTGCCTATGGTACTGAATCTTTAAAGCAGGCTCTGGAGGTATTCTTCACTTTCTGCTATTAATGCAGCATTGTCATCATAGCAAAGATTTGTATTAAGATTACACATTTGCCTTATCATTTCGTCCAGTATGATGTTTAACAGAAGGAGACTTAATAAGTCAATTAGTGAGAAATTAAGACTGCCATTTTTAGGTTAAAAATATTTCTTCCATATCATCTGTCTTGAGTTTATTGTTGGATCTTTCAGCTCAAGAACAACAGAGCTAATCATGGTGACCTTAAATGAATCTACTTTATCCAGAAATGATGAGAGATTTTTTAAAACCTCATTGTTTGTTCCAAAGATTGAAGTCGAAAGGAAAAGACAAGAGCTTACAGATGCTCTTCAGTATTGCCACATACTAATGTTTCAGAATGGACTAAACACTGCAGAAGCTAGCAATGAAATATCTATCCGTTCAAAAGAAATTGGAAAGCAAATGTTTTTCTGCTTGACAGCATTGATTAAGGAAGTTCTTTTCAAAGATGAGAAAGAAGTCACAAATCCAACTAAAAGAAAGGTAGTACATAACTCTCATCCAAAGTTCATCAAAGAAGAAATAACTTCAAATAATGTTGTTCAACCTGATGTAAAGAAGGGAGTTACTGAAGAACCTGAAATTGAAGAAATAATTATCTCCTCTTCAGAGGATGAATGTAGCAAAACTCTTCCATCCTTCGTAGAGAGTGAACATGCTGAAAGGAAGGTAAGACTTCATGATTTCTTTAGTGATTCTCCATTTAAATAGTGCTGCATACATTAAATGCTCAGAAGTATCTCGACACCTTTCCGAAAATTAAGTGCAAAATTGAATCAAACTCAGTCAGAAAGTGTGGCAGTCAATGTTCTGGTTGCCCATCTTTCTCCTTGGTTATAGATACCACTCTCATATGCATACTTTCAGTAATGGAGCCAAAGGTGTTGCTAGTGATAATGGGCTAGCAGCCCATTATCATAATGTTGTATGGGATTCAAATTAGGACTTTGTGCAAGTTGATTAAGGTCTCTCCTTATTTCTCCAGAAGTATTAAATATAAAAATTTAGCAAACCTTTTTACAATTATTTATTTATTTATTTAGATAATCTTACAAATAGAACAATGTTCCGGTGGTAAGATTTGGACAAAGTAATTTCCACCCTCACCTAAAAATACAATACAAAACAATGACGCTGTCGGATACACTAACACTCTTGTCAATCATACTATAATAATACAACATACACAATCAAATCAAATTTAGCCCTCCTAAGTTCATCCTTTAGATGAAGTCTTTCACCACTCTACGATTTATCCAAGCACAGCTGCCCAAACAATGAACAAAAAAACTTATCTGTTTATTTACTGCCACAGTTAATATAGTCTGGTGGCAGCGTTATACAATGCAATAGATACAGTAAACTAAAACAACAATCTTACAATATTTTATAGTAATTTAAAGCAAATTTTTCTGAAGTCTTTTCTGCTTTTCGGGTAGGGTTTGAAGGCCTCTTCAGGTAACATATTCCAGTCTTTTACTCCTCTATTTATAAAAGAATACTTCGCGATATCTGTTCGTTGTTTCCTAAGCTTAAACTTATGTTCATGATCCCCCCGAGCAATATAATGAGGTTCCTCTATCCTGTCCTTTAATTCTGTCCATGCCTCTCCTCCGTTTCTTACCTGAAATATGCCTACTAATCGATTAATCCTTCGCCTTTTTTCCAGTGATTCCCAACCGAGTGTCTCCAACATCTCTGTAACGCTGTCAATTATCATGTAATGTTACGAAACATATTACTCACATAGTCATTGTGCTTCACCATTGTTCAACTTTAATTGCATTCTGGCTCAGTGAGGAAAGCAGTGGCAAACTACCTCATTCCTCATCTTGCCTAATAAGCCTCACTTCCATCTCCTAGCTTTTTGTAGCTGATGGCAGGGGAGATGAGGTCCCAACCAGCCTCCGGGCTGAATACTTTACAGACAGACTTTATGCAACTAAGCCTATTTGAGGGACTTGTTATCATCAAATCCTTTAAGCCTCTAAGGCAGGGATGGCAAACTTTTTGTTTGTCAGAGCACCGTATTTGATGAAATAAAAGATTTGAGAGCGATAAGATATGCTAACAGTATCTATTTAAATTCATATATCATGGGAGTAAGATGTTGTTGTTAACAAAAGCTGAGGATGAATTTCCAAATTATTAACTATGAAGAACGTTATTTGTTAGAAAAGATTGTGTAACTAGCACAGAGCTGAAAATCAAAAGAACTCTTTGTAATTTCCACTGGATGTAATTCAAATGACAATGTGATGGCTTTGTGCTGAAACAGGTCATTTGAATTATATCCTGTGGAAATTATGAAGTCTTCTTTTCTTTTTGACTTTCCACAAAGTACGGCCAGAATTGATCAATCATAGCACAGAGCTGTTAAGGTCCTGCATGACAGAATTATTCTCTCATGTACAGTGAGTTTGCAACACCTGCCCTGAGCCATGGAATTTGGACAGGTCTCCTTTATTTCAGCTAAGTATTCAACCTTTACTAAATAGCTTCGGCAGGGATTGGATGACAATGTCATCTCATGAACACAGATACATATTCCTAATCTGAATCCCTTTCCACAAAGATCCAAATTCTCTAAGAATCGAAAAGGGGTATGGGTGACTTTGTGCAAGATGGTGCGCACCCAGGAAATATCCCAAGGAAGAATGGACTTGAGAAAAGTCTGACGGGACCAGGAATCGAACCCCAATCTCAACGGGGTGCTCAACGGACAGAGCACCCGACCGGAAATTGGGAGACCGGGGTTCGATTCCTGGTCCCGTCAGACTTTTTTCAAGTCCATTCTTCCTTGGGATCTCTAAGAATCAGCTGCATTCTGTGCAACACCTTTAGCTGTATGGTTGAAAGTATGCCTGTGATGGTTGAAGCTTCAATCAAAGCTAAGGTTGGCCTAACACAACATTGGCTGTCAGTTTTTCTCGCAAAGGGCAGCTTAGGCCTGTACATCATTTTCAGTGTTTGGTGTCAATACTCCTTACACCATGTGATGCAGTATTTCTCTTTGTTTTGTTTTACTATAATCACCATGACTGTTTTGCTGTTGAACCGAATATTTTCAGCTTCATTTGTTTTGTATTTGTATTTTCTGGTAAATAACACGCACTTACTAGATAACACGCATTTTAAAAATTTCTTCATTATGATAATGTATAGATAACATTCTTTTCAAAAATGTCTTATGTGATAAATGCATTGATAATGTGCATTTCAAAATTGTTATTGTGTTGACGAAAATATTTTTTCACTACTGTAATATTTATGATAATTTATCTTGTATTTTGAATGGAATTATTTGATTACGTTAACATTTTAAATACATATGTTGGTTGAAATAAAATTGCCCTAGTACATACATGAGTATATACTCTGTGACTTCCACGATATATGACGTGTGTTGTTTAGTCATTTGTTTCCGAGTTCGATATTCAATGAAATGAGATTTTCCGTTGTATATCACGCACCATTATTTTTATAATTTTTCTATATTTTTTGTATAGATAACACGTGGGTTATCTACCAGATTATATGGTACAAAAGACTGATTTTAGCTCAGCAGAATTATGAGCATTGTGTATCTTTCTTTCAAGAGAAGGGAATAGTTAATAATTCTGTAGTTTAGCATGTTGAATTATTAGTACTAAAATATTTAAGAATTACCCCAGCCCCCACCAACCCAACCCTGCTAAGGTAATTGGTTGGGCTGTTTGTAAAGGTCTGGTGGGGTATTTTCACTATCTCTCTCTAAGATACTTTATAGTTTCAGCAAGAGAGTGAGCAATCACAACTTAATGGACCAACAGAACCTGTAAATAAGACCCCTCTTAAGAAAAAATCAAAGAAGGAAAAAGGGGAAGCAGTAGAATCTGAATTTAGACAATACAAGGAGTACCAAATTGATTCTTGGGTATACCAGCAAATCAAGATTTTGAGGAAAAAATCAGCTCCTATTAATGCAAAGACTGTGAAGCAATTGGCTGTGAAGGCATCGGCTATTTATACATTTCCAGAATTCAAGCCTACCAAGGAGTGGATTACAAGATTTTCGGAAATGTACAATTTTAACTTTGAAAAGTAAGTATTAGTGATGTATATGATTATAATCTCAACCCCTTTTATTATGGTCCAAATTTCATGAGCTTCCATTTTTGCAAACCTTTTACTTACAGTAGATAAAACTTCTCATTTAATTTAATCACTGTCATGCCTAGCTGTAATTGTGTAGTAAAGTAAAGTATTTTAAAATTTGAAATTGATTGAGTTTATTGAGAATTGACTGACTTTGTTTCAGTGATGAGGAAAGAAATGTTGCCTCTGTATCTTTATCTACCAGTGAAGATGAATGCATTGATCGTGGCATAATGTTCAGGAAGAAGAAAGTGTTAAAAACTTTTAAAAGGCCCATCCCTTCCTCAAAAGAGTCAATTAATTTACATTATGGTAAATTCTGTATGAATCCAGCCGCTATGGTTGACTTCACACCTATAGAAGTGGATCTAGCAGCAATGCAGGTACAATTTGCACAGGAGGTGGGGGAACTATTAGAGTTTAGATAACATAGAACATTCTCTTATTTGGAAAGCCATGGCTTTTACTTTGGGTAATTTCATGAAAAGAAGTGGTAGTAAAATGACACTACATATTTTCCACAGGATGTTTTTAAATGACTGGTTATAGCACAGGTCAGCCATCATCAGGTCAATCTGTTTGAAAATCAGGTGTTTAATATATAACCTGTCAAAAATTTGCCAAGCATCATTCTTCATACAATTTCTTCTCTTATTGTTGCAAACTCTGACATATACTATATTTGCCTGAAAATAGGATGCACTTTGTCCCCCCTAAATTATGCCTAAAATAAGTTTTGCATTGGTAATCAAAATTTTGAGTTGAAATTTCAGTAATTCAAAAACTTCTTGGTAATATTATTATACATGCAAGTATTATATTGCATTTGGTCTTATTACAAAAGAGTAGTTTTGAATAAATCATTTCCATAATGTTTTATGTTCAGTAAGAATGGTAAACATATATGATGTATGTATTATATGCTTTGCTAGTGAAAGAGGGAGTATTCCAGTAAAATAGAGTCCAGATCCACTGATACCTAATAAGGTTGCAATTCATCCAATGTGAACATGTATGATTACATTTCAATAACAAGCTGCTTGTACATAACACTATTCGACAAGAAATTATTTCCTTAAAGATATATATAAGAAAAGGAGGTTTTTCTTGCCAGTCCCTGCATCCTATACTTCGGCAAGTGTGGTAATTATTTCATTCTCTATTTCATGCATTTTTACCAACTGAACATGATTTGGAATATATCTTCCTTGTATGTACCGTATTTTTAGGTAGATAATGCGCACCTATTGTATAACGCGCACTGCGCGAACTTCTAACTTCTTTGGCATTCTCTTTTATGTATAGATAACGCGCATGGCGTGAACTACTATCCATTAAAAAAGTATAGATACCCGAGTTTGAAGCAGCGCAGTTAAGTAACGGCTTGTCCGATTGCGATGTATTTTACATCAAAATGTAGCTTATTCTATGAGTTAAAAATCCACCATAGTTTTATTATTAAATTTGATTTACTTCATATTTCTTTCTAATGTATAACGCGCAGGTTCTTATTTTATCAAATTTTAACTTTTTTGTGTAGATAATGCCCGCGTTATCTACCGATACTACTAATATTGATAGGATGTCCTAACAAAGGTAATCAATTCAGAAATATCAGATCACTTTCCATTAATATCCACAATTGAAGTGAAAATAGCACCTCTAGAGACTATTTATAGACGCATATTTTCAGACCAAAATCAACTTAAACTTCTGTCAATGCTCCAATCCGAAACCTGGCAAAATATTTATGATGCTAATTCCTTTGAGGATAGCTTTCAGTATTTCCATAGCTATCTTCAGTATTGTTTCAATGTTGCCTTTCCCCTAATACCTATAAAATGTCATCATAAAGTTGAAAGTAAACCTTGGATTACTGATGATATTCGATATTTTTCCTCCTCCTTAAAGGGCCTCTCCCAAACAATTAGATTACCTAATAAAAGTTCTCATCTGCATGAAAATTATTAAAAAAAACAATATAGAAAATTAATTGCATCAGCAAAACAAACTTACAATAATAATAAGATAAGTGTTTCAGAAAATAAGTCCAAAACCTCTTAGGAAATAATCAATGCAGCTAGAGGGAAATATTCTAATCACACACTTCCTACCATTATAGACCCCACAAAGGACTTGCACTCAAATTACTTGTCTCTAACTGATACTTTTAATCAGGTATTTTCAATAGAATGTATCACATCTTCAGCTACTGGGACTCTATCTAACAACTTCCCACCTACCACTAACTCTCTTTTCCTTAAGCCCTGCACAGACACTGAGCTAGCAGCAATCATTTCTAAACTAAGTTCTAGGCAAGAAGCTGGACCAGATGAAATCCCTGGAAAAATTCTCTTTTCCAGCTACAATATGATAAAGTTTCCTCTATTATTCCTGATTAATGAATCCCTGAAACAGGGTATCTTTCCCTCCTCTTTAAAAGTGTCTAGAATAGTTCCAATCTACAAAAACAAAGGTTATGTAAATGATCTAAAAAACTATAGACCAATTGCTATTCAAAATGTTTTATCTAAAGTATTTGAAAAAATATATTATAGACAACTGATGACTTTCCTTGATAAGGAAAACCTGCTCTCTACATGTCAACATGGCTTCAGACAAGACAGATCCACTACAACAGCAATTTATTGTGCTATTAACCATATATTGTCTTCTCTTGATCATAAGCAGGAAACCTTAGGGATGTTTTTTGACTTCCCTAAGGTTTTTGACTATGTCAACCATAATCTTCTCCTATCCAAAATGGATAGAATTGGAATTAGAGGTATCCCTAACAATTGGATAAGATGATATCTCCTAAATCCCTCCCAAACTGTCTCTTTAAATGTGCATGGGGTTAATTATTTTTCTAGTTACAGAGAAAGCACATTAGGGGTTCCTCAAGGATCCATTTTGGGTCCAGTCCTATTCCTTATCTACATTAATGCTCTTGCTTTCTCTTTCAATGGAACAGTAGATACTCAGTTGCTCTTGTATGCAGATGACACTAATATTCTGGTATCAGCTCCAAGTTATAGCAACCTCATAGACAACTTTAAATTAGTCACTAATTAATCATCTCAGCAACTGGCGTAAAAATAATTTATTAAATCTAAATGTGGAAAAATGTCAAGTGATCCACTTTTCTCACAGCAGAAAAGCAGACAAAAGCTTGCTTGTAAAACTTAACCAAAAATCCATCCAACAAGTTTCTACCATAAAATTTCTTTGCATTAACTTGAGTAGTAACATCACTTGGGAATTGCATATTGATGCACTATCTGTTAAATTAAGCACCACTTGTTATATATTTAGACAATTAAGATACTCAGTTAGCAGAGACATTCTACTAACTGTCTATTATGGTTATTTTTATCCTCACATAACTTATGGTCTCTTGTTATGGGGGTCCTCAGCACACTCAAATAAGATCTTTAAAATGCAGAAAAGAGCTGTGAGAATAATTGCTTGGAAACCACA
>KZ308187.1:1014895-1027750 GCA_000376725.2 Ladona fulva | reverse complement strand
TTTAACCGCTTCCCTGACGCGCCCGGATATATCCGTAATCCGAAGTCGCAAAAATCGGAACACGCCCGGATATATCCGTTCAAGTCTCTCAGTTCCCCTACAAACGAATCATGCCCGCCTTTTTCCGTCTCTCGCTCCCAACTTCGGTTTTAGTCCGTTCAGGCTATAAAAATACCTCGTAGATGGTATAAAACTGATTTGTTTAATTTTCTGCCAATTAATATAAGATTTGTGCACGTTTATAAATTGACTGATTTTGGTGGGTTTATGAAATCTTCCTACGTATACTGAAATTCGTATTTTTCGTAACATGGCCCATTCTTGCATAAATATTCGACTACAAAAGAAGCAACGTTTATATTTTCAGTCGATTCAATGTATACTTATGACGATAATTATTATTTGCATGATAAAATTTCATCACCCGTATTTTAGTAACGATTCACTCAGGCTACTGTGTGAAATGTATACACATTTAGATACAACATATAAACCAATAATTTGTTTATTTAGAATTCATAGTAGCAGTTTTATCTTGTATATAAGACATAAGATTATAATTTTTTCATCCACTGAATTTCTTGAGGCAGATACTCTAGTTTGCGTGGTAAACGACGCTAACGCATACGCGGTTATTTTGGCGTAAAAGGGAAGATGTTCTCTTCTTGCCCATCGACTTTCTTCTTCACACCAGATGTTTTATTGCACTTATCGGGTTTTACCCACCCGCGTGCACAGTCTTGAGGACGTTTACCCTTGGGTTTACCCCCTAATCCCTCTTGAGGCCTTTTCTTAGAAAACGCTACTGTATAGTATGACCATATTTCTGCGACCTCTTCCTATTTGGAAAGGAGCTGATCCTTCAGTTATTCGTTGAGCTCGTGAGTGAAGACGTCTAGCATTTTTGATTGTATCGGAAGTTCGCTATTTTTTTAGCTATATTACTTTGGTGATTGTTGCTTCAACCTATCACAATGGAACGCGATGCAGGTAGCGATAGTTCCGATTATGACGCAGAGGAGGAAGTTGATATAGAGGATTCTGGCTCAGAATCTAGCTATTCTGAGGACACTAGCTCTGGTTCCAGTGATGCAGCTGAGCCCGTTGAAGAATCTGAGTGGTTTGAAGTGGATACCTCTGGTCCTTCAGCGGCGAGCCGTCCAAGATTTCCATTTGAAGGTGATTCGGCACTGAATTTCGAAGTTGATCCTGAGGGAGGTATGATGCAGTACTTTGATCTTTTTTTTATAATAATCTGATTGATAATATCACTAATGAAACCAATCGTTACGCTAGTCAAGTTCTACGTGGAAGAGCATCAACATCCACCGCTGATAAAAGTCAGCATTGGCGTGATGTTACTGTACCTGAAATGCGTGTGTTCTTTGCACTTATTATGCTGCAGAGTATAGTGAGAAAGCCTGAAATAGTGCATTTTTGGTCAAGACGACCGATACTTTCAACGCCTTTTTTTGGGGACACCATGTCATACCGCAGATTTACAAAAATAAGACAATATTTGCATTTTGTTGACAATGATACATACGATCCTTTGACTAATCCAAATCCGAAGTTGAACAAAATTTGGAGAGTGCATCAGATGTTGGAGGAGAAATTCCGTGAATTGTATACGCCAGAGAGGGACATCACAATTGACGAAAGTCTGCTTTTGTACAAAGGGAGACTGGGGTGGCGTCAATATATGCCTCAAAAGAGGGCTAGATTCGGGATTAAAACTTTCATGCTGTGTGAATCGAAGAGTGGTTACGTGTGGTCGACGGTAATTTATACAGGGAAAGGAACTATTAGAGGCAAAGAATCTGAAAAACTTTCCATGTCAACTCAGGTGGTCAAGTCGTTGATGGAGCCATTGTTGGACAAAGGATATTGTCTAACTACGGATAATTTTTTTACATCGCCTGAACTGGCTGAGCTATTGAAAACTCGAGTTGAAGAAGTTTTGGAAGTTTAAGTTTTCATCTTCCTAAAAGTCAAAATTTTGCAGACAAATGTTTGAATTTTGTTTTACACTTATCTCAAGGAGCGATCACAGGTCATTCGGAAAGTTCGCCATAAGAAAAGCTTGTGAGGTTTTCATATCGGATGGAGTTGCTTTGCTTTCTAAAATAATTTAAATCGTTGTAAAAGGTCAAGGTAAGTAGCAAAAAGAGAAAATTATTTGAATGTTCCGAATCTTGTCATCGATGCATATTTCAGTTCCGTCAAAATGTTACTCTCAAACGCCATCGCCTCGAAGACCAAGACTATTCTTGATGTTGATTTTGTTAACTTTCACACTATTCTCATAATATTACATGGGCAAAAATTTGTGTAAAGTATTCAGCACGAAGGCCAGTTGGGACCTCATCCCCTCCATCTACAAAGAACTAGAAGAGGGAAGTGAGGCTTACTAGGCAAGATGAGGAGTGAGGTAGTTTCCCCTTGCTTTTTTTCACTGAGCCAGGATGCTATAAGAAGAACAAGCCCACGTTAGTGAAGCACAATGACTCTACGAGTAACAATTTTCGTAACAAATTTATAAGAAGGAACCTTAATTAATGCCATTATTCAGCATAAATCATACCTCAGCAGCATTCATGCCATCANTCAATGGAAAAGTAAAATTTTGGTTTGCCAGTTGTATCAGTACCATTGAATATGTTTGAACTTAATATTTTAACTAAGCAGACATATACATAACATGCTGAAATTTCTTATGTGTAAATTTTGTTAGGTAGATTAAATTAAATTGAATGTTAGAATAAAATCTGGGCTCTGAAATAGTTAGATCAATGTTGGATTCTTTTATGCCATGGTAAGCATGTATTGTGATGTTAGAATGGATGATACTATGAGTGACGCAGTCTTAGTAAAAATAAGTTGTTCTTCTCTCCCGAAGATGGCAACATAGTTGCCGAAATGCATATTGAGAACAATACTTGCAAAGCGTGACCACAGAGAACCAACCCCTGCTGGTGGGAAGTCTTCAACGGTTAGTTTGCTCGCAAAAAACGGCTATTTGGAGCTTTTATCTAACTCAAATGTCTGTAATACAATGTGGCATAATTTTTGGTTAAATTACTCAATTCATTCAGCGGGAATATATATTAAGAAGATGTGGTAGATTTTATGTCAGCCCCCTTACTTTGGCCAAACATTCTAGAAGAAAAGTAAAGGAAATAATGCTAGGACTAGTCACTTCAAAGATTCAGTTTTTCCATGGATATCATGCAACAGTAATATTATATGGACGTATTCTTATGGTGCATGCACCTATTAACATGCACTGTACGGTGGTTTTGTGCTCCCAGATAGCCAAGTGGGCAACGTGTTCAACTTCAGTGAAAGTGGTCCAGGGTTCATTTCCCAGTGGGGGCCTTTGTGCAAAATGACCTAAGCTGTCGAAGCACTTTTAAAAATACTTCTGTAAGGCAGTTTGTATGTAGATATAGCTGTAGTGAGATAGGTGGGAAATTTTATATGCTGCCTTGTATGTATGTTGATAGATTCAGTAGATGCTCCTGCAAAATTGTTTATTTTTTAGTTTGATGCCCTGGCTTAAGTATGTATCAATAAAATTCAGTCCCCCAATGAAAATATATTTCTCACCAACGGCTAACCTCTTATCAGTGTTACTTGAAATTATTGTTGTATAATTCTTCAGGCTGTAGAATGGTTGGTTGTAGCCCTCCCATCTATCATTACATTATCCTATGTATCCTTGTATACCTTTTATTTTGAATTTCTGTTTATTATGCTCCTGTTTTTGTCTCTAAGCTCAGATTTTACCATTAAATTCTCTTCAGAAACTAAATTGATCAGTCTTGAATGCCTCAGTCTTCCTGTTTCCTAGGCTAACTTTGACACTATTAACTCTTTATTAAATGGTAACTAATCATTTTTTGCAGAGAAAGTCTAAGCTGTCACAGAGAAAGTCTGTGAAAGCCAAAGATTCTTCAGGAAAACGATTGCCCAAGAAACCAAATCGCAAGAATAAGAGGAAAAAATTAGCAAAGAAGAAGTTACTCAAAGAGTTGCAAATTAATGCTTGGGTATTTGAACAACTCAAGATTATGAAAAAGAATTCCATTCCTATTGACTCACAGACTGTGAATGAATTGGCATTGAAAGCTGGGAATATTTTCTTGCAATCAAAGTTTAAACCTACCAAAGAATGGACAGGTAGATTTTGGAAGGTTTATAGAAAACAACTTGACAGGTAAGGATTTGTGATAATGTAGATGTTTCTATTATCTGAAAAGAAGTTGTGTTATAAATTCGTCTTCTCAGTAAAACTAATCCCTTATATTCATTCAGATGTTACGAAGAAGTTTCAAATCCAACTGAAATTATTCAGGAGGAAATGACAAATCTTCAGCCCATGGAAGAAGATACTGCTATTAATCATGATCTACCATTAGGTATCAAAAAAGAAGCCAGAAATAAATATGAAATTAAAAGGGAGAAAAATCAACTTCCTGTTTCTGTCCAAGAAGAAGCACGTTATGATTTTATTCCACTCAGTATGAAAAAGGAAAACCCAAAGTCTGATGTTCTGTATCTTGTGTCTTCAGAAGAAATATATGTCCTCTCTTCTGATGATGAATGCCAGACTAATTCATCATCTTCAGTAGACAGGAAATCAATGAAGGTATGTACTTAGCTGTGAATGTGAGATTTTAATCAGTACCCAAAATCATTCATCTATCTCACAGGTAGAAATCTGAAATATTTTCTTTATTATTTTTCAGAGAGAGTCCATTTCATAAATCAATTTTTTATTGACCAATATCTTCTACCATTTCCATTATACTTCCAAAGGATAAATGTGTGGAATGAAGAAAAGTGAACAATTGACCAAGAAATTATAATAAGGATATTCAAGTGAATATTTTGTTTGCCAAAGAATTGATTTTTGTAAGTGTATTCAGTACTTATTCTCTACAGAAGATAGCTGATGGGCTATTTTTGTATACATAATTAATTTTTTGTTTGTGAAGAAACGTGCCATCATGAAGACTTCTTTCTTCTGTTTAGGTAGTTGCAGGTATATTATTTAAGAGTTGTTAATAGTGTATGATCAAATCATATGCACTTTTTGGAACTTTTATATTGTTTGCTTAATCATGAAAAAATGTGATTAATTTTTGTATGTCCAGTTTTGTATTAATGTAATAGTTCTTAAGAAAACAAGTAATTGTGTGAAACTTGGGTTTTGTTTCCCTATCTTAAGAAACTTTTTAATGAACAATTTAAGGATTAGCATCATTTATAAATGTAAAAAGTTCTTTACAAAATGTTAATGAAAAACAAATAAATGTGAATTTCAATTGTGAACAAATAAATGTGAATTCAATCTGAGTTGAGTTACAAACCTTGCAAAATAAAGTTGCCTCACAAATATTGCGTAGTATGCAAGTAAAAATCTCTCCTTAGGCTGTAATTGTTGATCAGGGATTGTTGCTTGGCAAGAGTTTCATCTGTAGTCACAAGGGAGTACTTATTCACCTGTAACAGTAGCAATTGCTAAATCTGCATTTGGCAGTTATGTTGACATTTTAAGGTGACAAGTTTAGTATCTATTGTGAATTATAAATTTTACTTCAGTTCACTTAGTAATCAGCTGTTTAACAACTCCGTGCAGATGCCTTGAATACAAGGCATCCTATACTAGGTGGAGGCACAAATGTGTTGACTGCAATGCATGGGCCCTCTTATGTTTGCTGGCATATTGTGGGGCCCAGATTTGTGGGATAGATTATCTTTTTCACTCAATGTCTCTTACGGTTCTAGGCAGTAGAGAAATTGGTTTGTTTGTTGTTTTGTGATTTCAAGTTTTTGGAGTATCACACAGTTTTGAAGTACAATCATGGATTTGGAAGGCAGAAGTGGTAAGTTTTGAATGAATTCATTCATATTTCTGATCTGTTTTGCTACATTAAAATTTATTACATTTTTAATTGATAAATCCCAAGGCGGTTTGTGTATTAGCATGCTTGCATATATTTAAATCTTTGTGTGAATAATATGTAAATATTTGGTTGCATATGTGTTAGGTTGTCTTCATATTATTTTTTATATCCATTTAGTTACATTTTTTAGCCCTTTTTCATGGAGCATTTTTTGTCTTATTGATTGCTGATGTTGTTCAAGGTTTTTTCCACCAAACTTTTGGACATTACTTTCTTATAAATAAAGTTTGCATGTAAATGTTTGCATGTGTTTGCCCTAAATCTCAAGAACCAGAATTTGCTCAACTTTCAAACTTTGAAAATAATTAAATGTATTCCCTGCGCAGATGATAGGTTGCATTTCATTTGCTCAGCATGTCCTATGTTCAACCCCTGAAAATTCAAAGCTTTTCTATAAGAAATTCATTCACTTTTCATTTTTATTGCTTGCCTGGCTTCTATTGCAAAATTAAAAACGAAAGAATAGTCAAACATAATCAAGTAAAACTCAGAATTAAGGGAAATTGAATAAACATAAGTTACTTGAACATTTTGTGGAATTTTAAGATTTTAAATAACCTGTTCCCCTGATGACCAATCAATGGTGCAAATAAATCTACATACATTGTTCCATAAGATTTTATTGAGAATTAATGCCCTTTTAAAACAGATGGTAAGAATTAATGATAGACTGTATGAAGATGGATCAGGGTGTCCGCTACTCTGGAATTTTGTTCTTCTGGAAAACTCAGGGAATTGGGATGGTAACCTGGGAAAATCTGTTCATACAGTGCAGGGAGTCTTCTCGGGTAATCTTCTGGGAAAGAACCAAGTCTTTCTATATTTATGCTGTTTATGAATGATCATTCCATGGCTTTTGTTTTCGACTGTATATTAGTTGGGTAAAATTCACCTGAGAGGAAGAAACTTCTCAATGACAATGTTATTGTAATTGCAGTGTTGTTAATGTAAATCTTATAATATGTAGATGTGCTTCTTCTTTCTATGTATAACATTTCAGCAATATCACAGATATGCAATGTGGGATCCTACCTTACAGAGTAGCAGTTACCAGGGGTATCTGATTTCTGCTTGGGCGAGAGATACAGTGAGTAAAAGAATTTGTGATCTACTTGAAGGGTTTTGATCTTTAGTTGACTTTGCAGTTTGTAGCTGGACTATTTCAATGAAACTGAAATGAGGCTATTCATGCTACTGCTGCCAAATGTTCAGGTGTATTATTTTAATGAAAAAATGCACATCAGTATTTTTTTCAGAATCTGCTTTCATTTTCTAGTAGTTTAACTAGTTCCCAAGTCATTATAGTATGCTATAACTTTCCTATAATGACTTGGGAACACATGAGAATCTAATCAGGATGGCACTTACACTCAGCAGTCTTCACAGATTCTTATGACATACTGCTGTATGACTCAATTAACCTACCAACCTATATATATGTATATATCTGAATATTCATCAGGACCAGTCCGAGCTATATTGATGCCCCAAGCAAGGAGGCTCTTGGATGCCCCTTCCAGATAGGAAACAGTTTAACAGAAGATATATATAATCTATATATTTTTTAAAAAGATGCATGCGGTTATGAAAGAATTTTCTGATGAAATAATGTACAACCCTCCAGTTTGTCTATTGCTTTCTCTCTTCACCACCTCCGCCGATGACATGAGAAGGTTTAGGTAAAAGCCGGTTGTATCTGTATTGCCAAACTTATATCGCGTAACCCACGCAATGTAGCTACATTGTATCCTTTGACCCTTACCTAGTTCTCGAAAGCAGCTCCTGGCGGGAAGTCACCCATCCCCTCCGTGAAATAGGGAACCGAAACTCCACTCAGCAAGCAGAGGACGCAGAAACAGAATTTCATAATCAGCGCAATGTAGCTACACTGTAGCATTTACATTTTTACCCGTATTCACGTATCGTCTGGCCGGTCTGGCCCTTCTCAGGTTCTCCGAAGAAACTCCGCTCCTAGGTGGGGAGTCTCCCCTCCCCTCCCAAGAGAAGAGAAAATCGGCTCCAGGGTGAACAATGTAGTTAGAACTGCCTCTCTTTCTAAATAGAATAGAATATTTTACCAGCAGATTGGTAATGAAATAAATCCAGGAAAATTGTTGAATTATAACAAGATCCAAGTTATTAGTTAAAAAAAACTCCCATGTTTTCTCCTTACTCCTCGAAATAACTCTGAAAAGAGCTATTAGGTAAGTTGAAGTAGTAGCACATTTTTTGAAATTTTCGTAATCGCGCGAATCGAACTTTGCTTACAGGTCGATATCACAATCGAGTTTAACTGTCGATTGATGGACTGCATTTGGCGGTAGAAATTAGGAACGGACCGACCCGCAATGTGAAGGAACATTTTGTAAATATGTTGGCTCCTGATTATTTTTGTTGACTTAGTTTTCCAGTTTCGTATCAATGTGAAATTTAGCCACATGCTGTACTTATTCTAGCATCTAAGTAAATCAAGTATCTATTTTCCCTCTAGTCTGCGTATGTCTTGCAATTCCAGTATCTTTTTCCGTAATCATTGCATCCAATGTTTACGTACAACTGCGATACAATTTATGTGATTTTGAAATATATAATCAATGATGTATGTACTTTACTGCGCCGAAGTTGTCCAAAGAATGATAATTTAATCGTCTTGTTGAGAAATATATCTAAACAATAAGCTCTTTTGTATGACATAGGAAACTAACATTCCAGCTATCCAGGGTAAGGTTTTAACCATTTTTCGTAAATTTTTTTGGTACGTAATTAAGGTATTTTGTATAAATTTTATTAATTAATTGACATTGTTTTTTCAGTGTTGAATTATTAACATGTTTAAATTCGCCCTCTCTAAGGGAACAAAAAGTTATTTTTCTGAACTTGGTAATCCCCCTTATGATTACGAATAATTAATGCACAACGCGCAGCACCAACAATGACTCCTGCTACCATGCGTTAATCGGTAATCTATGGAGAAATGGACATTCTTATCCTCAACCTTGCAGATATATAGGTAATATATATCCCTGCTCGACCCCCTCAGCTATGTGATGTTATAGAGCCGCTTTTAGCTCCTCCAAGGTTACAGCAAAGATACAAGACTGGTAACACATAGTTCCAGTGGCCGCCATAAGAGCGCTCGCGGTGCGCATAAGTCATCAGTACCAGTAATTGGCATGTAATTAGTCGTTTCATGTTACATGTATTGAAGAAGTAGTACAGAATTGCAGATTCAATGAGAATTCCTTTTTTACATAGCTAAATTTTTAGGTAATTTAAATTTCCCTGTATCTGTAATTTCTTCTGATTTCTCAAAACAATGAAGAAATTTCTTTGATGATGATATAATTAATTATCTGAACTTAACAGAAATTAATTCTATATTATATACACATGGTAAACTTCTGGACTGTTCGTCACTGAATTAGATGAACCTATGTTATTAGTTGGTGCTCACTATCCTCTACTACACTGTGAAGTCCAAATTAAGAACTGCTAGTTTTATTCAGCCTAGGACATATACATATAATTTAACAATAAATTTCTTTCTTCATTTGATTGTAATATTCTTAGTAAAATTTATCCTGATTGTGCTATGGAGTGATTTCACAACATCCTAAATCAAGATATTAATCTCTATGTCCCAAAGGTTTTAGTGGTCTTGAGATGCAGAGACAGTTTCCCTGTAAGGTCTATGACAAATCCATCCTTCCTTAGAATGCAGAATTAGGGGAGTTGGTAGAACTTAGTGGATCAATGGGACAAACTTTCTTGTATTTGTCTGCGAGATTGTGCATCCATGAGCTTCCTTTCGCCTACCCCTTTCACTTTCCTCTTCCCTTAAAACATTGGTGCTTTTGTGTTCATCGTTAGAGCATGCCCACTATAATTGTTGATATAATTCATTTCCTTGCTGGTTCTCATCAAAACTTATACCACCGATTATAATGAAAAATGTGTCACAAAAATGTATCAAGTTAGTTAGTCAGTTAGAGAAATTGTTATATTATGTTCTCATAATTTATAACAAAGCGCAAAATATTAACTTCTGGATTTAATTACTGTAAACTCTCAATTATCTGTGTTACGAATAAATTCTATAGTATTAGGCCGGACTTCATGGAAAGCCATAATGAGAATTAAAGAAGGCACTTCTTAGTTTCCACACTAAATGTTTTATTTAAAAACGACCAGTTTCGGCTAATGCCATCATCAGTTAAGAGAACAGAAAAGCAAGCACAAATATATATCAAAGCAGTTTTGAGGGGAGGGTAAGGAGGGGGGAAGGGTTATGAAAAGTGCACTTGTTGGTGAGGTTGGCTCAGCTGACTCATTTATTCTATCCAATGTCCCCAAGACTTCAGCTTCCTTTTAATTATTGCATTACTGCAACGACAGGTTCTGTGATTCACCTTATTCGGGAAAAGGAATCTTACATTACTTCTCAAACAAGTCAGATAGAGAATGCATGGGTTTCTGATGGAATATAGTGTACATTTATGTCTATGGAAAAGCATCTCTCCCCTACAGTTGGTCGTACCAGGAAAAGAATTAACTTCACAACAAGATGCTAGAAAGATCCAATCAATTATTCATAATCAACTTCAAGCCCCAATTTTCAAAAAACCGATTAGGCATGCATGGTGTGATGCAATGTTAACAAAGAATCAAGAGATTTTCCTAAACATAAAGGATGTGGCTTTCCCGGTTGAGGTGAATCAAAGAACCTGTTGTTGCACTAATGCAGCCTTTATACACTGCTCCAAATTATTTTTGTGTTTTAAGTGATTTTATGACAATTACCACCGTAAAGTCATCTTGCCGTGAAATTCTAATGAAATAGATGCGACAACTTTCTAGAAAATAAATTAAACTTGGCAGAAGAAGGTATACGATAAGCTCATAAAAAAATGAAACATTTTAGGATAAAAAAGATAACTAGAGAAAGAAAAAAAAGAGTTCAATTGTTGGATTCAAACCAGCTACCACCACACATGCTGAGCTCTTAAAAAAGAACTAGGCAAGACCCCTATCCAACCCCACCAATTGAACTGCTGACATGGTGGTCACAATCACTCAAGTATTTATCGGAAGGGAGTTATTAGGGAGAAACTTTAAAGAGTCGTATCTCCTAAACGAGTGGAGAGAAGACGCCTAAGAAAAAATATGGTATCATTTCTTTTTCTATCACCCTAAGCTAGTCTCATTTTATAAATTGCAAGACAAACAAAGTACCACTCCTTGTAAGTAAAAATGTTCTTGGGTATCATATCCTTACTATATGGAAAAAATAGAGCCTATATTCACATTACATTCATAGTATAAGATTCATTTAGTAAGAATTCATTTATGTAATTACTTTTTAGACTTTCCCCTTATAATATCACCTTGGTAATTGCTTTTTTTCCTTGTTTATTTTTCAGTTAGCTGGAGCAAAAATCATGGCATCTTCACAGCTCATAAATAACACTGGAGGTGATGGAGCAAGCAGCTCTTTAATCATACCTAAGATTCCAAGCGAAAGTAAACGGCGGGAGCTGACAGATGCCATCCATCATTGCTTCAAACTGATGCTGGAGAATAACCTTGCTGTCCCAACAATTAGTAGGGAAACTTCTATGTTGGCTAAATTGATTGGACAGGAAATATTTTTTCGCATTGTGAAAATGATTTATGAAATTCAATTCAATGTGAGCAAAGAAGTGCACCCACGAAGGGCAGACAAGGGAAAAACCGTATCAGCTCCAGCTTCCACAGGAGAAATCATAGATGGAATCAGAGTCAAGAGAGAGCCTCCATCACCACCATCTCTTATGGTAAATGAACCAAACATCAACTCTGAGAATAGCACTTATTCACCATATGAGATTGAGAAAAAATCCATGGTTGTGTTTAAGTGAGGTTCTTAGTAATGGATAATATATAATTATAATGTAATTTATTGTAGTTTATTATAATGTAAATTATGTGATGTGTCTCTTCTTTTATATTCACAGGAACATGTGAGAGCAGCAGAATTGGTGCCTGATGAGTCAATAAGAACTCGGGGAGAAAACAGGGTGGAAGCTTCTTCAGCTCTGGCTCCAACAGAGGAAGTCTTAGAAGAAAGCAGAATTAAGAACGAGCCTCCATCACCTCCAGCATTATACATCAGTTTTAAGGATAGAGACAGCTCTTATTCATCATCTGATGATGAACGTCCGAGACCCCCTCTCCCTTTTTCCATCAAAGTAAGGCATTTTCTTGTATATATTATAAAAATTATAATAATATAATAACAACAAGTTATAAATTATAATAATATAAACAACAAGTTTGAGTTATATGAGTTAATAATAATTTTGTATAAGTCAAGATATAAGACGACATGGCCATGTTTTTGCAAGCTTCAGATACTATGAAGTAAGGTCAGATTCGATCTCTTGATTTTTCTCTCCAGTACAATGAATGTATTACATCCTAACTATCCATTAGAATCTTTAATCCCATTTTATGCTGTCTATTAACTGTAAAAGGGCTATTCCTCTACTCATTTTTACAGTCCTTTTAGACCACAGAGGGATGTATAGGAAATGAGGATTATTTTCTATTACAATGGGAGTAAATATTAATTATTAAAATAATAGAATAATTTTTGGAGTAAATGTATGTATTGCACAAACAGAAACATCATCTAAAGATGATAAGTGAAATTATTATTATATATTGTAGATTAGTAAATGTAACAGTTTCTTTGTTGTTCAAAACTGTATTTCATTCAACAATTCCTAGTGATGTTTTTATTTTGAAACGGGTAGAAATTTCTGGATGATCCTCATACTTCTCTCATGTATAGTTTGAACCTAGGATTTTTTCATTGAAATTTTGTATTTAAGGGTTGACCTAT
>KZ308187.1:931427-1011272 GCA_000376725.2 Ladona fulva | reverse complement strand
AAGAAAATTCCTAAAATTTCTAAGTGGAATATGCTTTAAAGTAGCAGATTGAGCTAAACGAACAATATTATTATCAGTTACCTCAATGTCTTGAGAAGTGCAATTAACTACATTAAAAAATAAAAAAATGTGTCTCGATTTTGAAGATTTACTCGAAAAAATCCGTCAGGGAAGTGGTTAAGTGGGACCATTTTAACTGTGCTGATGGTGTAATAATGAATGTGAATGTTTATTATGCATGTTTTCCTTTGATATCACAGGAAAAGATAGTAAGAGCAGCAGAGTCGAACCCTAAATGGTCATGTAAGACTCTGACCAAACTTTCAAGCCGTTTGCGGGATGCAAGGCAATTAAGGGAGTGGAAGAAGCAAGTCAAAACTGGCAGAACTAGAAAAGAGAAATGTAAATTAATGTCAAACTGGGTTCTTGAACGTGCAAAGAAAGCTATGCAAGACTCTCTTCCTGTCACCTCAAAATTGCTGCGTCAGTGGGGAGTGGAAGCCTCAGCACTATATGCAGTGGATGGATTTAAGTCCAGCCAAAGTTGGGCAAACGCAATTAAGAAAAAACTCAGGGAATCACCCTAGTCGAGTTAGGATATTATCTATTGGGAGCTGTTTCTAATGTGTGAGAATTTTGGTGCATTATTGTATCTACTATGAGGTTGTATCTTCATGTTATTATTACTATGAAAAATGTAATTTTTCTATTACTTCATGCCCTCAAGACATGTTGACTGGTTGACCTTTTGATATTAAACTTTTGGTAAGTGTGAATCAGCCTTTGTTGGCAAAATGATAGTCAATCTTTTTTCATGCAGAATGTGTACAAGGAGGCTGTAGAATTAAGGTTTGTCAATATTTGATATAAAGTTGAATTTGTTATGCCTATTTTCATCTGCCTTATGTGCTACAGTCCAGTAGAGTCTTAGCTCTCTCTCCAAAGTTCTCCCAGCATTACCTTTTTCTTTTATAGTTGCTAACAAATTTAAAAACTGAACAGCAATATTGTTAGATCATTCACAATGTCATCATTCCATTTTTTTTGTTTTCCTCTTTTTCTTTAACCATTTTTACATTTTTTTGTTTGATTCTCTAGATCCATTTCTTCAGGACTTTCAAACCAGGTGATCCTTTTAAACTGTATTCATATCATCAAGTTATTTACTTCATCATTATATAAGTTTCTCTATTGAATGCCATCTAAGCAATCTCATACATTTTTCCAGTTTTTATATTCTCAAATGTCCTTAAATTATTTTCAGTGGCAGCTGTTAATGTTATCACCTCTGCAAATGATTTAGTCTTATCATGTATTTTGTGTGTATTTTAATTTTTATAGCTTTGGATATTTTTATATTAAAAATTTTCCAATACATAATATATATGTGTTGCTTTTTAAATTCTCATGAATGTGTTGTCTCAATTAGCTTTTATCATATATTAGGACACCTAGATATATGAACACCTCAACTTCTTGGAAGTTTTAGTCTAATATTGTTAAGTCCTGCAATACTATGTTATCAGCACTTCATGATATTTTAAGATACATATTTTATTTTCTTCTTTATTTATTATCCTTTATCTTTCAATTCTGGTTCTAGTGTTGTTCTAAATCTTTTTTTTTTTTAGTTTTCTCATTTTTAGCTGCTGTAATGATGTCATCTGCATATCTATAATAACGTATCATTTCTATCATCACTTACATCTTTTAAAGCTCCTTTAAAGCCTAGGCTAAATAAATGGAGAATCTACTTGTCTACTCTTCTGTCTATTTTATGAATATCTGTGATTTTATCTGCTGTTTTTCCTTATGTTGTCTTGTTTCTATTATGGATTTTCTATAATAATAATATGATATTATCTGCTTCTTTGATAATACCAATGTTTTTCCTTATGTTGTGTTGATTTCTTAAATTTTGAATTTTCTGTGACAATTATAGTATTTGGTAAACACCAACAATACTGCGTCACCTTAACTTATGGACTTAATTTGTTTGAGTTTGAAGTTCATAACTCAAAAAAGTTGTATCTCAAAACAGTTTTGGACTATAACTTTTTGTATTCATATATAAAAATTAAGTTTGTAACTAGAGATTGAAATGGAGTCAGGAAAATGTTCATTTGTTGAAAAATTTCATTGAGCATCTCGTAAGTTGAAACATCATTGACAGTTATTAATCATTATGTTGCCAATTTATAGAGATGTCCATATGCAGATTCCAAGCAATTTGTGTCATGGATGGTGTAACTAAATTAGTGAATTAGTGTCTGTCTTTTTATATTCCTATTGCAAGAATGTTAGAGTTTGTTATAAAGTACTGTATTTTTTATTGACTGGATAAGTAATGGAGTTTTTATTTGATAGTAGAGAGTAAAGCAATAGGCACTTCAGGGGCAATTATCCTATCCCCAGCACAAGTCTATTGCCTTCCCCTACATGCAGAAACGTGTCACAATGCAACAGAGACAGGAATAGAATGCTGGTACCTTACAAAGAAAGAGTAAGTCTCCTCCCACTTATACACAAATACAGTGTATAAGGGGGATGAGCTTATAGGTCAAGCAGTAATGGGGACCCCCTACTCCTCAGTGACCTTAAAGGGCTTATTGCTTTGCTCCCAACTCGAGCTCCTTTTTCTTTGTCAACCTCACAAAATCTTCTGTTTTAGTATCTTGTTGTTTAGAATAATATCTGGAATTTCCATCAGCAGAAAATATTTACTTTTGAGAATAATGAAGACTGTGTTAGGGTATGCGCATAGCTATACACCTTTATATTTTTTCATGGAAACCCACAGTACAGCTTTCATGAGATGAACTCTTTGTCAAACACTAAATATCTTAACCAAGTAACCATTTCTAAAAATGTCAGACACCAAGAATCTAGACATATTAAGAATAAAACAAACCCAAGCAAATAACCAGCAATATGCTGGGTATCATGCAAAGACAACTTATTTCATAACATTATTATGTGATTTTACACTAGTTGAATAGAATATTCCTTCAAAGGAACAGTTTTACAGGAAAAATCAATTTCTCCTGCTAAATAAACCAACTTTTTAACTGGATTCAATATATATTTCCCTAAATTTTAGGTAATACCAAGATCATTGTTCAAAAGAGACAAAATATTATCAACTAAACATGAGATAAACCTTTTGCGTAAATCAACCAATCATCAAGATGACATACAACAGACACTGAACTATTAGTTTCTAGCACTTAACACCACTTTTTTTTGCATAATGCTGCGTTGAATGTGGTGCAAGGGAATGACCCTTGGGAAGGCAAGTCATGCAATAACTAACCCCAAATGTTGTAAAACTTTTGCTCTTCACTGCAGAATGGGATCCGGTAAAACACATGTTTAAGATCTATCTTGTTCATACACACATCTGCAGGTGTCTTTCACACTGTGTATGTGACAGTATATAAATCAATTTGAGGACAATTTAATTCAGTCCAGCAGGACAATTCCATGATGAATCTACTCTTAGCATTCTCCTTGGCCTCTAAAAAATATCTAATAGCATTCACAATGCCACCTTCCACAAAAATGTTGTTGCACAGGTTTTGAGTAGTTGAATCTATGATTTCCGACAACTGTATGAACAAAGTATCTTGGAGCATTTTTCAATGGAGTCAACATTGCCCCCTTCCAACACAGGTCATTGCACTTATCTACAGGATCAACCGCTGTGATGCATGGCTGCACCCTTCTTGACTAGGCTCCAAAATCCGGGCTCTTCTTCCTCCAGATTTGTTGGTTTATTGCCCCAGTCACTGTTTCCCTCCTCTTCCCCCGGTTCTCGTTTTCCATGCCCTAGAGAGAGGAGGATCAGGTCTGCAATCCTATCCCAGATTTCAGTAAAGCTGAAGGTGCTAAATTGGGCAGCTGGGAGTTTCTCTTCAATACTATGTAGGAAGACAGCAAGCTCCTATTCTTTCTCTGCTTCTGTGAGATCCACACCTAGCATGCTCTTGGTCAGCTCAAGGAGAAAGGGTGCCCTCAAGGGATCGTCAGTTCCAGAGTCCTAATTTTCTGGAGGACTTTCTCCTTGAAGTCTGAGGATGCACAATGCCAGGAGTGCCTTCCGAAAGGGCTGCTGCATCTGCAGAGGAGGTGCCAGCTGAAATCCAGCTGGCAATAGAAGTCTCCACTGCTGTAGGTTTCTGTGGCGTTGTACTACCTGAATGTCAGCCATGAGGAGGAATCTGGCCTTGTTGAAGGCGTAAAACTTTGTCACCAAAGAATGCCCCAATGGAGGCATTCTGACAACATATGTAGAATACAATGGGCACCATGAAGGTCAATACCAGAGATCTAGTCAGGAACAAACACCATCAATTCCACCCCAATGGCCTGGATCTGAGGGGCTCATCCATTCTGGGTTAAGGTAGAGGCCTTAATGTGAGGAAATCCAGTGGCCCCACTTGTGGTATAGGAAGTGGGGGTGGGACAGCAGTCATTGTACAGGTGGTGGGCTGTTTCTCCCATTAGGGGATGGGGGATGGATGAGAGCACTAAGGCTACCGCCTGTGCTGCAACCTGAACGATATGGTGGAAGTCTGCTTCTGATAACTGTAGCAGCTTGGCAAGACTTCAGGAAGGGCTAGCCATAAACTCCAGCTGTTCCTCTTTGCACTCAGAGAGAGGGGCATGCCGATAGGTAGGTGATGAAAGGACCAGTCCTCCTCTGTAGATGGTTTTCCTTGGGCAAGGCCATAACAGATGTATTACATTGGGATGATTTGCCTCCTCAGTTTTCCCAGACTAACAGATACCCTCCCAAGAGGCCACCCTGTCTATATGCCCAGGCTAAATTGGCTGCTACTGTGTTAGAGTAATTTTTCCATCTCATACAGTTATTCACTCTGACAGGTTAACAAGAATAAGTACAAGAAAAGACTAATTGAGTGGTAATACAAGAAAATATAATTATCAGTTTACAGCAATACTCACTGAAAAGAAGGAAGACTCAATGAGAACTCTAACTTTCATGGAAAAGATCATGAAGTATGAGCTAGAAATATACAAAAATTGACTGTCTGTAACTTAAAGATAATTGCTGACAGCAAGTAATATGAGCATAGATATCAATTGACAAATACCTATAGTAAATGATGTTGCCTTTTGTAAGGCTGTGGATACTAACTGTGACAGAGAAAAGAAGACTAGAAGCAATGAAGATGTGATGCAATAGAACAATGTTGAAAATAAATTGGTTATGTGTAGCTAGTGAAGAAGTCTGCCTTCAAGCAAATGAGTAGAGAAATATCTGGAAAACTCTTATAAAAAGAAAAGGAAACTGAATGAGTCACACATTAAGGAAAAATAGTATCATGAAGATATTATTGAGAAGAATAGGGGAAGGAAAGAATTAAAGAGGAAGACCTGCATTAGATTATTAGTGGCATAGAGCATGGGTAGCCAACCTTATATAGTAATTATTTTAGTTATTTCTTTTTTAATGCAGATGTGCCATACAAACTTCTATGGTGCATCATAAATTGGATTTTACTTTTATATATTTCCCGAAAATATCTCTTTCTTTTGAATGTTCAATGACAAAGGGCTAGATGTAAGGAGGGACTAAGAAGTCTCAATCTAACCCTTCAATAAAGACGTTTTATTGATATTATTATAATAATATGCCACTCATTATATAAATGAGATCCCTAGATTTTATCCATAGGTTTTTCATGTTTGAAAGTGTGTATTTATGAATGTATATTGTGGATAATGTATTTGCATGTATATTGTGCAAGAAACTCGTTTTTAAATTTTCCCTGAATTCAATGCACCACTTAAAATAGCATAAAGTGCCACTTTTGGCAGATGCACAGTAGATTAGACATCCTGCACAAAGTAAGCTTAAAGATGGCTAACCATAATGGGCAAAGTGTTACACCTTTTCCTTACACATTATTCCCAGTAGATGGTATTTGTGTTCTTCATTCTTCCATAAGACAGTAACCTCTGAGGGATGTCTGGGTTCCAGGCTTATTTTTTGTAAGGGAGAAATTTCTAGAAAAGCCTCTTTCTTATTTGTGTAAAGCAACACTGGATCTGTAGGAACATTTTGTGGCACAAACTATCATACTTTAATAATAAAAAATTTTTATCGAATGAGCAGAGGAAGGCCTTGTAGAAATTTTGCACTTGGGCCACCTTTGCCAAATGGCCAGTTCTGCTTCCATGTCTGAGTTTTCTGACTCAATTATGAGTAATTAATATAAACCAATATACTTGAACATTTTTTTGGCAAAATTGATAAGGAAAGAATGTCTGAGGTAACTGGTGTAAGAGATACTTGATACTCATGGAAAACTGGAAAAATCTACAGAACAAGTAGAGTAATTAAGCGTGATGATTTCATGTGAAGTTGTGTGTGTCATCATGTCCTTTCTGTCTTAGAAATATTCCTCAGACTATCAATTTAGTCTTTCTAGCAGTAAACAATCAAGGCTCACGCCCTAATTTTTAATGATCAACCTTTTGGAACTTGTTTAAGGAAATTTAACTAGGAAATGGAGAATAAGGCCCTATTGATTGAAAGAAGTGACATTACATCTATGCATAGCTTTTATTTATTTTAAAGAAAATTTTGTGAAAGTCCAGAAATAATTTATTTAGATGAAACGGGTAAATGTAGGCCATACAACATAAAAATCATGGAAAGGTGTTAATATTGATTATAAACAAGGAATCTTTGNACAAGTTTGAGTTATATGAGTTAATAATAATTTTGTATAAGTCAAGATATAAGACGACATGGCCATGTTTTTGCAAGCTTCAGATACTATGAAGTAAGGTCAGATTCGATCTCTTGATTTTTCTCTCCAGTACAATGAATGTATTACATCCTAACTATCCATTAGAATCTTTAATCCCATTTTATGCTGTCTATTAACTGTAAAAGGGCTATTCCTCTACTCATTTTTACAGTCCTTTTAGACCACAGAGGGATGTATAGGAAATGAGGATTATTTTCTATTACAATGGGAGTAAATATTAATTATTAAAATAATAGAATAATTTTTGGAGTAAATGTATGTATTGCACAAACAGAAACATCATCTAAAGATGATAAGTGAAATTATTATTATATATTGTAGATTAGTAAATGTAACAGTTTCTTTGTTGTTCAAAACTGTATTTCATTCAACAATTCCTAGTGATGTTTTTATTTTGAAACGGGTAGAAATTTCTGGATGATCCTCATACTTCTCTCATGTATAGTTTGAACCTAGGATTTTTTCATTGAAATTTTGTATTTAAGGGTTGACCTATACACTAGTATATACAGTATATTATGATTTATAGAAACTCATTTGTGATACTTCTTTTCTTTTGATTCAAAGGAAAGGGTGAGAGCAGCAGAATTGAACCCTGACCAGTCAATAATAACTGAGGGAGAAAGCATGGTGGAAGCTTCTTCAGCTCTGGGTCCAACAGAGGAAAGCAGAATTAGGAGTGAGCCACCTTCACCAACCTCTCCTATGGTAGAGGAATCAGACATGAGTTCCGATGATGGAGACAGCACTTATTCACCCTCTGAAGATGAAAATCTGAGACTCCTTATCCCTTTTTCAGTCAAAGTAAGGCACACTATGCAGATGGAGACTGCAGTAAAACCCTCTTAAGATGCTCTCTTTACCGGGGAATGGCTGAAAGTTGCAATATAATGTAAACAAGTTAGCATTTTAATCGTGATATGGCAACAATTCTTTACTTGCAGGTTGAAGATCAATATGGAATTATTTTTTTGCTCCTTCGTTTTTATACAAGTGCTTAGCGCTTAAGAATGAAAATGGATATTTTAATTTCCTTTTGTGTAACAATAAAACTCGTTCTTGCTTAAACATTTACAAATTTCATTACTTGTGCTTACAAATTAGCAAAATTAATATACTTAAAGCTGTAATTAAGATTTAAAGACAATTTAAACTATGTCTGTCTACCAGGGTATGCAGACTATTGGGTATAGCAGGTTGTATTGCATCTATGGATGGGGAAATTCACCTTAATAGTAGTTAACTGAGGATTATAAGCAGTACTTTTAACCATTTGTCTCTTGTTTATGGTAGGGACTGAGAGATTAGCCAGGACAGCATCTTAACCGCTTCCCTGACGCGCCCGGATATATCCGTAATCCGAAGTCGCAAAAATCGGAACACGCCCGGATATATCCGTTCAAGTCTCTCAGTTCCCCTACAAACGAATCATGCCCGCCTTTTTCCGTCTCTCGCTCCCAACTTCGGTTTTAGTCCGTTCAGGCTATAAAAATACTTCGTAGATGGTATAAAACTGATTTGTTTAATTTTCTGCCAATTAATATAAGATTTGTGCACGTTTATAAATTGACTGATTTTGGTGGGTTTATGAAATCTTCCTACGTATACTGAAATTCGTATTTTTCGTAACATGGCCCATTCTTGCATAAATATTCGACTACAAAAGAAGCAACGTTTATATTTTCAGTCGATTCAATGTATACTTATGACGATAATTATTATTTGCATGATAAAATTTCATCACCCGTATTTTAGTAACGATTCACTCAGGCTACTGTGTGAAATGTATACACATTTAGATACAACATATAAACCAATAATTTGTTTATTTAGAATTCATAGTAGCAGTTTTATCTTGTATATAAGACATAAGATTATAATTTTTTCATCCACTGAATTTCTTGAGGCATTTACTCTAGTTTGCGTGGTAAACGACGCTAACGCATACGCGGTTATTTTGGCGTAAAAGGGAAGATGTTCTCTTCTTGCCCATCGACTTTCTTCTTCACACCAGATGTTTNAGCAATGAAGATGTGATGCAATAGAACAATGTTGAAAATAAATTGGTTATGTGTAGCTAGTGAAGAAGTCTGCCTTCAAGCAAATGAGTAGAGAAATATCTGGAAAACTCTTATAAAAAGAAAAGGAAACTGAATGAGTCACACATTAAGGAAAAATAGTATCATGAAGATATTATTGAGAAGAATAGGGGAAGGAAAGAATTAAAGAGGAAGACCTGCATTAGATTATTAGTGGCATAGAGCATGGGTAGCCAACCTTATATAGTAATTATTTTAGTTATTTCTTTTTTAATGCAGATGTGCCATACAAACTTCTATGGTGCATCATAAATTGGATTTTACTTTTATATATTTCCCGAAAATATCTCTTTCTTTTGAATGTTCAATGACAAAGGGCTAGATGTAAGGAGGGACTAAGAAGTCTCAATCTAACCCTTCAATAAAGACGTTTTATTGATATTATTATAATAATATGCCACTCATTATATAAATGAGATCCCTAGATTTTATCCATAGGTTTTTCATGTTTGAAAGTGTGTATTTATGAATGTATATTGTGGATAATGTATTTGCATGTATATTGTGCAAGAAACTCGTTTTTAAATTTTCCCTGAATTCAATGCACCACTTAAAATAGCATAAAGTGCCACTTTTGGCAGATGCACAGTAGATTAGACATCCTGCACAAAGTAAGCTTAAAGATGGCTAACCATAATGGGCAAAGTGTTACACCTTTTCCTTACACATTATTCCCAGTAGATGGTATTTGTGTTCTTCATTCTTCCATAAGACAGTAACCTCTGAGGGATGTCTGGGTTCCAGGCTTATTTTTTGTAAGGGAGAAATTTCTAGAAAAGCCTCTTTCTTATTTGTGTAAAGCAACACTGGATCTGTAGGAACATTTTGTGGCACAAACTATCATACTTTAATAATAAAAAATTTTTATCGAATGAGCAGAGGAAGGCCTTGTAGAAATTTTGCACTTGGGCCACCTTTGCCAAATGGCCAGTTCTGCTTCCATGTCTGAGTTTTCTGACTCAATTATGAGTAATTAATATAAACCAATATACTTGAACATTTTTTTGGCAAAATTGATAAGGAAAGAATGTCTGAGGTAACTGGTGTAAGAGATACTTGATACTCATGGAAAACTGGAAAAATCTACAGAACAAGTAGAGTAATTAAGCGTGATGATTTCATGTGAAGTTGTGTGTGTCATCATGTCCTTTCTGTCTTAGAAATATTCCTCAGACTATCAATTTAGTCTTTCTAGCAGTAAACAATCAAGGCTCACGCCCTAATTTTTAATGATCAACCTTTTGGAACTTGTTTAAGGAAATTTAACTAGGAAATGGAGAATAAGGCCCTATTGATTGAAAGAAGTGACATTACATCTATGCATAGCTTTTATTTATTTTAAAGAAAATTTTGTGAAAGTCCAGAAATAATTTATTTAGATGAAACGGGTAAATGTAGGCCATACAACATAAAAATCATGGAAAGGTGTTAATATTGATTATAAACAAGGAATCTTTGAAAGACTCTACTTGCTTAAAGAATCCAACAGGGAGGGGTCCATAATTTTTTAATTCATAATTTTAACTACTGGGAGTGATTGAGGATTAGTGGATTATGCAAGACTATTTCAGGATTCTTATGTCACCTAATTTGTTTAAAAAATGTCCATGAAGCTAGTGTGTGACTCAAATATTCGGATTTTTTGTAACAGCAGCCATGTGAATGAGCTACTCCATTGGAGAGCTAAAACTGTTATCAGCTGATTTCATAGGAACTATTGATGATTTATTTGATGCCTTGAACAGCAAAATTCATTACTCGAAAGGCCAAGTTTTGCCTACCTTGTGAGAAAAACATGGAAGCTATGGAATTGCAGTTAGAAGATTTATCTATACTGATGGATATTAAGATAAAAGATGGTAGCTGTCTCTATGTTTCAATAGTTTTCCTTTTCGTTATGAATTCAATTCTGACATCATACAATGAGCAATGAAGGCTTCTTCATGCTGAATTTATCCAGAATTCCCTTGAAAACTTCAATATTTCAATTCTTAGACAAAAGGGAAGATTCAATGACTATTCAACTCTCAAAGGATATAGGAATTAAAGAGCTCCTTTAACCTATGGAATGCCTCCTCCTGCTTGGCACCCCACCTCCATGAAGCACTCTTCTTGGTTACATCATTCAGCAGACTAGCCACCATGTGGTTATTTTGTTCAAACCATCTAAACCAAGAGGTCATCCGAAGGAAGGCCAGCAACTGCTTCACATTCTGCTGGGCTGTCATTCCCCAAAAGATGTCACTTCCATGGCTTGAATCAGAGCACCCTGTACAGTATCTTCCTCTGCAAGGATTAGGTGATGAATAGCTTCATCATCCTCAAAATACCACTGATGCCTTCCGAAATCCAGCACCATACCTGCCTCACAAATGAAATCCATTCCCAACAGCTCTTACTTTCCACATGAGAGGGGATGTCAATCATTTTGATCCAGATGATTAGCCAATGTCAGTAAATGTCCTCACTGCTGTCCGTATCACTTCTCTATCAGTGAGCCCAATGTCTATCTTCATTTCTACCCATGAGCAGCCCTCGTCTGTGAGGATGTGGTAAAGTTGCCCTTCCATAATGCTCCAGTCCGACTCCATATTGATACACACCTTGCCCTGTAAATTGCAAATTTACACCATCATTGAGTGTATTACATCAACATTGAGCTGGATATCTCATCATCCCCTAAAATCTGTATATGCAAGAAGGAGACGGGCCACGATGGTTGCTGCATCACCTTCCCAGGGGTGCAGCAAGCATAGTTTGGGCAATTATGTATGTTGCTTCTGATGTAACCCAGAGTACCTCATCCAAAACAAGCAGGTTGGGTCGTTTAGTGGAATCCGTCGCTGCTGATATCACACTAGGTAGGTAAAATTATAAAAAATAATATCTGTTTTGGTAGAAGAAAGCTCAGTTTAAAGCTTAGTTGCAGAAAGTTTTTTCATTTAGTGCAAATAGAAATAATTGGAATGTTTAAATTGAAAATTGAGATATACTGTTGAATAATTGAAATGAAATCTTCATTTTGAACATAAATTTATCTACTCAAACTGCCGAATGATTAGCTATCATATGACAACTTTCAATTGCCTATTAAAAAACTGCTGCAGATTGGTATTTATAAAAATCAGTGAATAATTAATATATTTTATAGAAGATTTTATGTCCATCTCTTTATGCTTCGAAAACCTCGTATTATTCTGTTACTCATTTGGCCATTTTGATAAGAATACTAACTTCAGCCAATCCATTAATATTTCATCAAACTGGAATTTGGGATGAAAAATTGAATAGCAATAATGAAGTAAGTATCATTTGGAACCTAGATGTATGTAATGAAACAACCAAAAGGTCAACATTCATACTGCCTTCTTAGGATACTCATGAAAACTGCCCCCCTGCCACACGCCGCAAGGCAGCTTGCAGGGTACTTATGTAGATGTAGAAAACATTTATGATAATGCACGAGGTTCAATACCACTTTTAACTATAGCAGATATGAATTTTATTTATTTTCCTAATCCCTTGAATTTTGAATTTCCTAGTTTTTAATGTGTATTCTAGCAATTAGGTCAATGAAGCAGTATGAGTACTCAATCAAGTTAAAAGTATCAGTTAGAAATGTTATGAGAGTAATTATATTTTGAATTTACTGATTGATGATTATAAACATGATGGCCCTAATTAACTCTGCATTAAAAATCTTATTTTTATTTTCAGATTAACTTATTCAACCTTTAGAGAACCCAGCAATTAATTTGCAGATGTGCCAGTCATGTCATTTCTATTTCAAAAGATGATGGGTAAAAATTAATTTTTAATGTCATTTTTGTAATAATAGATTACAAGGATTCTATAGCTTGAGAGTGTCTCTGCTAATGAAGAGTTTTTCAAGAACACTAAATTTTTGGGACTATCATTGAATATGGACTCAGCTAACAAATTTTTTAGTGAATGTACGTGCTAAGATAAAGCAGCAAACATGAAATGTCAATCCATTCCAGTATCTTATCTTTTTAGTCTGTATGTGTGGTAAAGAAATGAGCTGACCACAACACTTAAGGGGCTACCAGCAACCAAAATGGGTTGGTTCAAGACTGAGAAGGGAGACATCTGATAACATAATGTTTCAGCTATTGAACATGAACTAATTGTAATTATTAACTGAGGTATCACTATAATTCCTAATCTATGGAATATATGAAACGTGCATTTTGATATAAGCCAATAAACATTTTTTGAAACTTAATCTGAATGAAATTATCATTTTATCTTACAACCTATACTCATTTCGCATACTATTGCTTTTAATTTTTTGTACCATTAAGGTTGTTATTTGTTAGCGAAAAGAAATTGTTTCAAAATTAACAATTATGTAAAATGTAAGAGAAGTTGAGGATTTTGTTGTATCTTCATAAATTGTTTGGAGATGTAAATTGAAGAGAATATAAGACTGGAATATATATTATACTGTATATTTAAAAAGTCGAATTTTTAAAAAGAGATGAATTGCCAAATAGTGAATGTTATGAATAAAGTTAAATACGGATATAATTAAAAAAAGTTGAGAAGAAAAAATTGTGGCAGCTATTGGGATTGAACCCTGTCCATCCATCTGAGAAGAGCATGTCTTGCCTACTAAGCCAAATCTTATCTTACTGTAAGTGTAGTCTTTGAGGTTGTCATTGTAACAACTGAGTGATACATGCAGCGCCACCATAACCTTGCGGGACTTTCCAGCACTTTTTGAAGGCCGAATCCAAGATTTGGAGGTCGTACAAGGTCAAAATCGCCTATTTTAACCCTTTTTTCCAAAATTCACGAAGTGGCTCAACGAACTTAACCCTTTGAGCCCAACTCAACCCTTTGGTTCCAACATGAAAGCGAAAGTCTCCTACGTCACTGTGACGTTCCGTGACGTAAGGCTGGAGCGCCAATTCAAATTAAATAAATTCTTATTTATTTTTGGATTCCGATTTTCAAAATCTAGCCATTTTGAATTTATCATTTTTTTCCTTCCTTTTCAATTTGCCATTTCTACCATTAAAAAAAGACTATCGCTGACATTTTTATACCCAAAATGCATTTCGCATTGACTAGGCGCGAGTTCAAAAAAGTGAAATTACATTATTTTTGAGTTTTTCGAAAATTTGGTTTTATTCTGTATTTTTTACTGTTTTTCTCGATTAAAACAAACAAACATCCATAAAGAATATTATCGTGCGTTGATTTAATTATTTCTGTATATACAGTCTATCCATTTTTTACTGTACATGAAGGCCGAATTTCGTTCACAATATTTCTAGAATTTAGCATCTATAATGATGCTTAGCATTTTTCTTCAACAAATGCGTGTGCCGAAAAATTACATTTTTTAAATAAAAACCCAGGGTTATAATTTTCACTTTATTTAGAAAATACATTCGACAAAATATTACATTGTTGCAACTGTACAAACAGCAAGATTAACAATTTTATTCAATAACAAATGAATCTATTAAAATTTACAAACTTATAAACTTCCGATACAACATGACGTATAGCACTAGGTGAGTGGGGAAAAGTTTTGGTTATTATACTGAATTTCCTTAAATTCCATAACAATATTACGTATCTTCTCCATGGTGCTTTTATTTAGTCCACCCATTCCTGCCACCAACAACTTCCGCAGACACAAACCCAAATGAAAATAACTACGATTTTAGGCTATTAAAATGAAGATTTTTCCAGACTCCATTGAGAGAAAAATTAAAAAACGTCATTATCCCGCAACAATTAACCAGCTGATAAGAAATATTTTGCTGTTTCAATTTTCATACCAACAGGCTTATGCCATTCAAGTATGTGTCAGCTGCACGTAGTATTTAGCCTTCATATTGAATAAGAAATGCTATGAAATTCTGCATTTATTTTTGCTAGAATTCTGCAAAATTTAAAAGTAAAAAAATGGAATAAAGTCTTAGGTAAGTTCTTGCTTTTTTAATGTGCGTAGGTAATGTTGTTAGAACCTCAAATTTATTTCTTGATTCGATTATCTGATTTATTATTTATATTTCTAGTTACCCAAATTTTAGAAAAAGGCGATCAATAAAAATGGCAAATACTTCACTGAATAAACCTTTACACATTTTCATAATGTGTTGAATTTATTTCTCACATAAAAAAACCACAAATATTTCCGGATTACCCTCTAATAAATGATTAGGAAGGAAATTACCTAATATTAAGACCTCGTAATAGATTATACACGAGATCATAAACAGCATGAAATATATGTGAATCGGTTTTGTCAACAAAATTATTTTCCATTCTTTTAAAGTTTCATATAATCTCATATCTTTGTATAAACCGTAAGAGAACAGGTCAACTGGAAAAGAAATATTCCGAGTTGAAGCTTTAGTCCTCAACAAACTAATGTTTTGGTTTCATATGCATTTACATTTTCAATCAAATCCTTTACCTAACATTACTGATGCTATATTCCGCCTAAACCTGACGGGAAGAGATTTCGGTGCTCAACTATTACATTTAAATGAGAATATAATCATTTAGGAGTGGTAAAATTGTACTATAGAGCCATCAACTGAGATCGATAAATATTGGATAAATCTCGTATCATTTAACTTTGCATATTTAGAAATAATTTTTTGTAGCAGTTTTGAAGTAATCCTCAAAGTTGAATACATGAAAGTGAATTACACGAAACAACTAAAATTATTCAGTAATATGATACACTGTAAGAAGTAGGAGATAATAGAAAGCATCTGATTGGTAGGAATCGAAAGAAATTCAAGACCGCAGGGTCGATCGCAATCGCCTTTAAACAGTCCGCTACAGAGATTAAGGCTTAAAATATTTTGCTAGTAAATACAAGATAGGTTGGTATTTTTTTTACACGAAACTTAATTATGTAAATGTAAATTTTATTCCAATTCGAAGTTTGTTTACTTCAATGAAACTGCAAAGCTAGATTATTTCAGAAGAATTATTTTAGAATGGTGAAACCGCATTATCTAACCAAACTTACCGCGATAGGCAAGGCCTTGTGAATATCAAGTTTTAAATTAAATGTCTAAGTAAGTTTACAAACCAAGAGGGTATAGGATTGATACGCCATTGACGGTGATATTATCACCGTCAGTCTGTGTTGAAAAAATTGTTAAAAATTAAAATAATCGTCTTGTATGAAATCAATGTTCTAGTGAATGACTTTGAAGAAATTTTAGAAGAAAGATCTTTCACATCTTCGTTATTTCTACCTCATTTTCAACAAAATTTACCGGACGATATAATATAAAGTATCTATACTAAAAACTTTATTTTATAGGTGTTTCTCTTCAGAAAAACGTTCCGAGAGGAAAGGGGTAGGCCGTTATCGCATCCCGTTTTGCTCGTCTCCATTTCTCATCGGTATACCTCTTCCGAAACACTTCCCTTCCCTACTATGCATTGGAGCACCCTCAGGTTTTCTGAGGCATTCATGCTGGTATTACAATGCTGCAAATCTGTTAAAAATGTCCCAATTGGGAAGCCTGGTAAAATAAACGGAAGTTCCACCACTTGTCCCATACGAAATGAGTTTAGTTGGTCCTTCACATCAGGATCGCCTTCCGTAGTGGCAGGTAATGGGACAGCTTTTCCTGAAATAAACAAGATTTAACAAATTAAAATGGTTATATTAATCACCAGTTGAATCAAATTTCATTTCAGCTTACAGAAAATGAATAGCTTTAATCTTCCTCTGCGCTCCTTTTTGGTAAACGTGAGAAATAAAACGTTAAAATACGTCATGAGTATTTTGCAAGTTGGAGAACGCAGCTTCTCTATTTTAGGCGTAAATATTAAGTGTTGCTCATCTGGAGCGATAAACCAGTTCTGTGAAAAGCCCCTGAATCTTATATGCCCGGTGATACTCTAAAATACTGTGGATCTTAGAGCGCATCCGCCAAAAATGGCCTATACAATGTCCCACAAAGAGCATAGACGTAGCGCTTTGAATCCAGAGAAAAATTATAAGTATATTCCTAGCATGTGTAACATATTTACACAAAATATATACATTTATACATCCTAGCATAAGCTAGCGCTGAAATTTAGGGGAGAATTGATAGTTCGTTATTATGGTTAATTTTTACTCTTTATTATTAGAGTTTACTGCGCATTACTGAAGTTTGTAATGCGCATGTCGAAGATTAATGGGTACAGTATTTCACTATGAATATGGCGCACTTAGATGTTTGGATCCCGAAATTTCGAATAAAAAAACATCTACGCGAACCTAGTGCAACAAATACGAAAACAACGCAAAAACTATTGGCAACGAACTTTACAGCGTGGCGGGATGCGTAGTAATGAAGCATTGTTTGAACAATTTATTTCTAGCCTACGTTGATGCGTTCTATTCAATATTATTCAGTGAATGAGGTCAGTTTTATTCGAGGAAGCTGTTATCGGCTGCTGATTTTCGGCGATTGGAGTATATCGATTCAAGTATATGAAAAATATAGAATTGCTATAAAAGCTTGCATTCGAACTAATTAGCACTCATTCAGTAAATAGACAGCATATGAAGACTAATGTAAGTACAGAAAATTTCAGCGTTTTGTGTGCTCAGCAAACGTTTACGCTATAGAAGTTCAAGAGATGAAAAGGAGGAACAACAAATTAAATCTTGAGTATTCATTAAGCCAAATTGTATCACTTGAATGTTAAGTAAATGCTTGTTTTTGAACTGAACAGTACCTACGGCAAGGTTAAATAAGGTAAAGGAACTATGCAAATCTAACAAATAATCTATGGTAGTTCAGTGGTCAGCATACCTGCCGGAAAGTGGGAGACCTGGGTTCGAGCCCCAGTCACATTTTTCACACTTTTTATCCCTTTGGGATTAGCTGCACGACTTCGTCGTGCGAAGAATTTCACCTTACGGAGAGTGCTTGTCCGATCATTTAATAACAGTAGTCTTCCTCTCTGTTCTAAATATTCATTTAGTGATTTAAGGGCCATAACACGGAAGAGATTCAGACATTGTAGACTTTTAATATTTTCCGAAACAGTGAAATTAGCGAAAAGTATTGAATCGGGGCCTGCAGTCTCCAAATTAGCTACGATATTAGTATATACTAGCTCTACTAATAAAATGAAAACAACTATCGCCTGATGAATACCTGAATATAAATTTAAAAACAAATATTAATTTAAGGATAATTAATAATGAATGTTATAAATTACATTCTTAATAGACAAGGTATTTGTAATATGGAATTCAACGAGAGGTTTAAATCCTTAAAATTTTGCTTGAAGAATAACTTTCATTACTGCCTTTCATCGCAAACCTTCAAATACTAACTGTTGTGAAAATCTATAATATCGTAAGCCCAACGCAGGCTGCAGAGTGAACCCAAGTGGTCCGCTTGCGGCCCGCAGGCCGTATGTTGTGTGTTTTTGTGCTACTTTAGTTAATTACAGATGGTTCAGATCGCAAGGGGCTTAGATAAACTACTTAAGCGGTCGAATAGTGTATTTAATACCTGCTTTCGAAATGTGTCGCAATAATTGTCTCTGTTAAGCAGTATCACCAAGTTTGATGTAATGAAACTTATCCCAGAATATCCAACGGTCCAGAATGTTTAGGCAAAGTAAAGGACATTGTCATTCCGGTGAACAGCGAGCGTGATCTTCGAGAGGCGACGACCAAGCGTTACAAGGAAATAATCGCTAAAACAGATAGTTACTTCTGGTCATTCTTCGCGAATAGCATCAGAGAATATAATAGGGTAGATTAGGTGAGGTGTTAATACACCCCCTGCCATACGCCACTGGCGACTTGCAGGGTAAAAATCTAAATCCTTCGGGCAGTTTTACGATTTTTCGCCCGAAGAGAAATTTAACGAAAATTCAATTTGAAATATCGAAAAGTGAAAAAACAGCCACGTTAATCACGTAAATGATACTGGTCTGAAGTATGTATGGATTAGCTTTTAATCAATCTTTGAGTTAAATTTGTCAATATCTCCCGGAAAAACGTTTAAATTTTCCAAAAACTCATACCTGAAGTACATAAACTGGTAGCTAATTTCCAGAGCAGCCCAGAGCGCCATCCAGGTTCGACCGGGTGTTGAACTCAAGTAGTGGTTTAGTGGTTGGGTTGAGTGACTGGATCAACCCTTCAAAGGCGGTGCTGGAAAGAAACGAGATTATCTGCGTTTATTACGAAGATATTTTAATAAATCCTTAGAAATCGCAAAAAGAATAGACATGCCAATCATGTAAATGAGAAAAAATGACGCAAATAATTTAATCGCTCGATTAAAAATTACAAAAAGAGCGAAGAATCCTTTTTTTCTGAAAATCAAAATCATTAAGTAGAAGAGAAACTTTGGTTACAAAATATAATCAGATTCCCTGATAACGATGTGTGGCGTACAAAATACTTTATAAATCAGGTATATTGCGAGTTTAAATAGTTTTTTGTTGAAGACCACAATGGATTTTCTTCAAGACCATTCTTGAACGTCGCAATAGAAAACTAATCCTAAAGGATCCCCGCTATATAACTATTTGTATGCATGAATCAATTCACAAAATTAGTTTTTACTGCCAACATGGAAGAACTTGCAGTAACTGCTTTAAAATGAAAATTCCCTAAATGAATTCCCACAAATCATTCCTCCTGCTACTACTTCACCAATACATTAAGGGGTGAGTTCAACTACTTATGAATCAAGTTGTCACGGTGAAGCTTTGCGAAATCATTGTCTTTCAAAATATTGCTACATTATATCAAATTTTTCGGAAACTCGAATCAAAAACAATATTTAATTTCAGGAATTAAAATCTTTATGGGTTTCTTTTGGTCACGCATCCCAGTATCACATTGACCATTAATTCTAATCAAAATTTCAAAGGAAAAATATGGCCGCAAACAAAAAGGATTAAATACGAGGGAGTTCCTCACGGAAATTTCTTTAAGTCGTCCTATTTTACCTCCTATTCGAGTATAAAACTAACAATTTAGCATTGTTTTTGGAACTTTCATCGCTCCAAACGACAGTCTTCGGTTGATCCAGATGGGGCGACTTCCCTCTCACTTTCAATGCTTACAAGGACCAGCATTTTCCTCAGGTTATGAAGTTTAAAGTTGAACTAGAAAAAGACAGCGAAAAGTTTCCGCGATAGTGTAAATGTGATGCATTTACCACGGTAAAGGAATATTTTTGAAGCTTACTAGTCTTCTTAGACCTAATACCTTGGGTTTCAATCGGTACGTTTGCTACAGAGTAAGAGTATATGAGGACATTGTCTTAAAACTCCCTAACTAGTAAAGTTTCTATAAAAAATGGGTCATTTTCATCCATGATAGATGAGGTGCCACGAGTTTATATTTCGCACGCGGTTTTGAAAGTCTTATTCCCCAGAAATTTCGAACTCGAGACTCCCGCAGCGCTATCGGCTGAAAGTGCTCTACCACTTGCTTCTTCCTCCCGTGACCTTCAATATTCCAGAACAGCTGCGCGTTACCGCTGTTACCTATATAGTAGTAGTGCTCTTCAGATTTGAATTATCAGATGTATAAAACTTTCAGCAGAACGTATGAGAAAATTCACGCTTCATCGCAAAAAAGCAGATTGAAAGGGAATTAATTTATCATATTTACTCTCCGGTGGCCTCGCCGACATCCATTCATTGGACAATTGCAGGAGAAGCGTGAACGAGCAACATTGTAACGCACAATGTAAGAACCAATGAACACCACACATGACCATCCACTAAACAGAAAAATCCGATTAATCGGGACTCGAACCTGGACCTTGAGGTTTGAAATTATCACGTTATCCACTCCGCAACCAGGCACTGTAAAAAATGAAGAGTCAATAAAAAAAAAAGTAAGTAAACAAACACTACATTTCCGTAACAATGATATAATCAGATAATGGAAATACAACGAAGATTATAAATAGGCGAATATAAATGGGTTCGCGGACCGTGGCTTAGGAACCCCAGCGATGGAACATTTAGTTTTAACAGTATTTCAAATGTTCAATACGAACTTTTCTATGAACGAATTCGTGTAACGTCGGCTGATTTGCAGAAGAATCGCAATGGAAGCAGCATGAATCAGCTAAAGATCCTCCTGCAGTCTGACTTTTTAATCCTCTTATGGAAGTTTGAGATTTTTCTGGACGAATGTTAATGACTAATGTATGACCAAAGAAATAATGAAAATTGTTTCCCTTGCTTATCTTAGAAACCGATATTGAACAGTACGCGGGATTTCAGGAATATCTCTTCGCCAGAGAAGAATGCATCGGCTCCTTTTGCCTTTCAGACAGGCTTCTTTCAAACTTTAAACTGGAGTAAGATGTTCTGTTGCATTTTGGATTTTGAAAATACCCCTAAAATTCCAATTGAAGTATCTTGGTTCCTCAAATTAAGGTTCTATATAGAGGACGAATTCGCAATGTAAATTACATGATTAAAACAACGTTGAGCCTCTTTTACTTCATCTTAAAGCAATGATTGGCATGTCTACATGAGACAATGATACAGTAAGCAATATTACAGAAATAATGCAGTAAGTGATGAGGTAATGAAAATTTAATTTCTTTACTATTAAACCCGAATCACACTAAACTGAGTACAGGTTAATATAAGTAGATTTATGCTATTTAAGCGGTAAATTTGTCGTTTTCAATACAAGCATTCTATGAGAAGTTTTTCTTAATCGATATGCTCAAGTACTTTGGAGTTTCCCTTTTTTCCATACCAGAAATTCTTTTCCAGCAGTAGTTCAGATTCAACCCAACTCCTTTCTTTAATTAAGGAAATCAATAATAATTTTATTAATCTTATAAGCATCACTGCGTTACATTTACAACGTTAGAACGAAACAAATGAGCGCAAATTTATCTTCTGGCGAAAAAAAGATATAATAGTAAAAGATTTCCAAAACTGACTGTAAAACTGGAACGAAGTGAGAAATAAAGTTACACTCTAATACTTAATTCAACTGAGAATAAGTTTCCAACAAAAGAACGGTCCCGAAATAACTATTACGACAGAGCTAACAATTTTATGTCCATCATGAAAGTGAGTATGATACAAATGAAAATGATTCGGTACTTTGCAAACGCAAGGAGAAAACAGCATAATTTACCACAAGTATTCTGTAATTTTACCCTAAGAAGAATGAAGTTTCTACCACCGTTTCGTAACATCTTACTATTAGAATAATTTTCGGGTTTTTCTGGGGCAACGGCATTTCCGTTAAAACTGCCTTTTTATATAGGAAAGTGTCCTTAAATTATCGAATGATGATATAAGCTCAATTTTCTAACTGTAATACTAAGGTTTTTGTTTCGGATCCTTAATCCTTATCTCGAATTATCGTTTTAAAATTAAATCATCCCGGAAACCCCCTCCAAAAAGAAGAAAATTACTTTAGTTCAAAATTAGATTACTTTGAATTATTTAATTTAATCAAAGATTATCCTCAAAATCTTCGTAACAATTCTGCATAACTTACCTTGAACTGTCATTTTGAAGTCCAAACCACTCTCTACAGCACGTAAAACAAAGCAAACGCTATGGACGCTTCCTTCTGGTTGTTTCGGCAGCCGTACTTCGACCACAGCCATCCCACGCTTGCACTCTCTCCTGTGGAAATTTCTAGGTCAGGTCTCGCAACCCATTTCTCATACGGGAGGCTGCCCATTAGAACTACCTGCAAGACGCCTAGAAATTCAATACAGAATCAACAGGCATAAATATCTATTACTGGCTTTAGGATCCAACAACATAAATTATATCTTACTACCACTATTCACAAATGTTGAACCACGAACTTTAAAAGGATAACAAAGAACACAGGATTTCAACGAGCTGGAATCAAATGGCGCCGATCGCCAACAGGAAATGTGCGTTGATAAACGTGACAGCATCTTTCAAAACTCTATCACACGCTGAAACATAAAACAAATTATAAATTGGCAAATTTTTCTTCGTCGATTAAAAACGTTCATAGACTAAAATGTTATCCGATTTCACGTAACATTGATATTTTCTGCCGCTTATAATACAGAACGGAATCAAAACTTACTGCATCCGAAATGTGTTCTGGTTCACTCAAAAAACTATTCCGGTTCACCTTCAACTCCTTTCCGACCAAACATATCCTTTCCATAAGAGTATGCGTTGCACCAGCCTTTGTCGTCTACAAAATATCAAACTTGAAGAAAGTCTCGCATTTTTTAATCACAATTCAGTCCGTAGGTTCACTATACTTACGTAAGTTAGAAGCAGAGGTGGGATCTTCGGTACTCATTGCTTGGGTGAGTTTTCCGTCGGAATCAAATCTATCGCTCTAGACTTCGAGAAAACGCGCGGCACGACCGCTGACTCAACACTTGCTCACCCTTACCAAGGCCTAGACCAACTAATGCGACGGTCTTCTTCCCCTGAAAAAGCTCCCTCTGAGAGTAAATAACGACAAAATATCTGCATATCGCCAGGCGTGTAAAGCCTTTCCGCAGTTTCCGCATATCAACGTAAATTTAGCAATGAATGCATATCTTAACTTTAATACGCATCAGAGATGTACCTGACCTGTACTATGACCTTTTATGGGACATGCTAGTCACTTAGATAAAATATCAATCTTGATTACATCCTCAATCGTGCATAATTTTTAGTTATGCGTTCATTTCCGTTTTTTCGTAAAATAATTTCGAATTTCTTCGCTAATTTTTGCAACCTTTTTCTAGAAGGAATAAAAAATACTATGTAAAAATTCCACAATGTATTTCCTCAACACGACCGGTCTCGACTAGTACATAATCATCATCAGATTTGCATGACTATGTTTTAGTCGAAGGCGGTCCTGTTGAAGAAATACATTATGGAATTTTTACACGGTGTTTTTTATTCCGATGGAATTCATATGTACTTCTTTTTGTATCCTATACATTTCGTAGGTATATTCTGCGATCACAACTGTTTACAGTTTATGCTCCACTGATCCCAATATGCTGTCTATATTCCATCTGATGTTAACAATAACATAGTTCTTTCTGGTATCGATTGTCTTCTAATAAAGTCGTTTATTATTAGGAATAAGTTCGCTATCACTGCATAATTTTTTAACCCGTCTTTCTAGGATGCATAATTCTACATTTGAAACAAATTGATTTTTATATCCTTTGAGATTGGAGATTGCGACAAAATGATTTATTTCAATTGTTAATAGAAGTTTACAATTGGTTTTAATACTTAATAGAAGTTTACTCTTGTTTTTCGCTAGAACGCAACAAACATACTCCTATTTAAGGTGAAATTATTCAAGGAAAGGCAAGATATTTTTCCAACCAAATTATGAAAAAATATGATTTCAGAGCAAGTGATGGATGGTTGGATAATTTCAAAAAACAGATAGTTATTTCTGGTCGTTCTTTCCTAATAGCATCAGAGAATCTAATAGAATAGATTAGAGGGGTGTTAATACATCCCCTGCCATACTCCACCGGTGGCTTGCAGGGTACAATTCTAAATCTAATTGGTCTCTATCACGTAATCTAACCTATTTATATCACGTAACCTATTAGTATTATAAATGTATAAACTAATAAATGAATAAAACAATAACGTCAAATTACACCTAATTTATTGTAATTGTAAATTTGTGGAATTAGGAATTGCTATTTCTTATTATTTATTAAGGAATTCCATATGGTTAAATTAAGGAATTCCTTATGTTAAAGGTTTTATTAAGGAATTCTATATGCTAAAAAATTCGATCATCGACTATATTTAAATCTGTTAATACTGTCCATAAAATACTCCCGCTTTAATCTGCCACGCGCTTAAGTAACCTAATTTCTTCCTGTTACATTACACAAAATGGTTTGTGAAAGCAAACCTCACGTACAGGGCGCGCGGGAAATTATCTCAAAGCAGAAATAGCACGAATTGAGTCGTGACAACGTATGGAAGTAAACGTCGCATGACAGAGGAAAGGATGGCTCGAATCTTCTCCCTGAAGGAGGCTTGCGGATTCGGGAAGAGAAATCTTTAATCAGAAAAGGTGCTTAGACAGGTGAAAGATAACAAGTTTTTAATTTCAGGAGTCGGTGTAAGTGCCTTATCGTCCTTTCCAGTTCCAACAAAAATATAAAACTACCAAATTCTCAATTAAGATAATCAATCAGAGATGGAAGCTGGGAATGTTCTTGTTCGTCTCCTTCTGCATGCAACCATCGTCAAGACAATCGCGAGCTATGATTGGCTCTCTGAGCATTGTTAGCCTCACGTTAATTAATAACCGAGAGTGAATTTACTTCATACAGGTATATTCAAGAGTTACTGATGTGTTTTACTGTTATTATTCTTTCTATTTCTCAGATTCTTTGGCTGAAAGATACAACTGTGCGAACTACCTAGATGTCTTCTTCGATAGAGCTGTGCTTTTCAAGTATGGAAAACTGTTCGCCAACAGTTGGCAAGGGAACGCTAACTTCGACTGTGATACGTCGGTGTATTCCAGGACGAAAAGTTCTGGGATCATCAGTGTAATACAGAAGATGAAATTCCGAAGCGAGTCCGGGTGTGTGGATTACATTAAAGTGAGTATGGGTAGAGCATCGAACCGGAACCGAACCGAAAAACCGCTATTTTTGCCGGAGTGAGAAAAACCGAAAAAATTGAAATTACGGAAAACAAATTAAATCTAAAAAAGTTATTTATTCCGTTCTGTTACGATTTTCGTCCACAATAATGCACATATTACTTAATAGTAACTGTAGGAAATGTAGAGAATGTGTATCGACAACTGCAGCTAGCTATTATCGAGTATTTCAAATTTAGTATAATGTAGTTTAAATGATAATGGAATAGAAATGATAAAGTAAGGTTTCAGGTGGATATAGTGATACAATATTGGGAGCGAAAAAATGGTTCGAACCGGTTTAACTTTAGCAGAAGTAGCAAACCCGGAACTAAACCGATATTACTTTATACGTTGAACCGGAGCGAAAACAGGTTTAAATATATTACGGTCGATAACCTGGGTATGGGTGAGAAAATCTGCAGATGACTTATAAAAAGGTAATTAGAACCGGTTACAAATTCAGTATGTAAAATTAGCCAATTTAGTTATAACATCTTTTCGATAGGGCTCCCGGATAGCCAAGTGGGCAACGCGTTCGACTTCAGTGAAAGCGGTCCCGGGTTCGATTCCCGGTGGGAGCCTACGTGCGAAATGACCTAAGCTGTCGAAGCACTTTTAACAGTACTACTACTACTCTTCTCGATAAAATTATTTAAAATATCGATGAATTTTCAGTTCGTCTTCTCCGGTGGTCATTGCGAAATCTATGAATGTTCTCAATGAAAGTGCTATTTTTAAAGTGCTTTGAAATTTGAGGGCAGTTCGCCCATACATGCCATAATTGGGAATCGATCGAGGACAGCTCTCACCAAAGACTAAAGAGCTTTACGCGAGCCTTATCAATGTCTTCTCCACTGGAATACCCTGCTCATTCATTTATGTTAATTCAAATTTATGGAATACCAAAATTAATGGAAATGGAACGTGAAGAAAGATTGAACAAGGACTTTGGTTTTTTTTTTCAATTTTAAACCATACGCACGAAAAGTAAATCTTCAAACACTACGATTTACTGAAAAGCTATCATAAAGGAACACAGATGCTATTATATTCCAAAGTGTACTTTTTGATTGTCTTCAACGGCAAAGGAAATTTTAACGGAACTAAAAATTATTTCCAGCAATTGCTCTAGAAGCTCCGGCTAGAATCTTACGACACTGAAGTCGTTAATAAAGATTAGTGAGGAATTACAGGATATTTGATTGCTTATATTTTGTTCTCACCCTTTCAAACTTACTTTCAATGACCTATTTCAGAAAGAAAGACCTTTTTACTTAAAAAAAAAGAAACGTTACGTATCGATCGCTCATCATCTTTTAGTAGGACTGGCTAAACTAAATTCATGAATGAGATCAACAGTGGTTATCTTTCATAGTGCTTTATCACAATAAACAATTAAATTGTATTGTGTTTGCTTTGTTGTAGACCAGCGAATCCGAAAGGGTAAAATGTGGAGAAATAATATTTGGAATGAGAACCTACGGAGGTGATCTGCCACCAGCTGGATTCATATCTAGACACCCAGGGCCCTTTCTCTTGTATAGGCCCACTTATCCCTCTGAACCCTACAATTTTGGGCTCACTCATTCTCACAAGAAAGAGAACCTTGTTCCGATAGGGTGTTCTGTGGAACCATCAATGGAGCTTCTAGTCCAAACGCACATCGATTCGCATGTAATGAAGCAAGACATTGAGATGGCAATGGCAATGACCTCCTATAGAGGTAAGCAAAACGAGTGAATACAGTGGATTAAAATACTGCAAGGAGAGGGAAGGGAAAAATTTGGGAAATAAACAGTCTTTTAACAAAAATTAGGCTTTATTTCCGAGTTAATGAAATTTGCATGTTTGCAAGGTGTTCAATGAAATTCGATTAAGATAGTTTTTGGAAACTCGCTGTTATTCCAAGCTTAATACACTATCATATTGATATGTATAAAAATCGTGTATGAACTTGATTTGATTTCAATTATTGTCAAATTAAAATTAAATTTAAATAAAGTTACCTCTGGCTAGACGGTGGGGCTTGCCGAACGTGGCTATAGAAGGCAAATTAATTTTATCGCCATATTTTAAGAATATCGCCATATATATACGTAAGAATATCCTCGGAACATAAGCCTATAGAGAACTAATCGTGAAAATATGACTGTATTTATCCTGACATATTTAATTGCTAAAACCGGGAATATGAAAAATTGATTTCAAAATTATAATGTAATGATAATTATGAATTTTCACATATCTTAATAATAAACAGTTTTATTCGCAATTAGGCGGTATGAATCAAACTATTAACCAGATAATATGCCAGTATCTTATTACTAGTATAAATAAGAAATGTATTAAATTATTACGGAGATACAATTCAAGCCTTTGAATTAGAAGGACCAGATGTATACAATAATAAAAATATAATTTTAAAAAAGATTAAGTTTCTCTATGGTTTACGAGGCAGTTTACTAGTTTCATGCATTTCAATTAATTTATAGGTAATTAACATCATTGACAATTGACATTATAAAAACCGAAGAAATTCCGTATATGAAATTTCACGAACTCCGCTTTCGGAAAATTTTATAACATTATCTTGATGAGATCCTCTCTTGGAATAAACTTCGAGAAGGTCGCGATTATTTAACCCTCTAACACGTTTTTTAACTTACTTAATTACAGAGTGCGACACGCACGACATTCCAGAAGGTTGGTTCAACTGTGGTTATGGAGTGTGCATATCAAGCAAGTTTGTAAATGACGGTGTTGTAAACTGTCCTTTCGGGGATTGCATAGACGAAAAGAACTGCAAAAATGCAATGGAGACATCTCCTATAACCGGAGGTAAGAAAATCTGAGCAAATTTTAATCTATCTAATTGCAGACTCAAGGAATCAGAGGCGGTGAGTGCTCCAATTAATTCACACCCTTGAAGATAGATGAAAGCGTAAAAACGTCCGCAAACGTCAGAACACCTTAACTCGTGAGGTCTCCTAATTCTCGACATTTTGAAACCTTCGAGAATCAGAGAAGTATCGCGTTTTCCGAGAATTCTCGGAAATTCCCGGAATAATGTTTTGATGAAAAATTATGGTCATCTGTATTGAAATGCAGATGCCAAGTAAGATGAAAGCCAATGAGGTTGGGCTGACGGACGTCGTGATCCAGTGCAATCTTTCTGAGGTTTCGAAACATTCCAATAAGTGAAAGAAAAGAAAGTTGGAACACGTCTGTTAATGAATTAGAGGTTAGAGGTAGAGCGAAAACACTCCGTAAGCCGTATTTCGGCAGGCGGAACTAGCGTTAAGAGACAAACGGGAAGCTCCGGATTACCGATTTCTAGGAAATTCTAATTCAAACAAAACTTCCATCGTCAGGGGGGAAGTTAAAGACTTCCGTACAAAAAAAACTCCAAACTAGATGCTTATGAAAGTATTCTCATTCACGAAAACAGAGGCCGGCTAATGAATAACGACTTAAGGATTAAAGGAAAGGAAGGTATCTTAGTAGTGATGAGAGTATTTATTTCAATACCTGTACAAGCAAGTCCACAAATGGTAAAAGGTACAAACGGTACAAAGGTTTACAAATTCTTTGTTCTGATGATGGCATAACTAGTTGCCGAAACCGGTAAACCTTTGTACCGTTTGTACCTTTTACCATTTGTAGACTTGCTTGTACACGTATTGAAATAAATACTCTCATCGTTATGAAGTTCCACCAGATCTCCCTGGACTGTATTCATTGTATCTTAGTAGGTTGAAAACCTACGGAAATCCCAAAGGAATAACAAGTGTGAAAATAGCGACACGACTGGGACTCGAAGCCAGGTCTCCCACTTTCCGGGAAGGTATTCTAACCACTGAACTAGTTCAGTCGTTAGAATACCTGCCCGGAAAGTGGGAGACCTGGCTTCGAGTCCCAGTCGTGTCGCTATTTTTCACACTTGTTATTCCTTAATAACGACTTAGGTCCGATACCGAATTCCTCTCTTTACACACTCCTCGACCACCCTCAGAGAGGAAGGAAAGAACCCTCACCCTCTTTCCAGACGTCATAACGAAAAAAACCTACCCACCCACCCCGCACCTTCAGAAAAGATAAAAGCCCGACCATTCACCTCTCCTATTCACTTCCTTTCTGGAGACATCCTGATGATGGAGTCTTTGTCTCTGAAATGTACATTGGGACTTTCCAGAAATCGGTAATCCGGAGCTTCCCGTTTGTCTCTTAAAACGAGTTCCGCCTGCCGAAATACGGCTTACGGAGGGTTTTTAAACCTCTAATCCAATGAAAGAAACATTTACACAAACCTAAAGTAAATAAAATATCCCTATTGGAATTGGACTATAATTTCATGACTGGATACGGATTTCCACATTAATTTCAACGTTTAAAAAATAACTTCAAATGGTATTAATTTGTTATTTTTAGAAGAAAACTTGGGGCATTAGTTTCCCGTAATCCGCAATCTTTGCTTGGTGGCATATATGTACGGTGTAGGAAATTTTCTTTCATTTCATTGCACGTAGATAGAATTGTACAAAATGCAACTAAAATCACCTTTAAGTTAGGAGTAAGAGAATTCGTTAGTTTATATAAGTTTTTTTCCTGTCTTAGGGACGCAAATATTTTGTCGACGCACACATCCCTATTTTAATTCCTGATTATTTCTTACCCCAAAGAGAGAATAATCATCGGAGAATATATTGATATGGGGTCATTCCATGCCAAACCGGACAAAAAAAGTATGACCATTTCGGATTTTCTTTAAACTCCATTATAATGTTCATAGTGACTATAGAAGCACGTTTGCCGTTTCCTAGACCAATAGTTCGAATAGTTACAAAATGGCGGCTTGTCAAAGTTTGGAAAAAAGTGCGGAAATCGGCGCGCGCGCTCTCAGTCAAACTCTCGTTTCTCAAAGATTTTAAAAGTTACAGAGCATTGCATAGACTCATTTTAAAGACCTATAACGGAGCTTTCATTTGATATGAAACTCAATTACATTTCCTCGAGACAATGTTTACTTTTACGCAAATTAACTTATAAAAGTGATTTTAAACTAAAAAAAGCCACCTCGTTTGTTCTGAAAAAAATGTCACCGAAATGAACAATAAACGTTTTTTGAATTTTGAAAATATAAAAGTGGAACTCAAACGGAATGTTATATTAAAAAAATATTGTTTACCTCGATGTCAGGGCGCAGCGCCGCTCGCTTCCTAACAGACGCTTCTACGCCGGTACTCCGTCCCTCCTATCCGTCAATGGGTATCCATATCTAGCAGTGAAATATCCAATTACCTCTTTGCGTCACAGTTTATGTCCTGTTTTCTTTCACAGACTGGCAAAACCGTACACGAAATATGTTGTATATTCTGAAGTATACCCTTATCGTATACCCTACCTCCATACCCTTCTAAGAGAATGTAATATACTTCTCCGTAGTTGTCCATTTCATCGGTAGCCTTAAAATGAACCACATCTGGTGGTATGGTGTTAACCCCATGGTGGTACCTTGGTTAACGACGGTAATCCGTTCCAAGATTTTCGTCGTTAACCGAAACCGTTGTTATCCAAGGCGCGACTTTCTAGAACCACACCGCATGTCAATTATGCAGATAAAACTAATTAAAAGTTTTTTATATAGTACATATGATTTATTCAATTATATTTGCAACAAAAAATTACCATTTATAAAATGAATAGTCATAAAAGAAGTTTTTAATGGTAATTCTTCACCAGAAGGCGTCGTAAACCAAAACCTGCGTCGTTACCCGAGACATTATATTTATCACAGCTGTTCGTCGTTAACTAAGGCCATCGTTAACCACTGTACTTCAATATTTTCCAAACTCTCCGAGCGGCTAAGACCAAAGTTCTAGCACTAACAAAAAGTTTTCTGACCATTCCTGAAAGGAGAATAGCACTTTCCACAGGGCTGTTCTCTCATCTTAAACAAATGTACTTGGTTAACAGAAACTGAAACTAGTCGGTCATTTCTTATCTAATTCTGGCATGGCTCGGGCATTTTTGTGGGCATTTTTGCGGGCGTGTGACCCAATTTCATTCCAGACGATTCGAAAAAATGTCTCGAAGATACATTGAGAGTAGAGCTTTTACCTTCTGTAGTGGATAACACAGGGTTCCAAGAGCAGTTCATCCCGATTTTACCGAGGGATTCCCGCCCAAAAATCCGAAGCTAACCAAAGAAAGAAAACTGAGTTACAAATGAACTCATAGGGTGAACAAACAGGGTTAATATAGAAAAACTAGAAGTAGTAGTTGATCGATTCCCCTGTTAGACCAAGAGCAGTTTATCCCGATTTTACCGTGTTTCCCGCCCGGAAACCCGAGGTTAGCCAGATAAAAAATAGGGTGATAAGGAAAAACTAGAAATAGTGGATCAATTCCCTTGATGGGCAGTGTTCCTTCTCGGGACAGAGGGTGCACAGGTAAGGCGGACGAAAGACCTTGATGGGAGAATCTGCAAAAGGTTCGTAAAATCCTTGGAACGGAGTGTTTCGCTTCACATGTCTGAAACGTGTATCCAGAGATAGGGAGACATCATAAGATTGAAGTATTTCGTGAAGTGGGAGGTGCGTAGAATGGAAAAGGTAAGTTGAGTTGATAAAAAAGCAAACACTGAGGTGCTGGATAGGGTGGGCAATGAGAGTGTTTTGACGGAAGTAATTTAGCGATGAAAGAGGAAATAATTGGGCAAAATATTGAAAGTAGAATATTACTAAAGAAAATAGCCAGAGGAACGATTCGAGAGAAATGGCTGCGTAAGATACAGGCAAAAGATGATAACTGATTTGAAAAGTGGGTTATCATGGGATACATACAATTACATGTCCATACATTCCAAATACGAAACTGTTTTCGTCATTATAATCAACACTCTATAGGGACTGGTTACCATATGATGACTAGCAAAACCTCGTCAGGGATAGCATTAACCAATTTTTCTTTATTGTCACTAAATTTTTTTTGATAAATTTGGGAAATTTCTTGACGGATGGGGCATAACTATTGTAAGAGATAGATCATCTTAAGTAAACAACTCATTTATATCCTTTAAGGCTATTTCAACGCTTCAGATACCAGAGTCACGCAGGAATTCCCAAACAGGAAGGATTCCCGAGCCCTGGAAGAGTCTTCTGAACTGAATTGCCGTGAAACAACTGCGAAAGACATTGTGCTTGGTTGCTTGCTAAAAGAAGACCTGTTAAAGAATATAACCGCTGAGTTGAAGAAGCACAATGAGAACATGGACGGAATAATGAAGCTGATGGAAATAAATATTGGATTGATGACAGAAAGTATGTATGGGGTTGGATTTGATAATTCAACCTCTGAGTTTCCGTCAGCCTAACCAGTCGATTCACAACTGCTGCTTCGATATTTATGTTTCACTTAGACTACAACGTACTGTTCGATTAAGATACCATAGAATGCGACGTGAAATAGCATTAAAATACTTGAATCTTCTCATTATTCCTGTTTGAAGAACTACTGACAAAGCTCGAATTCGAAGATTCGAATGTGAAATACATCCGTGAACTTCCTCACCATCAAGTCCTGGAGGATCCCAGTCGTGTATTTGTCCATTCAAAAAATACAAGAGTTAAGAACAATTTATCTGTAACCAATCTTTTTACTTGTTTTATTATTTTATAAACATATTTGCCAATAATAAGTAAACAAATAAATAAAGAAATAAAATGTGCATAAAATGAAAAATGAAAAACAAAATAGAATAAATAACATATATGTATGCAAACAAAAAGGGATCATCACCAATTGGGGTTAAGTAAGTTATTTGATTCAAATTTAGTATAGGGATAGTGATTCCAATATAGATTTATAAATAAATTCTCTCATCTTTTAGATAAAAGGTACATGTAACAATTAGGTCTTCGAGCAAGATTTAGAAAAAATGTAAAAAATACCTCTTCTATTAATTTTGATATGAGAAATCCATACAGTAAAGTTTGCAAAGACTGCAAGAGCGTTATAATGGTAGCAGCTGAAAGAAAAGCCAACAAGAACCTACTATGGCTATACCTTCATCAGCTGTTCTCTCCAAATCTGCTGATTCTGTGTTGTGACCAATTAGTCCACGTTCCTCGATAACTCTTCTGCGCGCATATAACTTTCCCTGGTCGGTGTTTGATTTCAAAATTGTATTCGTCTAAGAGAGCCAAACGGGAAAAGTGAGACGGGTCCTTCAGAGTCAATAACAAGAATAAAAACAGCCGGTTGGTAACGATGGTGAATTTCCCAACATAAAAATGTCATCGAAAGTGCATTATACTCCACGCAACCACGAGGGCAGTAGCAGGCACTTACTTATATCCCCTGCTTCCTTATATCGTAATCATTTGATAAATCCCCATGTCCTCCAATTTTGCAATGTATCCGATGCTGGATTTATTATTGAAGCTCTGATCTGCAAACAGGTAAATTATATGTAAATGCCAATTGCATATAAATGTAAATTTATCCATAAATATCTAATATTCTTGAATTAACATATGAACTTCTTAAATTACGTAAGTGAATACATGAAACTTTTCTCGATTGAGTAACGAAAATGTTTACCACTAATTTCATATAAAACGTAGAACACCAATCAGTTGCTGGGTAGGACGTTCTTCAGCAATTTTGTTATTATGTATTATATTTTTTATATTAAAAGAAGTACAGGATTTTCAGTAATTGAACTGTTCACTGCCAGTCTTCCTTAAGATCTCAGTGAATTTCTTTTCCAAATATAGGAAATTCTTGTTTAAGGTGTGACAAAGTCCTTATTATACCTCTTAATTGAGGTTATTGCATTAAATTTCATATATTTACATTAATTTCGCAGAAATAACTGAGTTTAACCAAAGGTAAAAAGGGTTGAACTCATTTCGATGAGAAACTCACGTTTTACTTTTACACTTAATCCCTAGCTTCATCTGATGAAAAAAATGCGTTTTATACTAAAGCATATTAATGAGGATTAAGGTTTCTTCTTGCATCGAAGCCTTTGTCAATAAAGATTCGATAGGGATGACTATTGGGAGTTAAAAAAAGAAGACAAGTATGTAAGGTTCATAAAAATGTTTGGATTGACTTTTAAGTAAGTCATTGCAGTAAATAAACTTAGATATTCCCTGCTGTCAGGAAAACAGGAAAAAAATCCAGAATTTCTTTGAAATGTAACATTTTCGTTTTTTATGCAATTATGGTAGTAAAGATCCAAAGGTTAAACGCACAGTAAAATCCGGCAGCAATTCCATTCAATACTGAAAAATATTCAAACAATTTTGACTTACTTTATATTTTTACGCAAATGTCGCAACAGCGCCCGAATATCTCCCGTTTAAAATGTATGGGCTAATGCATTTTAAATGGTGTCTTCATGATGGTGAATCTAGTTATAGGATCCATGACATTGGGTGGGGGTAGTGCCGATCTCGATCTAACGCATCAAACGCGAGAAGGCTGAGAGGTTGAAGGTACAGTCCATAGTGAACACGTGGTTCTTCGGCTAAATATTGGTAGTCGACTGTTGAGATTTGATACTCTTGCCTACGAGCGAAGATTCTCATTAGCATTTGTTGATGACAGGGTGAGTGACACCTCTTGTACCATTCACAACATGTCTGAGTTTGTGTAGAAGTAACTAATTCGGAAATAAAAATCCTTGCATAGGGGCAGAAATGAAAGAGACAACAGGGGGTTTTTGGAGAGCAAGAAGAATACCAAAAGGGCCGTTGGAACAGAATTCGTCAAGAAGAGGGCCATAGACCTTGTGAAATCGTTCACCTGAAGCACCCTGCCCTTCACTAATATCCAACATTTCTTCCTTTCCTTCTTTAATGCTTACCTGAAGGAAATATTGTAGCAGACAACTCTCCTTGATCTAGTTCCCTAACAGACCACTAGGGATAACAGGAGAAGAGAAAGTATGGCGTGGGTGGCAGGGGCATCGTCGCTGTTGTGTGGCGCGCGCGTGAATAGTTGTGCATAGTGACGAGTGTCTAAATTTTGTGCGGAAAACGTGACAATATTCAAGGTTTTTAGCACTTATTTCCGGTGGATGATTTAACGAAGTTTTGAAGCAGCCTTACTGGTTACTATCGATAGCACTTGCGACTTGCTTGCAATACAATAGCTATCGAGATACAAACTCGCCACGTTAGTTATGGTGTTTTTATTTTGATTTTCTCATAGTATGTAATTTTAACTTGATGTATTCGATCATAAAGTGCGATGACAAGAACTATTGCTAAGAAGGCCAAAATGTGATTGAAATAATAACCTGTTACTTTTCGGTTTTGTGTGAGATAACAAATTTCCAGCTTTAGTAATGCGGACCTCTTCGCAATATTTACATTGCCCTGCAGAAAAACTGTAGTCTTTTTAGACTGTTAGTTAGACTGTATAATAACAAGTCATGTTAAATATTTAGTTTCTACTTCTACACTTGATATCAAGTTGGTTAAGTTAATTTATTGTTTCGATTGATGATTAAACCCGCAAACGAGAATTTTGTCTAAAAGCATTGAGGTTTTCTTTCAGGTGTACATTACTGAAGATTAGGATGGATATGAGTGAGAAGCTGGATGCCTCCTGTGTTAAATTTGGCGAGGTATTTTGTCTATGGCTCTTTTAATTGTATTCAGAATGTATGTAGAATGTAAAAAACCACTTAACAGCAATTAAGTTACTTATAAAAAGGCATCATGGGCGTGAACAATAAAACCTTGAACTATGAAACCTTACCTGAAAATGGATATCCTATGGCTTGTAAAGTCGGGTGTATAATAATGAACCGAATCATAAGGAAATCGCACTATATGAGGGTTGACGGAATTAAATTGTAAGATTTGTAAGAGAGCATTACTGACGATTGAATTTAGTAATTAGTTTAACAAAAGCTATCCTGGTTTCAAATCTAGGCGACTACAAAACAGGCCCGTAAGAAATGTATCTAAAATTCTCTGAGAGAGGAAATCAACGGTAAAGTACGTAGCGTATTTTAAAATGACACAGAATTCAATCAGCGGTGAGGCTCATTGTTCAAGAAGAGAGGTGAGGTATTATATACTGGTTTTCGTGAGTGATAAGTGAAAACAATCCATGTAATTTCCTTGTTTTTAGAAGTTCTGCATTTAAGTACCTGCATGTCATTTGAAGATTTTGATTGCAAACAAGTACAGTTTTGATAATTTTGTTTTTCAACGATCGAGTTTTCCTTTCATTAATGTGGAGACAAAAGAATTTTTGAAAAACATTGATGCAGAACTAATTAACTAGGTTTTTGTGAATGCCCCTTCCAAATGACTCATTCATTTTGACTTTCTCAAAGTTAATACTGTTATTATCTATAAAGATTCTGTTTGCTATCCAAAGCTTTCGTACTGAATTAAACCATGGACTGAAATTTAAAATGGTACCTCGACTTACAAACTGCTCAATGTACAAACTTATTGACATGTGAATTTGTTTTGTACTCCATTGTGATCTCAATACACGAACTTCACTGGATCATACAAACTGTGGTGGTTTTATAATTGTAAGTACTGACCTTGCAATAAATGTCTCCATGGTGCAACTTTTTTATATATTGACAGAACTTACACATTTTGACAACGTTCACATGGATTCTCTTAATCTTCCCTTATTATAATAGAAAACTAAAAAAGGATAATGTGATTCCTATGAGATTATATTTAATATTACACAAAGAGATTACATAAAACAAAAATGATTAAGTCAAAATTTGTTTGTCTATGTCCCACAGGGATCATATTGCAACCTGCAGGCGTTTAAATGGCGTTTTTTATTTTCAAAGTTTCTTAGACAGAATGGATTGATTGATTTACTGTAAAATGCAATGGAAAACTGTGTTTTGAGATACAAACTCTGGTCTGGAGCAAATTAAGTTTGTAAATTGAGGTACCACTGTATAAGGGAAACAAATTAGAAAAGTTACACATATATATTAAATAGCTGGTCCGAAGTCCCATATCCCACAACCCTCTTACACATATTATGTTCTAGAACAGTTGAGTTTTCATATTAGGTGTTTGTCAAACTGGTAAATGAAGACAGATTGGTCATGAGTGAGGAACAGTTTCCTTCAGATGCCCAAGTGACTGAGGAAATTGGCATTTCGCATTTATATTTCAACCTCAAATGGAGCCTATTTAGCATTACAAATAACTATATGAATGTGAGAGAATCAGGAAAATTATTGACATCTAGTTTATTAAGTCTGTATATTTTAACAAATAATATTTACTTATTGTTAATTAGAAATAATTGTCATTTCCTTTTCATACCTCTTTGGTCTAAAATGATCATTGGTATTTTTTTAACACTTTCAACGCTGAGGGTAAATTTTCAATTTTTGCCATTGACTGAAATTTATTTTTATGGTTATAGATTATCTTTGTATTCCTAATCATGAATTGACCAAAGAAAAATAGAAATTTTTTTTATTTCAACTTTTATTATTTAAATTTTGACGACGATCGTTGAAAAAAAAGTTTAAAAATATTGGTTAAAAATGAAAACTTCGAAACACTTTACTGAAATAGAGCCTTACGAATGACTGAAAAGAGAAATGGAAGCACTTGGAGGCAGTGGTACTCGAATAAGGCCTTTGAAAAGAATACATGGACGACGATCATCGTCCTCAGTCACTGGAGAGCACCTGCTGGACGACGATCGTTGTTGAACGTGTTAATCAGTAGACAGAATAAAATGTGATGAAGGTTTCTAGTGGATCATCAGGGTGAAATATATCGATTATACAAGCTTGAGAGATTGAATCTGGTATTCTAATCAATCTAGTATTCTAATAATCTTATCTAATCAATCTCACAGTATCCAAAGCAAAAATAAAAAGTTTTTGTTAACTTATGCAACTCAAAATTGTTGTTAAAATGTTAAGTTACATCTCTTTTAGTCCTTGAAAGTCTCTTCATTACTTGAAAATATACTTAATAAAAGGGAACATGAGATCGAATGTATTTCTAACAAATGTGATCCTCCCCTCGTAAGCTCTAATGGAGGCTATTCTGTTACTTTTATCCTCACATGTGATGCAGAATGCAAAGATGGATCTCTGTGCCAATACTACGAGTCAACCATTATCCAGCTGGCTTGAGGATGCAAACCATGGTAGCATAAACTACACTGAGTATCACGAAAGTGAGAGAATGTACAACAAGCTGGAGATAAAAGGAGAGCCAGAAGAAGGTGACATTCATTTTAAAATCATCAAATCTTAACTTAAAAATGTGGAGTAATAATTATTTATATTTTAAATTTGTAATATTAAAAAGTCTTAACTGAATGGTAAGATTGAGATCTTATTCCCTTCATACATCTAATCCTTTGGAACATTTTAAAGAAAGATCTTTTGGGAGATACATAAAAGAAACGTCAATAAAAAAGTGATATATTATGTTAAAAATTTGTATGCTCTTGTTGCAACCAACTGTTGTTTATAGCCGCATAGATGCGAATTTTGACATGAAAGAATGGGGTTTGTTTACGTGTGTTACTTGAAATAGCATCAGTGAATTTAATTTAAGAGATTCTCTGTGCTCTGATCCATTTTAGTAGATAGTATTTTAAATGTAGTAGAGTCAGTCGAATATCTCAGGATCACTCTTTCAAATAGCTTAAACTGGAGCATTCATATCCGGAAAATCTGCGGTTATGCAACTAAAAAGCTTGGCTTCATAAAGCACATTGTAGGTAGATGCAATGAAAAGGTTATTTCACCTTGGTCAGGCCCCATCTTGAATATGTGACAAGTATACGACATACGGCGGATGAAACGTACGCCTGCGAACTCAAGAAAGTACAGTGCAAGGCAATATGTTTTGTGAAAAAATGCTACAATAAAAAAAGCTTGTGTTACAAAAATTCTCTCAGATGCAGGTTGGGAATCCTTGAAAGAAAGGAGAAAGCTAGGCTGCGATTACTTGATTAAGTTCAAAACAGAGCATTTGTAGACAATGTAATCAATATTATGCAACCCCCCTGCTATTTCAGTCAATCCGACAATGAGCGTAAAATAAGGGAAATACATGCTAGGACAAGTCATTTTAGGGACTCATTCATCTCTCGAACAATACAAGATAAAGAAATAGCTCAAACATTGGGTGTTTACACCCCATGCCACATGCCAAAAAATGCCTTGTAGGGTATTGATGTAGATGTATTTTTATTTATTTGACTTTATAAGAGTGTTTGATTAGTAATTAATAGTAATATTTATAACTTTTATTAGTAATAAATTAATAACTAAGAATAATTTATGAACGTTGACTTAATAGCTATGATTGACAAAATGTTCCATATAATCATTCAATTATTAACAAATTATATGACATTTATCATATAAACCCTATGCTGGTAATAAATGTTTTCAGCTGTTATAGTCTTATGGTGGACACTTTCTGGCTTAGAAGGACCAGATACATACTATACAGATATATTTGTGAATTAAATTAAAATTCTGTCATGCTTGACTGGGGCATTTACTAATAAATATATAATAGATATTGTTCTCATTTCCAGTGAATGATAAACAAGAAGACAGGAAGAGTGATGAAATGAAGATAGAGGAAATTGATGCCAAAGAAGAAGAATGTGGAATGGATAGAGAGTGGGTGAGATGTTATCATTGTGGACAGGAGAGATTGAGCAAGGAAGAATTGAGAGAGCACATCTACAGTTACCATTCCTTACTTTTTGAGAGTAAGTCACACACTGCAGAGAGGCCATACAAATGTAATTCGTGTGAATACTGTACAGCATCTAGGTCGAGTTTCATCGAGCACTGCCGTAGACACACTGGTGAAAAACCTTACAAATGTGATGTGTGTGAATTCAGCACGGCATCCCGTTCAAGCTTGAGGAAGCACACCCTTATGCACACTGGTGAGAAACCTTACAAATGTGAAGTATGTGATTTTAGAACTGCGCATCTTTCATACTTGAAAATTCACTTCCTTCGACACACCAATGAGAAACCTTACAAATGTGATGTATGTGGATTCCGCACAAAATGTAGCTCGAAATTGAGGAAACACACCCTTATGCACACCGGTGAGAAACCTTACAAATGTGAAGTATGTGATTTTAGAACTGCGCGTCTTTCATACCTGAAAATTCACTTCCTTCGACACACCAATGAGAAACCTTACAAATGTGATGTATGTGGATTCCGCACAATTTATAGTTCGAAATTGAGGAAACACACCCTTACACACAGCAGCAAAAAACCTTACAAATGTGATGTGTCTGAATTCAGCACAAAACATAGTTCAAGCTTGAGAGTTCATGCCCATAAACACACAGGTGAGAAGCATTTAAAATGCAATGTGTGTGAATAGAGAACTATTAGCAATAAGGCTTTAAAGCTACATCTTCGTGGACACATGGAGAAGAAGCCATTGCAACGCAATTTATGCGAATAAAGCACTGCTGTTAGTGTGAGTTTAAATCGCATATTGCTAAACATACAGAGGAGAAAGCTTTCATATGCAAGTTATGCAGATTCACTACTACAACAAATTATTACTTAATGGCACATATTCGTAGGCACTTACGTAAGAAACAATTTGAATGTGATTTGTGTGGATTCAACACTTCACGGAAGGCAATCCTTCGGAATCATATTCAGAAACATACAGGCAAAATGAAATATAAATGCAACGAGTGTGAATTTAGTACTTCATATAAAAAATCTTTAGTGACTCATTTGAAAAAACACAATGGAGAAACTTAAATGTAAAGATTGTGAATATACATAATATTCTTAATGACTAAGATTCATTGTAAACTGCTGAAGTTCCTGTTGAGAGTCAACAGAAATAAAAATTGAGTACCAGCAAATCGCCTTGCTTGAATTCTGGTCTTGCGTAACTGGTTTCCTATGTTCTAGTGTTCTATTTTTTTATGTTCATGTATATAAATCCAGTTGATATGTATATGTTGTATTCTTCATGATTTTTTATCTTATTTATAACTTAATTTGGAAGAGTGTCTCAACTCAGTCAAAATAATTTAATCCCATTTTATTTATTTATTTATTGCACGATTGGCCTACAGATAGGCTCCAGGCCAGGTGGTAGTCATTTTTTCAGGGGGAGAAGGAAATACAATACCCTGCCTGGTATTCACCCTAGTCAGGAGGGAAACCCCCCAAAACCTCCCGAAGGCAGTACGTCATAAATATAAAAGAAAATACAAGTAATCGATACCTACGATCAAAAATTGAAAAATAATAATAATAATACAAAATTACCCACACTATTACAAAGCAATTAAAATTAAACATCAAAGTCCACTATTACAGTTTAAGATACAAAATGCTCGACTGTTAGGATAAAGCAACTTACATAACTAACTAAGTATTGATAAAATTTATTTAACATCACACAACTCTTTTAATTCTATTTACAAATACATTGCCAGTCTGAGGTAAAGGTTCGAACACTTCCCCAGGTAAATTGTTCCATTCTACTATTCCCCTATTTAGAAAAGAATATTTACAGACATCCGTTTTTTGTTTTAGAGTACCAACTTTATGATTGTGATCATTCCTTCCTAAATAATCCGGTTTCCGGAGACTATTGTTTAATTCTTTCAATGAAGGCTACCCTATCACGGTTTTATACATATTCCCTAACCTTTTGGTTTTACGTCTTGCTTCTAACTTTTCCCAACCAAGTTCCTTAATCATTTCATTGACACTATCCGTTTTCCCATATCTTCCGAAAATGAATCTTGCTGTGCGCCTCTGTGCATTTTCAAGTTTACCCATAAGACCTTTTTGATGTGGATCCCAAACGCTATCACTATACTCTAGCATCGGCCTAATAAGTGTTAAATAAGCCTTTTCTTTAACTTCCCTACGGCACTTTCTACGACAGGTTTCTGATTACAAAATTAAGTGTTCTGTTCGCTTTACAGGTTATGTTTTTTATATGACTTGCCCAATTAAAGTTATTACTGAAGGTAATCCCTAGATATCAAATGTTTTTATCTGTTGGAATGCATAAGTTTCCTATATTATACTTGAATTGAAATTTGTTCCGGTTAAAGTTTATTATTTTGCTTTTGTTAGCGTTACATTTCAATTTATTTCTAACAAGCCATGCATTCATCTCTGCTAGGTTGTCTTGTAGAGCGATGCAAACTCCAAGGTTTCTTATTGTTTGATAAATAATGCAATCGTCAGCAAACAAACAAACGTTCGATTTAATATTGCATATATGTTTCCCACAAACATAATTTTTCTACATACACACCTGCATAAATACCTTCAAGCTGCCTTCTGGATTATGGCAGGGGATGTAAACACCAAACATTACCTCTTTGGGCTTCTGTTATCACATATTGCTCATATTGTCCCTAAAATGATTTTTCCTCTCATCTATTTCTCGTATTTTACACTCTGATTGGCCAAAGTAGCAAAAGGGGGTAGTATAATACTTATAGTCTTCTACAAATGTACTTTTTCTCAATTTATCAAGCAGCCGCAGCGATACCTCCTTCCTTTCAAGGTTTCCCAATCTGTGACAGAGCATTTGCATAATATATTCTTTTCTATTATAGCACCTGAAGAGAATAATACTGTCAGACCTGCGCCTTACTATGGGTGCAACGCACCCGGGTGGTAACAGAAACATAGCCAACTATTATTATTATAATAAGAACATTATTTTTTGTATAAGAATACTAAGATTTCCTGGCATATTATTTGTATTTAAGACTCGGGTTTCCACCCAGGTAAGTACTCTTGACATTACCACCAACATCATTTGTTGTTTTCTGTGAGATAGTCATGACATATGTAGGAAAGATTGTGATGTGAAATTAAAGATTGGCAAATATTTTGATGAAAGAATTACAGATAACTCGAGACAAGAAAGGAATATTAGTTCAGTGGACTTAATCGATGAATTGGATTTGATAAAAGAATTTCTTGTACCAAGAACAAATACTCTGGAGGTTTTGGAATATATCTTTATAAGAGAGAGGATCGGAATCTTTCCTAATTTGTGATTTTAGCTGTTGGGGAACGATCAACGATTTGAAATTCAAATTGTTCAGGTTTGAAGGACCCTTTGCGTTTATAGATGAGCCAAGGTAATCTAGACAATCTGGCCCTCGTCAGCACAGAAAACAAAATTTTTAATTGTAGGAAATTTATATTTACAATGTTGGCGTTGTTAGTTGTTGGTAGCTTGGGATTGATTCTAATTGATGTTGCATTGAATTTATTTGGAAATAAATGCAATCAGACTGAAATCGACCATCATTTTATTACACTGATAAATTATGTCAATGACTAGTAATAATGACCAAGTTCATAATTGAAGCATATTTAGGCAGAGCATCCTGTTGTCAAGGTTGAGAAGGTAAACTCCAAGGGTGTAGCCAGGATATGTCAATAGGGGCGGGGGTTTAGAGCCAAAAGGGAAGGAAATTAATCGCAATACTACCGGTTTTCCTAAATGCATTTATTAGATTACCATAACCTAGTTTACAAAGGATGTGAACTAACATAAATCCTAGTGTCCTCTATTTTTCAAAGTATCTAATGCTGGATTTACTGTTGAAACTCTAACCTGCAAATGGGTAAAGCATATGTAAGTACCAATAACATATAAATGTAAAGATACCCATAAATATCTACCTTTCTTAAATTAAAAAATCAATACCTTAAACTTCAAAGTGAAAATTAAAATTTTTCTAAGCTGAGTAATGAGGATGGCACCCACTAATTTTATAGAAGTTGTAGGACATCAATCAATTGCTGGGTAGGACATTCTTCAATAATTTTGTTATCATGTATAATAATAATATGGCAACCTGACTGCGATTTGAACCCAGGTCTCCCTCTAACCACTGAACTACCATGCTGTGTTTCTTCCTTACTGTTAAGGGAATGCTGTGGTATTCCTTTACAATCAGCTGCACGACTTCATCATGCAAAGTATTACACCTTCCCTTAATCCTTGTGATTTCCTTGGAGTTTTATCTTCATAACACCACTTTGTGAGTTGGGAGCCTCAGCAAGGACCTCAGGCGGCAGATCATGCCTCTAAATGTGGAGGCTGATTGCCTTACTCACAAAGCATTCCCTTAACAGTGTGGTAGAGACTTGGCTTGGTAGTTCAGAATAGATGACCAGAAAGTGGGAAATCTGGGTTTGAGTCCCAGTCACGTCATTATTTTTCACACTTGTTATCCCTCTGGGATCAGCCACATGACTTAATTGTACATTTCTTAATCAATGACCTTGGTTATAATTACCTCCGTAATGTCCCTCTCCCTTTTTTTTCGAGGTTTCATTGCAAAAGACCAGCGGTTCGGGCCTGTATATCTCTGATAAGGTTATAAGCATTCCCTTTCAATTTATAGCCCACAATATAGAGCTTTGTAGGTACCGATTGGGAAATAGTTTAGGGGATTAGTGGTAACTAACCCCTGCATAGCTTGCAGGATGTAAGCAACTTTAAATCAAGCAAGCAACCCTAAATTCCGTGTGACACACCCTTGGTGTTCCTTGTCAGTACTAATAAAAATTGTTTTGCTGGAATATGGGGTATGTTCTTTCCTCTAAAACAGCAGATACTTGTTCGAATTTTGGCACCTACAATCCTTTGTTCATGAAGAATTTGTAATTGAAAAACAATTACGTTATAATAGGTATCGTGAAATTTCAAATTTTGGGAAATTCTTTCTCGCTTTTATTTTTGGGCCATACAACGTAAAAAACCAAAGATGATGAATGTATTGTATATGTACCTGTGAATCTTCTTTATATAATCGACACTGGAGTACCTACCTTAGTAGGTACTCCAACAACAACAACAATTGAATAAATTTTATCGAAATAGATTAAGAACATCTCTATGGTAAGAAGTTGAAATTTAAAAATGAAAGTAGTTATTCTGGCATGGCGCGGGTATTTTTCGGGCGTGTGATAATGTAACCTAATTTAATTCAAGACAGTGTTAAATCGAAAAATGTCTAGAAGATACATTCCCAGCCAGCACTATGTCTGATATTGCCCCAAAATATCCCGATATTATACAGATATCCAAGAGATATTATTTACCTTAAGGGAAAGGATATCTGTATATGGTGGGGATAAATTAGGGATATGTTCGAGATATATCGTAGATAGAGGGCCGGTTTTTAACAGATATCATATCCCGAAAGGCTAAAGTAGCGATATGTAGTGGAAGCCAAGGGAACTGACATAGCTAGCGACTAGCGCTACCTGGCGGCCAAAATCTGAACTACCAATCATAAACGTACCCCCCTCCTACGAATCGACTAGGCGCTAGTTCAAAATACATTACGAGAGTTAAAGTATCAAAATAATTTATAGAATCGGACGAAGAAATGAATAGAAGTAAATATATTTGAAGATAAATTTATTTCATGGAATGAGGTAACAGTTTAATAATAAACACTAATTTAAGTTAAAAGTCAAAAATAAATACAATGTCATTGACAGAATTACAAAATAAAGAAAAGAATGTAGGATCATCAATCCTTGGCCCCATCAGCTGATTTTGCCACACCTTTCCTCAGCCTGGCTAATCTGAACCATTCACCTATGCTCCTCCCAATGGTGACCAACTCCAATTGGGGTCCAGAAGTCCCATTTTTACTTTTTAATACCTCTGAAAAACATAATAAATTTAGACAAAATCTATTTCCAGATAAGCTAGTAGATCATAATATAAGAAATTCAAATACCAAAAACCAAATCGATCGTCCTTGGGAAATATCGTTCAAAGGAAACCTTGGATGGATTCCTTCCCTTCATGCAAAACTGCATTCCCAATCCATTCTCCATCAGGAGTGACATTACATCATTCACTGTTCTATTTACAGCAGACACAAACAATGTTTCCGTCAGACTGCGGAACAGCAAGTTGGACGATCTGTCTTTTAAATGACACACCTAAAATTTTAAAAAATTCAACGTCCATGTATAAAATGTCAAGTACCCTTAAAAACTAGTTTAGCCACTGGCACAATTTCATGAGAGAAATATTCATACCATGAACTGCTTGTATTCGCAGTTAGAGGAAATTTCCTCTTCAAATTGTTTCAACTCCTCAATGCTGCTTATTGGCAGTGTGTGCACCAGCTCCATTTGGACAGATGCTGCACCTCCACTCTCAAAAGAAACGGTGAAAATGAGAATGAAGCGAGTGTTTATGATTAGGTTGATGTGAAGGAAAGGTTCTTGATGAAAACTATGAATTTAGGTAAGGAAATGAAAGGAAATATATGAATGAAAAATGAAAGTCCTTAAAAGAACTCTTTAAAACGCAGGTAAACCGGAGAAAGCAAAATGCAAACCACAGAACACGAGGACACCAAGTGAAGTAAAGGAACGTAGAATCCATGCTTCACCGAGTTAAGTTTCTACAAGCTATACTAGCGACGCGTAGCATTAAACAGCACAGGCTGCACCTTTCCTCTGTTAGCAGACGCAAGAAACCAAACCTAAGGATTCTAAGGAATACAGTAGAGGACCTAAGCCTTGCCTTTGCAAAAAATTGCTGAAATTTTCATGAGAATATTTCAATATCTATTATTTTAGGTTTTAGTTTACAAAACAATGTTCTTCGTGCCTCTTAAATGATAAATTCCCAAAAATACAGATACATCGATGGGGACTAAGAAGATCTTCTTAGTCCCCGTTAAGACTTTAAGAAGTTCAAGTTGTCGGCCAAAAATGAATAATCGGCAGCTTTTGAAATAGTATAAATCGTCATAATCTCAATTCAGCTCTTAACAGAATCACGGAATTACATAGAATAATGGAGTCCTCTGCCCTTCGAAACGGATAAGACTGAGAATGTTTTTCTCCTTTATATCCCTATCAGAGTCCTCTAGGAATCTGATAGGGATATAAAGGAGAAAAATTGGGAAAGCGTATCCCTAGGGATACGCTTTCCCAATTTTTGCCCTTTCATATATGTAAGAGATATCTTCTGTGCTGGCTGGGATTGTGAGTGGAACTTTTATCTTCTGTAGTGGATATCACAGGGTTCCAAGAGAAGTCTATCACGATTTTACCGAGGGGTTCCCGCCCGAAAATCCGAAGCTAACCAAAGAAAAGAAAATTGAGTTACAAATGAACTCATAGGGTGAATAAACAGGGTTAATATAGAAAAACAAGAAGTAGTGGATCAATTCCCCTGGTAGGCAGTGCTCCTTCTCGGTATAGATGATGCACAAGTAAGGCGGATGGAAGACCTTGATGGGGGAATCTGCAAAATGTTGGTAAAATCCTCGGAAAGGAGTGTTCGCTTTACACGTTTGAAATAAGTATCGAGAGATAAGAAGACGTTATAAGATTAAAGGATTTCGTGAAGTGGGAGGTGCGCAGAATGGAAAAAGTAAGTTGGGTTGATAAAAAAGCAAACACTGAGATGCTGGATAGGATGGGCGAAGAGAGGGTTTTGACGGAAGTAATTTTGCGACGAAAGAGGAAATAATTGACAACAAAAAATGGATTCTCGACCTAAATAGTTTAGCAAAGGAGTGTCCAACCCTCCACCCGCAGGACGCATGCGGCTATTTAACCAATTCCATGCAGTTCAGAAGATATTTATTTCTTAAAGGTTTCATACACGCAATGTTTCACGCTATTTCGTGTTAGCCAAAGTGTAAAAATAAAATTCTAGGTGCAAGCTACCAAAATAGCCTTTATAATTACCAATAGTTGCGATAGAACAACGAAACTAACAATATAATTCTAAATAAGTTCGGATAAAGTCAGAATCACTTCAGGCGTACCTCAAGGCAGCGTAATCGGACCTCTACTCTTCCTCATTTATATCAATGACCTGAGCGATAAGATCGATAGCAATTTGAAGATATTTGCGGATGATTTGATTACATAGAGACATATCAAATGACGAAGATAGCGCTTCAATCTCAAACGATTTAGGTCATACAAATGTGGTGCGAAAAATGGTAACTAGATCTTAACGTAGATAAATGCCCTGTTGTAAATTTCTTCGAAAGGAAGCAATTGCGTCAGAACCACCCGTACAAAATTAGTGGAACGAATTTAAATGTAGTTGGCTCAGTTGAATATCTTAGAATCACCCTTAGCAATAAGTTAAACTGGAGCACATTTATTCGAAAAATATGCGGTAAATCAACTAAAAGGCTCGGTTATATAAAGCGTATTGTAGGTAGATGCTATGAAAAAGTTAGAGAGTGATGCTATTTCACGTTATTTAGGACCCACCTGGAATATTCGGCGAGTATATGGGGCCCAGAGGATGAAAAGAATGCTCGCGAACTCAAGAAAGTGCAGCGTAAGCGATGCGACTTATTAAAAAGTGCTACGATAGAGAAACAAGCGTTAGGTACGCAAATGCTCTCAGAGGCAGGTTGGGAATCCTCGAAAGAAAGGAGATTAGAAGCTAGGCTGCGATTGTTAGATAAATTCAGAGGAAGTACATTTTCGGAAGACGTAATTGGTATTATGCGACCCCCCTGCTACTTCGGCCGATCCGACAGTGAGCGTAAAATAAGAGAAATAGACGCGAGGACAAGTCGTTTTAGGGACTCATTTTTTCCACGAACGATACGCGATAACAGTAAATTAAAGAGGTAATTATACTCATGGTGTTTACATCCTCTGCCACTCGCCGGAAGGCGGCTTGTAGGGTATTGCTAAAGCGGCTTGATTAGAGTGAACCATAACCTACGAGTATATGAACAATATGCTTGCTTAAACCTCGAAATTTAAGAGTAATGTAACAGTATATAACATACAATTATATTTCCACATATTCCAAACAATATACTGTTTTCGTTAATAGAATCAACATTGTATTGGGAATGGTCACCGAATGATAACTAACGAAGCCTCTTCAGATATAGCATTAATCAATTTTTCTTTTATCAACAAATATTTGTTTTTGGTAACTTTGGGGAATTGCTTGACGGATGGCGCATAACTATTCCAAGTGATAGATCATCTGATGTAAGCCATTCATTTATTTCGATACAAATAAAGAGTTGAAATAGACTTAAAGGCTTTTTCAACGCTCTGAAAGAAAACATGGAGCCAACAAGAACCTACTATGGCTATACCTTCATCAGCTGTTCTCTCCAAATCTGCTGATTCTGTGTTGTGACCAATTAGTCCACGTTCCTCGATAACTCTTCTGCGCGCATATAACTTTCCCTGGTCGGTGTTTGATTTCAAAATTGTATTCGTCTAAGAGAGCCAAACGGGAAAAGTGAGAGGGGTCCTTCAGAGTCAATAAAAAGAATAATAACAGCCGGTTGGTAACGATGGTGAATTTCCTATCATACAAATGTCATCGGAAGTGCATTATACTCCACGAGGTACTTACTTATATCTCCTTCTTCCTTATATCACTTTCCGCTGCTCCCAGCGACCTTCCTCCGCGGAAATAGAGAGCGGCACAGATAAGAGGGATAGTTTGGAGAACCCCTCGACGTGAGGCGTCTCGTACAATTAAGGCTCAAACGTATATCTCGACAATTCCGCGCAATTCGTCCATTCGCTAAACAGCGGAGTATTTCACTGCGGAGGACTAACGAGTAAAGTCTAAAACTTTACACCCTATATTTGACTGACCTCTCGACATTTTTTTTGGACTATTCTACCAACACTGCAAAAGTTAGGGTACTAAGTATAAGTGGGGGCCCTCTTATCGCCACGTGCTCCTAATAATCCTCGTCAATCCAAAAGGAATGTCGAGGGCTCGTCTACGCTAATCTATTCCTCCAAGACAGCCACTCACAGAGTGACGGCGGTCGAACCTAATAATCCCGGCAACGTCACTGATTTCCTGGATTTACTGTCCCTTCGGAGATTGCAATCTCATCCCCTAATGGCATACAAGGAACTGATAAAAATACTGGATATTTTACTCCTTTTTGTGGGCTAAAACTTCTAATGCCGTCCAATACTGCAAGCTATAGATCCTTGAGATTTTGTCTTCGAAGATTGCAATTGCATGCAACTTAAATACAATATTTTAACCAAAAGTTGTGTGATTTATCAAATCTCTGGATACTCATATTGATGTAATCGATGTTCAGATTGTCGCTTTAACTTGGATGATCATAGCAATTTTTGGAATTAAAAATTATACGAGCTCCCATGAATTTAGAAGTTGCATTTTAATGCTCTATCGAACTGACTACAAAAGTGCCTCTTGAAAACAATATGGCATTCATAGCCTCATTTTACAAATAATCTATGCCTCCGTAGATATTTCCTTATAAGTAAGGTTAATCTTGTTTCTTAGTTAAAAACTGCACATACCTTTAATCAGTATCTTTATCTTAAATACTCGATCAGTTTTATAAGTGGATAATTTAATGATTAATTATGTCAATGATTCGTAATTATGACCAATTTATGGTTCATACCTCGTTTCTTTAATATCTAGGCAGAAAATCCTATAGTAGTGTCAAAGTTGAGAAGGTAAATTCAAGGGGTGTAGCCAAGATTATTCCATGGGGGGTGGGTTTAGAGCCATTGGGTAAACACTGCATTAACTAAAATCCTGGAATAGAAATACTTTCCGTCAAAATATAACGAAAATGTAACTGATTTAATGTCACATGTATACCTTGTGAATCTCCAGCGGTGTTTGTATTGCATAATTGTCAGAGGCCATCTTCTCGCATGCTTTCCTTTATTTATGGCTCTGTTCTTATTAGGGGGTGGTTTGAACCCGCAAAACCACCCCCTTGGCTACGGCTCTGGTAAATTCAAAGGAAAAAGGTGAGGAAATTAATCGTGATACTATTGATTTTCCCAAATGCCTTTATTAAGGCATGAACTGGAGCACGCATATCCGTAACATTTGTGCTAAAGCAACTAGAAAACTCGGTTTCATTAGGCGTATTGTCGGTAAATGTGACGTAAAAGTTAGAGAACGATGTTATTTTGGGTTGGTTAGGCCTCATCTTGAATATGTATCAAGTATATGGGATCCGGCAGACGATAGATGTATCCGTGAACTCGAGAAAGTGCAACGGAAAGCGATACGTTTTGTTAAGAAGTGCTACGATAAAAAAGCAAGCGTTACCAAAATGCTGTCAGATGCAGGTTGGGAATCCTTAAAAGATAGGAGACTAGAAGCTAGATTGCGATTGCTTGATAAATTTAGGGAAAGTATGTACATTTGCGGAAGATATAGTAGATATTATGAGACCCCCCTGCTACCTTGGACGATCCGACAATGAGCGCAAAATAAGAGAAATAGGACGAGTCGTTTTAAGAATTCGTTCTTTCCGCGAACTATACATGATAATAATAGGTTAAAAAAATAGTCCGAACGCCCGGTGTTTTCACCCCCAGCCACACGCCGTAAGGCGGCTTGAAGGGTATTTATGTAGATGTAGATTAAATTACCATAACCTAGTTTACAGATTATGTGTATGTACTACCATAAATCCTCATGTCCTTCATTTTTTTCATTCGATGCTGGGTTTAGTATTGAAGCTCTAACGTGCAAATGGGTAAATTATATGTTAATACCAATTCCATATGAATGTAAAGAAAAACAGGAAAAATTTTTCTCAAGAAACTAAATCCTGTGCAACATCCACCGCCTTGTTAAGGGGTCCTTCGACGCTGAGTTGAGGTTTTGCATCGCTGTGTGTGGATCAAAACGAAGACGAGCAGAATGCTGAAGCATTTGCGGTTCATCTTGGACGAGTGAGTGTTACCTCGGTAACAAACCGATTGGAACCGAAGAAGGACTCCAGCCCTTTTATGTTCAACTCCATTATATTGTTCCATCACGAACTTAATAAGTAGATGTCGTTTTCGTCAATCACTGTGGAAGAATTAACTTTTCTTTGTGAAGAAAGTCACTCGTAACACTCGTAGTATTCTTGATAATGAAGCGATTATTCATGTTTGCTCCCTACTTGATTGCGTCACTTATTATTTCGCAGCATTTCATCATAAGGAAAAAAAGACAACTATTAATTGCCTTAAGATGATGAAAATGAAGGCAGGCTACTTTTCCGAGAATTTTTAGTAATAGCATTTTTACTGTTCTCCTGGAATTGACCGCATCTGAAGATTTTTGGTAGTATATTATCTTGATCTATTCATTTTGTTTTGACATCAAGGGGATAAGTATGATCAGAAGTTCACCGCATGATCAAACATTGGAATGAAAAGCCGTACAAGGCGTAATTTTATACTAATTGAATAATATCGATTTTATATTCCGATATCAGTATGTCAACTAATAATTAACCGTTTGAGCACAATGAAAATAAGATTTTGCTTCGAATTACGTATTAAAATAATTCATCTTATTTTAACGGATTGTTTGCGAATTTGCTCTCTAACATTTATTGCATTTTCTTTGGATTTGACTAAATTGCCCAGAATATAATATTGAAATAGAAGATTTTAAGCAATGTTCTTTAATGTTAACAAACTCGTTGCTGATTTTTTGCGAAATTGACGTCTAACGTTCATTTGTATTTTCTTCTGGTTTGACTGAATTGCCCAGAGTATAATATTCAAATAGAAGATTTTATGCGACTCTCTTTCTTGTTAATTAGGCTTACAATTAGATCTTTCCCGGGGAACAATGAGAAGAAAGTTCTCACGGGATGTCAGCACGGAATCGGATAACGGAATTCGCCCGTAGTTAATAATAATAACGACGACGACTTTCAGACGAATTCTGTTCTTAAAATATCACTCTTACAATTAACCATTTACAAGCCGTGATCACATCAGCCATTCCTGTCTTCAGAGAACACTGTTACAATTAACCTTTTACTATTTGCGAATACATCAGGCATGAGTTGAACCCGGACTGCGGCGTTGCAAGGCTAACACGCTAACCAGCACGACATCGAGGCCGGCGGTGTAATTCGATCGCCATCTTAAGGTTATGCATCGCGAAATGGAAACTGGTAAATGAAGTAATTTAATGAATTAAAAAATCAGTCATCGACCTCGAAAATTGTCGCAAAACTTTATTCCAGGTTCTTCTCGAAAGTTTCAAAAATATGGGTGTGAAGTAGCCGTTGTATGTACATACACCCACGTCCATACCTACTATTTCCCTCGCTTTAGGTAAAATATTCTCTGAAATACATGTCCGCCATTTTATTAACTGCTTTCACCAAGGTCGAACGCGCTACCCATATTACGGGGGTTGTTATTATTATTAGGTCAAATGCAAACAGAATGAGTATTTATAGCTAAATATTTAATTTGAATACAATATTTAAATAATTACCTTTATTCTGTAATATGCCTCATATAAATTGATAAGTTTTATATTACTAATACAAATAGAATCCTAACTATTTTGGTTTGTGTATATATATTTACTAATATTTATCTGCTCAAAAACAAACTGTTGAAAGTGTTAATTTAAATATCTCTATGTATCAATGTACACTGGGTTTTTTATCTGAAGTTCTTTCTAAAACTGTTGTATAATAGATTTAAATTAGAACTCGCCGATAAACTTAGCATGGTGTGGCAGGAAACAGTAGGGTTATGATACTTCTCTAAAAAATACAACATTATTGTAATCCTTCCATTGTAACTTAAAGATGTATATTTAAATGTGCTTACATAAATTATTAATGTTTATAATTTCTTATTATTATTCTTGTTATTATCATCAACATCAAGAAGACTGCAATATAGAAGCCACACTATGGTGGCAACCGAATACATAATTATACATCATTCATCGATCATAATTGAACAGTAGTAACTTCGGCGAAATCTCCAGCAGTCTAATTTACTTACTTTACTTTCTTACACACAGCCATCGGAAGTGCAATAATTCTGCGCGATAATCCGAAAAAAATGTATCGAAGCAGTTGTCACTCACACTGAATCTCATCATTTTCATAATACTTGGTATAGATCCGGGAAGCGTCGGATTTGAACTGCGTTGATCAACAATCAAACCACTTCAGTTGATTAAACTGTCCGCGACATAGCGGTAACATTCACTCGTGAATTATGGCAGCGGGGATTGGAATTTGTTTTCTTTCGATGCTGCTTCGTGACTTCAAACGATGAGACGCGTAACGCAGAGCGACCGTTCCTTCTGTCTAGGTAATTTTTCTATGGTGGTAAATACAAAAAGAGATTCTTAAACTAACTGACAAGAAACACCAGGGGTGATTCACAGGGATTTGCAGAAAATTTTATGGTACGTTCCTTGCTATAAAATAATAGATATTTGTTCTAATTCTCACACCATAAATCCTTTCTTTATGAAGCATACTATTATAATGATTATATTATTTATAAATACTTTTATATATATTATAGCATTATGCAACTCTTTTAATTAGATCAGTGCATAATTTAATGACAACTTATATCAATAATTAGTAATTATGACCGTTATTTGTGTCCAGGTAATTTTTCTATGGGGGAAAATACATATAGAGATTGATAAACGCACTGACAAGGAACACCATGGATGCATCACACTGATTTGCTGGTAATTTTAGGGTACGTTCCTTGCTATAAAAAACAAAAATTTGATCTAATTTTCACACCAAAAAGCCTTTATTTATCAAGCATACTATTATATTTATTATATTATTAAAAATACTTTACATATATTATAGTATTAGGTAACTTTTTTAATTAGATCAGTGCATAATTTAAAGAAAACGTTTATCAGTGAATCATAATTATGACAAAATTGTGGTTCATACTAGGTTTCTTTAATGCTATAGCATATGTTGGCATAACATACTGCTATCAAGGTGGAGAAGGTAAATTTCAGGGGTACAGCCAGCATTTGTCCATAGGAGAGATTAGGTAACCACTGCATTGTCTAAAAACCAGCGGTAGAAATATTTTAACTCTATATATTACGAATTCATAAAATGATGTAGCATCACATGTATACCCTGGAAAATACAGGCGGGATTTGTATGGCATAATTGTCAGAGGCTATCCTCTCGCATCCTTTCGTTTATTGTTGGCTCAGTTCCTATGAGGGGGTAGTTTGAACCCCCATAACCACCCTTCTCTCTCCACCTCAGGTAAATTCAAAGGAAAAAGGTGAGGTAATCAATCGCAATACTATTTATTTTTCCCCAAAAGCTTTTATTAAATTACCATAACCTTGTTTACACAGGATGTGATCTAACATATATCCTCATGTACTCCAACTTTGCTAAGTATCAGATGCTGGAATACAGTAGAGGCTCTGGCCTGTAAACGGGTAAAGTACATGTAAATACCAATTGCAAATAAATGTAAAGATATCCATAAATCTCTACCTTTCCAAGATTAACATATCAATACCTTACATTTCCAAGTAAATTATGAAATTGTTCCCAGATGAATAATGACAATGTATCCCACTATTTTGATAGAAGTGGTACTTCAATCAGTTGCTGGTTAGGATGTTGCTCAACAATTTTTTGTCATGTAATTTATTTTTGGTATCACAAGAAGTACAGGATGCTTCTAAATTTAACTGCTCACTGCCAATCTTCCTTAAAAAATTAGTGAATTGTCTTTCTAAATGAAGGAAGGCCTTCTAGTTTAAAATTTGATAAAGACCTTTTTATACCTCTAACGTGAGGTACTGTAAATTTAAGATTTTTACGTCAATAGTGAACAAATCACTGAGTTAAACCAAAGCGTGTAAGGATTTAAACTCATTTAGAAGGGAAAACTCACTTTTTTCGAACCAATCTCCTTCTGATTAAACCCTCGCTGCAGCTGAGGGTTCTAATGCGTTTTATTGTGCAGGTTGTGGCGGATCAGCGTTGGTTCCAGAACTTTCCCCGCCTGTAGAATTGCTAGCGCCATCGCTTGTCTGACCTTTGCTTTGGCTATCTATGCCGATAGCAGAACCTGCAGTATCCCACGCCTTGTCAAGAAGTCCTCCAACACCGCGTCCAACCGTATCCCACGCCTTGTCAAGAAGTCCTACGACACTTGGTTGAGGTTTTGCATCGCTGGGGATAAATGTGTGGATCAACACGAAGATAAAAAGAATGCTGAAGCATTTGCGGTTCATCTTGAACGACTGAGTCTTGGCGTGGTAAGAACCGAACTGTAATCGAGGAAAGATTCCGGCACTTTTATATTCAACACCACTACACTGTTTCATCACAGACTTAATTGGTAGACGTCGTGATCGTCATTCACTGCGGAAAAATTAACTTTTCTTTGTGAAGAAGCTCACGATATGACACTCTACATAGAGTTTATAAGTATTCTTGGTAATGAAGCGATTATTCGTGTTAGCTTACTCCTTGTTTTCGTCAACTACGAACTACTTATTTCGCAGCATTTCATCAAAAAAACAAATTAAAACTATCAATAGTCTTCAGATGTTGAAAATGAAGGCAGGGTACTTTTTCAAGAAATTTTAATAATAGCATTTTTACTGTATTCCTGGCATTTACCGTATCTCAATTTTATTAGTAATGTATTATCCTATCATCACCATTTCCCTTCCACACATACGGAAAAGTGTGATTAGAAGTTCACCGTATGATCAAACATTTACTTAGAACGCCATACACTCAAGGCGTAATTATATACTAATTAAGTGACATTAAATTTATGTTTTAGTATCATACGAGTAGGTAATGATAAATATATCGATCACAACAAAAATAAGATTTGTCTTCGAATTACGAATTAAAGTAATGTAAACAAAAACAAACAAACAAATACTGCCGGTGTTGAAGTTGTTTAGTACCTGACAATTAGTAACTGGGTGGAGTTTGTTAACCAATATGTAGTCTATTTCGTTTTTTACTCCATTAGGACCTCTCCAAGTCCACTTCCTTGTAGGATTCTTCTTGAAATATGTCTTTGTTATGTACATATTGGTGCACTCTGCGAACTCTACCAGGCGGTGACCTCGTTCATTTCTCTGTCCTAGTCCATGTTTTCCTGTGACAGCATCNGGGGATAAATGTGTGGATCAACACGAAGATAAAAAGAATGTTAAAGCATTTGCGGTTCATCTTGAACGACTGAGTCTTGGCGTGGTAAGAACCGAATTGTAATCGAAGAAAGGTTCCAGCACTTTTATATTCAACACCACTACACTGTTTCATCACAGACTTAATTAGTAGACGTCGTGATCTTCATTCACTGCGGAAAAATTAACTTTTCTTTGTAAAGAAGCTCACGAAATAACACTCTTCATAGAGTTCATAAGTATTCTTGGTAATGAATATTCGAACTATGTTAGTATAATATGATATTTATATAATATAACATTACCTACGAAGTGTTATAATACCCGGCTTACGACCTGTCGGTTGGAACACTGAACATGTCGTTATCGACGACAATCTGCGTGGTATAATATTACGATGATGTGGACATATAATAGGCAATGACTAAAGCCTTATAATGGGGATTAAGGTTTCTTCTCGCATCTAACAAGCTGTCACTAAATAAGGATGAATATTGGAAGTTAAAAAGAAGAAAACTAAGTAAGGCTCATAAAAATGTTTGGATAATTTTTAAAGTAAGTTATCGCTGTAAAATTGGCTTTGATATTCCTAGAGTTTCACCGTGAGACATAATGCAACCAGGGATGCGATTAAGTATATTTGGTAACTAGAGATAACTCCGAAATACGCAATGAATCCGCTATGTTAACCTGGCAGAATCATGTAAATAGATGAGAATGCGATAAATCCGCTCATAAGAATTTCAGAATTATTACTAGTAACCATAGTTACATAATCGCACCTCAGATGTTTTAACACGCGATATTATCTCCGGAAATAAGTTTATAACCAGCTAGTTGCAAAAGTCGTCGGTTCGGCGAATTCTCCTGCAGTCTAATTTAGTCACCTTACCTTCTTTCGCACAGCCATCGGAAGTGCAATGAGTTTGCCTGCGTGATAATCCGAGATACAAGTATCGAAGCAGTTGTCACTCACACTGAATGTCATCATTTTCGTAATACTTGGTATAATTCCGGGAAGCTTCGAATTGAACTGTGTTGCTCACTAATCAAACCTATTCATTTGATTAAACTGTCCGTGACATAGCGATAACATTCACACGTGAATTATGGCAGAAGGGATTGGCATTTGTTTTCTTTCGATGTTGCTTCGTGACAACAAACGATGAGACGCGTAACGCAGAGCGACCGTTCCTTCTGTCCAGGAAAATTTTCTATGGTGGAAAATAAAAGTAGATATTCTTAAAAGCACTGACAAGGAACACCAGGGGTGCTTCACACGGATTTGCTGGAAATTTTATTGTACGTTCTTTGCTCTAAAATAACAGATATTTGTTTTAATTTTCACACCAAAAATCCTTCATTTATGAAGCATACTATTATTATATCATTAATATTTATTTTTCTCACGGGTTGTCAGCCGGATAACTTCACACACAAAACCGGCGATTCTCCTGCAATCAACAAGGTTTTTTCTCGCATGTAAGCAGTTGTCACTAAATAAGGATGAGTATTGGAAGTTTAAAAAGAGGAAAACTAAATAAGGCTCATAAATATGTTTGGATAGGCTTTAAAGTATGTTATCGCCTTAAAATTGGCTTTGATATTTCTAGAGTTTTACCGTGANACCTTTATCTACCTTCCTCTTTAATTCTGTGTAGCTTTTACATCCAACGTCCTTCATTATCTGACTCAGATACTGCAGATGTGGTCTTCCTTTCTTTCTCTTTCCCTTAATTTTTACTTCCATTATTATTAGTTTCAGGATTCCTTCGTAAGTGTCTATATATATATTATAGTATTCTGCAACTCCTTTCGTTAGATCAGTGCACAATTTAATGATAACTTATAGCAATCATTCCTAATTATGACCCAATTATGGTTCATACTAGGTTTCGTTAATGCTATAGCATATGTGGAAATAGCATACTGCTGTCAAGGATGAGAAGGTAAACTCCAGGTGTATAGACAGCATTTGTCCATAGGAGACAATGGGTAAACACTGCATTGTCTAAAATCTAACAGTAGAAATATTTTCACTCTAAATATTACGAATTCATAAAATGATTTAGCTTCACATGTATACCCTGCGAATCTCAGGCGGTATTTGTATTGCATAATTTTCAGAGGCCATCTCTCGCATGCTTTCGTTTATTGTTGGCTCAGTTCCTATGAGGGGGTAGTTTGAACCCCAATAACCACCCTTCTCTCTACGCCTCAGGTAAATTCAAAGGAAAAAGGAGAGGTAATCAATCGCAATACTATTTATTTTTCCCCAAAAGCTTTTATTAAATTACCATAACCTTGTTTACAGAGGATGTGATCTAACATAAATCCTCATGTCCTCCAACTTTACAAAGTTTCCGATGCTGGATTACAGTAGAGGCTCTGGCCTGTAAACGGGTAAAGTACATGTAAATACCAATTGCAAATAAATGTAAAGATATCCATAAATCTCTACCTTTCCAAAATTAACAAATCAATACCTTACATTTCCAAGTGAAATTATGAAATTTTTGCCAGATGAATAATGAGAATGGTTCCCAGTATTTTGATAGAAGTGGTACGACTTCAATCAGTTAATTGTTAGGACGATGATCATCAACTTTTTTGTCATGTAATTTATTTTTGGTATCACAAGAAGTACAGGATGCTTCTAAATTTAACTGCTTACAGCCATTCTTCCTTAAAAACTTTGTGAATTGCCTTACTAAATGAAGTCCTTCTATTTTAAATGAAGGAAGGCCTTCTAGATTAAGATTTAATATAGACCTTTTTATCCTCTGACGTGAGGTGTTGTAAATTTAAGATTTTTTTACGTCAATAGTGAACAAATCACTGAGTTTAACCAAAGCGTAAAAGGTTTTAAACTCATTTAGAAGGGAAAACTCACTTCTTTCGAACCAATCTCCTTCTGATTAAACCCTCGCTGCAGTTGAAGGTTCTAATGCGTTTTATTGTGCAGGTTGTGGCGGATCAGCGTTGGCTCCAGAACTTCCCCCACCTGCAGAATTGCTAGCGCCATCTTTTTCCTGACCTCCGCTTGAGTTATCTATGCCGATAGCACAACCTGCAGTATCCCGCACCTTGTCTAGAAGTTCCACGACCCTTGGTTCTGCAATATCCCACGCCTTGTCAAGAAGTTCCACGAACCTGCGTTCTGCCGTATCCCACGCTTTGTCAAGAAGTTCTTCGACAATGCGTTCTGGTTTTGCTTCGCTGGGGATAAATGTGTTAATCAACACGAAGATAAAAAGAATGCTGAAGCATTTGCGGTTCATCTTGAACGACTAAGTCTTGATGTGGTAAGAACCGAATTGTAATCGAAGAAGGGCTCCAGCACTTTTATATTCAACACCTCTACACTGTTTCATCACAGACTTAATTAGTAGACGTCGTGATCTTCATTCACTGCGGAAAAATTAACTTTTCTTTCTGAAGAATCTTACGAAATAACACTCTTCATAGAGTTCATAAGTATTCTTGGTAATGAAGGGATTATTCGTGTTAGCTCACTACTTGTTTTCGTCAACTATTATTTCGAAGCATTTCATCACAAAAAAATAAAACTGTTAATAGTCTTATGATGTTGAAAATGAAGGCAGGGTACTTTTTCAAGAAATTTTAATAATAGCATTTTTACTGTATTCCTGACATTTACCGTATCTCAAGTTTATTGGTAATGTATTATCCTATCCTCACCATTTTCTTTCTACGTCATACGAAAAATTTTGATTAGAGGTTCACAGGATGATCAAATATTTACTAGAACGCCATACACTCGTAAGGCGTAATTTTGTACTAATAAAGCGATATTAAATTTATGTTTTAATATCATACGGGTAGGTAATGATAAAAATACCGAACCCAAAAAAATAAGATTTGTATTCGAATTACGAAATAAAGTAATTTATCTTCTTGTTGTGATTGTCTGCGAAATTGACCTCTGATATTCATTTGTATTTTCTGTTGGTTCGACTGTATTGCCCAGACTATAATATTCAAATGGAAGGTTTTAGGTGAAGTTCTTAATCCATAATAAGGCTTCAATTTCTACACGCGAGCAATGTGTAGAAGGTTCTCACGGGTTGTCAGCCGGATAACTTCACACAGAAAACCGGCGATTTACCCCTCAATCAATAATAATGACGACGAGACTATTAAGCGAATTCAATTCTTAAAATGTCACTCTTACAATTAACAATTTAAAAGCCATGATCACATCCGCCATGCCCTAACCAGGATTTAATCCCAGAATTTCGTTTTTACAAGGCTAACGCGCTAAACCCTACGCCGCCGGTGGACAACTTCAGATTTGTATCGCGAAATGGGAAATGGTAAACGAAGTAATGTAATAAATTCAAAACTTCAGCATAAATACCTTCTCTTCTTCAGTGTTCAATCTTTCGATTGATTTGCACCAACTCGCCATTCCTCACCTTTATCTACCTTCCTCTTTAATTCTGTGTAGCTTTTACATCCAACGTCCTTCATTATCTGACTCAGATACTGCGGATGTGGTCTTCCTTTCTTTCTCTTTCCCTTAATTTTTACTTCCATTATTATTAGTTTCAGGATTCCTTCGTAAGTGTCCAACAATCTTAACTCGTCTCTGAACTATTGTTATATAACTATAATTTTCCATTAGGAAGTCTTTTGGCACGTAGTTCTTCTCAAAAACGAGATCGTCATGAAGGTTCCGGTGCGCGGAATTGGCCCTTGTAGATATGTAGAAACGTCAGTTATCGGCCTCGCAAATTGTCGTAAGACTTTATTCCAGTTTCCCTTTTCGTAAACATAGCTCCAAAAACTTTCATAAAAACTAAACTTTCGTAAAAATTAGCTCTGAAATAATGCTCCGCCAATTTATTATATAAAGTATGCGAATATAAACCGTGGTCACACAAATCGACCATTATGAATGATAGAACAAATGTATATCATAGCATGATATTTTACCCGATGATTTTCCTCATTTGGTTTCAGCATTGGTTTCTGGTTGAAAAATTTTGCGAAAATCGAAGAGCGGCATTTTTCGCAATTTCTGGTCAATTTTGACTTCTTGTATAGCTTTAATACTCAAGAATCAACGTGAATCAGTTGTATAGTTGAACCCAGAATTTATTCAAGACTGCCCATGTGAAGTTTCAAAGTTCACATCAAAAAAAACATTTTCGTAATGAGAAATAAATAGATCCAAGTTTCCCTTTCGTTTTTCTACGAACAGGTTTCCGTCAAGAAGAATTTTCATGATAATTTAGCGTGAAATTTTAGGGATTTTTGTTGGAATCAAGGAAAATATTAATTGGGTAATATTATTATTCGACCAAGGAACTATATGACTTGCCTAATTCTCTGTTTATTCTGTTATTAATGTGTGTAGACCTTATTTCGTTTATAATGCCGTGTTTTGCGTGTATAAAATGGTCTTTTCATTTTTAGAATAATCCTGTACTGTAATGTGTGTACTATATTTTTTATTTACATAAAAATGGGGCATTTTTATGTAAAGTCAGTGAAGTTCTAGCGCAGCATCCCTTTGAAGACATAGCCCTACGGCATTTTATGAAATCAATAATGAAATCATAGTCAAGTTATCTATATGTATAGTATAATATGGTATTTATATAATATGAGATTACCTACGAAGTGTTATAATACCCGGCTTACGACCTGTCGGTTGGAACACTGAACATGTCGTTATCGACGACAATCTGCGTGGTATAATAATGCGATGATGTGGATATATAATAGGCAATGACTACAGCTTTATAATGGGAGCCAAGGTTTTTTCTCGCATGTAAGCAGTTGTCACTAAATAAGGATGAGTATTGGAAGTTTAAAAAGAAGAAAACTAAATAAGGCTCATAAATATGTTTGGATAGGCTTTAAAGTATGTTATCGCCTTAAAATTGGCTTTGATATTTCTAGAGTTTTACCGTGAGACATAATTCAACCAGGGATGCGATTAAGAATCTTTGGTAACTAGAGATAACTCCGAAATACGCAATGAATCCGCTATGTTAACCTGGCAGAATCATGTAAATAGATGAGAATGCGATAAATCCGCGCATAAGAATTTCGGAATTATTACTAGTGACCATAGTTACATAATCGCACCCCAGATGTTTTAACGCGCGATATAATTTCCGGAAGTAAGTTTAAAACCAGCTATGTAGTTGCAAAATTCTTCGGTTCGGCGAATTCTCCAGCAGTCTAATTAAAGTTACTTTACTTTCTTCCACACAGCGATCGGAATTGCATTGAGTTTGCCTGCGCGATAATCCGGGATACAGGTACCGAAGCATTTGTCACTCACACGGAATCTCATCACTTTCATAAGAAGAATTAAAGAAGGCCCTTCGTAGTTTCCACACTAAAGTTTAGTGTGGAAACTACGAAGTGCCTTCTTTAATTCTCATTATGGCTTTCCACGATGTCCGGCCTAATACTATAGAACTTTCATAATACTTGGTATAGATCCGTGAAGAGTCGATTTGGACTGCGTTGCTCACTAATCAAACCTCTTCAGTTGATTAAACAGTCCGCGACATAGCGATAACATTCACAGGTGAATTATGGCAGAGGGGATTGGCATTTGTTTTCCTTCGATGTTGCTTCGTGACTTCAAACGATGAGACGCGTAACGCAGAGCGACCGTTCCTTCTGTCTAGGTAATTTTTCCATGGTGGAAAATACAAATAGAGATTCTTTAACGCACTGACAAGGAACACCAGGGGTGTTTCAGACGGATGTGCTGGAAATTTTATTGTACGTTGCTTGCTCTAAAATAACAGATTCTTTCTAATTTTCACACCAAAAATCCTTTACTTATAAAGCATACTATTATAACTATTATATTATTAATATGTACCATTATAAATTTTATAGTATTATGCAAGTCTTTTAGTTAGATCAGTGCATAATTTAATGACAACTTATATCAATAATTAGTAATTATGACACATTTATAGTTCATACATGGTTTCTTTAATGCTGTAGCATATGCAGGCTTAGTATCCTGCTGTCAAAGTTGAGAAGGTAAATTCCAGGGTTACTGTCCATAGGAGTCTTTGGGTGAACACTGCATTGTCTACAATCCAGGGGTAGAAATTTTTAAACTAAATATTACGAATTCATAATATGATTTAACTTCACATGTACACCCTGCGAATCTCAAGCGGGATTTGTATGGTATAATTGTCAAAGGCTATAATTTCGCATGCTTTCGTTTATTGTTGGCTCAGTCTTATGAGGGGGTGGTTTGAATCAGCAAAACCACCATTCTCTCTACGCCTCAGGTAAATTCAAAGGAAAAAGGTGAGATATTCAATTGCAATACTATTTATTTTTCCCCAAAAGCATTTATTAAATCACCATAACCTATTTTACACAGGATGTGATCTAACATAAATCCTCTTGTACTCCAACTTTGCAAAGTATCCGATGCTGGATTTCAGTAGAAGCTCTGGCCTGTAAATGGGTAAAGTACATTTAAATATCAATTGCATATAAATGTAAAGATATCCATAAATCTCTACCTTTCCAAAATTAACAAATTAATACCTTACATTTCGAAGTGAAATTATGAAATTCTTCCCAGATGAATAATGACAATGGATCCCACTACTTTGATAGAAGTGGTACGACTTGGATCAGTCGCTGGTTAGGACGTTGTTCAACAATTTGTTTGTTCAAATATTTTATTTTTCATACCGCAAGAAGTACAGGAATTTTCTTAATTTAAAAATTAAAAACTTAGTGAATTGCCTTTCTAAATGAAGAAAGGCCTTCCAATTTAAAATTTGATAAAGACCTTTATATACCTCTAACGTGTGTTACTGTAAATTTAAGATTTTTACGTCAATAGTGCAGAAATGACTGAGTTAAACCAAAGCGTGTAAGGATTTAAACTCATTTAGAAGGAAAAAACTCACATTTTTCGTACCAATCTCTTTCTGATTAAACCCACGCTGTAGCTGTGGGCTGAAATAAGTTTGCTTTTGCAGGTTGTGGCGGATCGGCGTTGGCTCCAGAACTTCCCCCAATTGCAGAATTGCTAGCGCCATCGCTCTCCAGACCTCTGCTTGGGCTATCTATACCGATAGCACAACCTGCAGTATCCCGCGCCATGTCAAGAAGTTCCACCACCCCGGGTTCTGCGGTATCCCACGCCTTGCCAAGAAGTTCCACGAACCTGCGTCCTGCCGTATCCCATGCCATGTCAAGAAGTTCTTCGACAGTGAGTAGAGGTTTTGCATCGCTGGGGATAAATGTGTGGATCAACACGAAGATAAAAAGAATGTTAAAACATTTGCGGTTCATCTTGAACGACTGAGTCTTGGCGTGGTAAGAACCGAATTGTAATCGAAGAAAGGTTCCAGCACTTTTATATTCAACACCACTACACTGTTTCATCACGGACTTAATAGGTGGACGTCGTGATCGTCATTCACTGCGGAGAAATTAACTTTTCTTTGTAAAGAAGCTCACGAAATAACACTCTTCATAGAGTTTATAAGTATTCTTGGTAATGAAGCAATTAATCGTATTAGCTCACTACTTGTTTTCGTCAATTATTATTTCGCTGCATTTCATCATAAGAAATATTGAAACTATTAATTGTCTTCAGATGTTTAAAATGAAGAAGGGGTTCCTTTTCCAAGGAATTTTAAGAAAAGCATTTTTACTGTATTCCTGGAATTTACCGTATCTCAAGATAACGGTAACGTATTATCCTATCATCACCATTTCGTTTCCACGTCATACGGAAAATTTTGATTAGAAGTTCACAGGATGATCAAACATTTACTAGAACGCCATACACTCAAAGGCGTAATTATATACCAATTAAGTTATATTAATTTTATGTTTTAATACCATAGGGTAGGTAATGATTTACATATCGAACACAATAAAGTCAAGATTTGTCTTCGAAGTTCGAAATAAAGTCATTTATCTTGTTGTTGTAATTGTCTGCGAAATTGTCCTCTGACATTCATTTGTATTTTCTTTTGGTTCGACTGTATTGCCCAGACTATAATATTCAAATGGAAGGTTTTAGGTGATGTTCTTAATCCTTAATAAGGCTTCAATTTCTCCACGCGAGCAATGTGAAGAAGGTTCTCACGGGTTGTCAGCCGGATAACTTCACACACAAAACCGGCGATTCTCCTGCAATCAATAATATTAACGTCGAGACTATTAGGCGAATTCTATTCATCTAATATCACTCTTACAATTAAACATTTACAAGCCATGATGATATCAGCCATGCCCTAACCAGGATTTAATCCCAGAACTCCGGCGTTCAAGTCTAACTCCTACGCCACCGGTGGCCAACTTCAGATTTATATCGCGAAATGGGAAATGGTAAACGAAATAATGTAATAAATTCCAAACTTCAACATAAATACCTCTTCTTCTTTAATGTTCAATCTATCGAATTATTTGCACCAATTCACCATTACTCACCTTTATCTTCCTTCCTCTTTAATTCTGTGTAGCTTTTACATCCAACGTCCTTCATTATCTGACTCAGATACTGCGGATGTGGTCTTCCTTTCTTTCTCTTTCCCTTAATTTTTACTTCCATTATTATTAGTTTCAGGATTCCTTCGTAAGTGTCCAACAATCTTAACTCGTCTCTGAATTATTGTTAGCCTTAACGCGACTTTATACTCTATCCTTTGCATAACCTCCTCATTCGTAACTCTCTCCGCCCATCCTATCCTCAGCATACGCCTAAAACACCAGATTTCAAACGAGTTAATTCTTCTTTCCTCTTCTACACCAAAGGAAGGTCCACATCTCACACGCGAATAACATCACACTCCAGACATAGGTTTTAAGTAGCCTCTTTCTTATTTGGAGACTGATGGCTCGGGACGTAAAGAGCTTTATTTTTTTTATTAAGAGCGTTTTAGCTTGATTATCCTGCTTCTGATTTCGTCCCTGCTTCGCCCATCTCTCGTGAACATACTCTCTAGGTATAAATAAGAATCTACTTGTTCGAAACCCATTTTGACAACCGCAATCTGAGCTTTCGCCAAATACCTCTACCCTGAGATATAATGTAAGCGAAATGTATCTGTAAAACTCACTCTTACTTCTAACTACTCCCTAATCTTACAATTTCATTATCTAAAGTTGGTACATATGTTCACTTTAGCATGTAATAGCGGAAAATTTCCATTAGGAAGCCTTTTGGCACGTAGTTCTTCTCAAAAACGAGATCGTCATGAAGGTCAGTGCTCCGGTGCGCGGAATTGGCCCTTATAGCATTGTAGAAAAGTCAGTTATCGGCCTCGCAAATTGTCGTAAGACTTTATTCCAGATTCCCTTTTCGTAAACATAGCTCCAAAAACTTTCATAAAAACTAAACTTTCGTAAAAATTATCTCTGAAATAATGTTCCGCCAATTTATTATATAAAGTATGCGAATATAAACCGTGCTCACTAAAATCGACCATTATGAATGATAGAACAAATGTATATCATAGCATGATATTTTACCCGATGATTTTCCTCATTTGGTTTCAGCATTGGTTTCTGGTTGAAAAATTTTGCGAAAATCGAAGAGCGGCATTTTTCGCAATTTCTGGTCAATTTTGACTTCTTGTATAGCTTTAATACTCAAGAATCAACGTGAATCAGTTGTATAGTTGAACCCAGAATTTATTCAAGACTGCCCATGTTAAGTTTCAAAGTTCAGATAAAAAAAACATTTTCGTAATGAGAAATAAATAGATCCAAGTTTCCCTTTCGTTTTTCTACGAACAGGTTTCCGTCAAGAAGAATTTTCATGATAATTTAGCGTGAAATTTTAGGGATTTTTGTTGGAATCAAGGAAAATATTAATTGGGTAATATTATTATTCGACCAAGGAACTATATGACTTGCCTAATTCTCTGTTTATTGTGTTGTTAATGTATGTAGCCCTTATTTTCGTTTATAATGCCGTGTTTTGCGTGTATAAAATGGTCTTTTCATTTTTAGAATAATCCTGTACTGTAATATGTGTACTATATCTTTAATTTACATAAAAATATGGTTTTTTTATGTTAAGTTAGTTAAGTACTGTCGCAGAATCCCTTTGAGGGCATAGCCCGACGGCATTTTATGAAATCATAATAGGAATCAATTTATGCATATGTATAGTATAATATGGTATTTATATAATATGAGATTACCTACGAAGTGTTATAATACCCGGCTTACGACCTGTCGGTTGGAACACAGAACATGTCGTTATCGACGACAATCTGCGTGGTATAATAATGCGATGATATGGATATATAATAGGCAATGACTACAGCTTTATAATGGGAGCCAAGGTTTTTTCTCGCATGTAAGCAGTTGTCACTAAATAAGGATGAGTATTGGAAGTTTAAAAAGAAGAAAACTAAATAAGGCTCATAAATATGTTTGGATAGGCTTTAAAGTATGTTATCGCCTTAAAATTGGCTTTGATATTTCTAGAGTTTTACCGTGAGACATAATTCAACCAGGGATGCGATTAAGAATCTTTGGTAACTAGAGATAACTCCGAAATACGCAATGAATCCGCTATGTTAACCTGGCAGAATCATGTAAATAGATGAGAATGCGATAAATCCGCGCATAAGAATTTCGGAATTATTACTAGTGACCATTGTTATAAAAAAAACAAGGATTATAGATAATCGCACCCCAGATGTTTTAACGCGCGATATTATTTCCGGAAATAAGTTTTAAACTAGCTATGTAGTTGCAAAAGTCTTCGGTTCGGCGAATTCTCCAGCAGTCTAATTTATTCAATTTTTTTTCTATTCCACACAGCCATCGGAAGTGCAATGAGTTTGCCTGCGCGATAATCCGAGATACAGGTATCGAAGCAGTTGTCACTCACACTGAAACTCATCGTTTTCACAATACTTGGTATTAATCATGGAAGCGTCGAATTGAACTGCGTTGCTCAGTAATCAAACCTCTTCAGTTGATTAAACTGTCCGCGACATAGCGGTAACATTCACACGTAAATCATGGCAGAGGAGATTTGCATTTGTTTTCTTTCATTGTTTCTTCGTGGCTTCAAACGATGAGACGCGTAACGCAGAGCGACCGTTCCTTCTGTCTAGGTAATTTTTCAATAGTGGAAAATACAAATAGAGATTCTTAAACTAACTGACAAGGTACACCAGGGGTGCTTCACACGGATTTGCTGGAAATTTTATTGTACGTTCTTTGCTCTAAAATAACAGATATTTGTTTTAATTTTCACACCAAAAATCCTTCATTTATGAAGCATACTATTATTATATCATTAATATATACTAATTATATATCAGTNAAGTAGCCTCTTTCTTATTTGGAGACTGATGGCTCGGGACGTAAAGAGCTTTATTTTTTTTATTAAGAGCGTTTTAGCTTGATTATCCTGCTTCTGATTTCGTCCCTGCTTCGCCCATCTCTCGTGAACATACTCTCTAGGTATAAATAAGAATCTACTTGTTCGAAACCCATTTTGACAACCGCAATCTGAGCTTTCGCCAAATACCTCTACCCTGAGATATAATGTAAGCGAAATGTGTCTGAAAATTCACTCTTACTTCTAACTACTCCCTACTCTTACAATTTCATCATCTAAATTTGGTACATATATTATTAATATATACTAATATATGAATTATAGTATTATAAAACGTTTTTACTTACATCACTGCATAATTTAATGACAACGTTTATCAATGATTCGTAATTATGACAAAATTGTGGTTCATACTAGGTTTCTTTAATGCTATAGCATATGTTGGCATAGCATACTGCTGTCAAGGTTGAGAAGGTAAATTCCAGGGGTATAGCCTGTATTTGTCCATATTAGACAATGGGTAAACACTGCATTGTCTAAAATCCAGCGGTAGAAACATTTTCACTCTAAATATTACGAATTCATAATATGATTTAACTTCACATGTATACCCTGCGAATCTCAAGCGGGATTTGTATGGCATAATTGTCAAAGGCTATAATCTCGCATGCTTTCGATTATTGTTGCCTCAGTTCTTCTGAGGGGGTGGCTTGAATCCGCAAAACCACCCTTCTCTCTACGCCTTAGGTAAATTCAAAGGAAAAAGGTGAGGTAATCAATTGCAATACTATTTATTTTTCCCCAAAAGCATTTATTAAATTACCATAACCTATTTTACACAGGATGTGATCTAACATAAATCCTCTGGTACTCCAACTTTGCAAAGTATCCGATGCTGGATTTCAGTAGAAGCTCTGGCCTGTAAACGGGTAAAGTACATGTAAATACCAATTGCATATAAATGTAAAGATATCCATAAATCTCTACGTTTCCAAAATTAACTAATCAATACCTTACATTTCGAAGTGAAATTATGACAATTTTCCCAGATGAATAATGAGAATGGATCCCAGTATTTTGATAGAAGTGGTACGACTTCAATCAGTTAATTGTTAGGACGTTGTTCAACAATTTTTTTGACTTGTAATTTATTTTTGATATCACAAGAAGTACAGGATGCTTCTAAATTTAACTGCTTACAGCCATTCTTCCTTAAAAACTTTGTGAATTGCCTTTCTAAATGAAGTCCTTCTAGTTTAAAATTTGATAAATACCTTTTTATACCTCTGACGTGAGGTTTTGTAAATTTAAGATTTTTACGTCAATATAAAACAAAAATCACTGAGTTTAACCAAAGTGTAAAAGGTTTTAAACTCATTTAGAAGGGACAACTCACCCTTTCGAATCAATCTCCTTCTGATTAAACCATCGCTGCAACTAAGGGTTCAAATGCGTTTTATAGTGCAGGTAGTGGCGGATCAGCGTTGGCACCAGAACTTTCCCCACCTGCAGAATTGCTAGCGCCATCGCTTGCCTGACCTTTGCTTTGGCTATCTATGCCGATAACAGAACCTGCAGTATCCAACGCCTTGTCAAGAAGTCCTACGGCGCTGAGTAGAGGTTTTGCATCGCTGGGGATAAATGTGTGGATCAACACGAAGATAAAAAGAATGTTAAAACATTTGCGGTTCATCTTGAACGACTGAGTCTTGGCGTGGTAAGAACCGAATTGTAATCGAAGAAAGGTTCCAGCACTTTTATATTCAACACCACTACACTGTTTCATCACGGACTTAATAGGTGGACGTCGTGATCGTCATTCACTGCGGAGAAATTAACTTTTCTTTGTAAAGAAGCTCACGAAATAACACTCTTCATAGAGTTTATAAGTATTCTTGGTAATGAAGCAATTAATCGTGTTAGCTCACTACTTGTTTTCGTCAATTATTATTTCGCTGCATTTCATCATAAGAAATATTGAAACTATTAATTGTCTTCAGATGTTTAAAATGAAGAAGGGGTTCCTTTTCCAAGGAATTTTAAGAAAAGCATTTTTACTGTATTCCTGGAATTTACCGTATCTCAAGATAACGGTAACGTATTATCCTATCATCACCATTTCGTTTCCACGTCATACGGAAAATTTTGATTAGAAGTTCACAGGATGATCAAACATTTACTAGAACGCCATACACTCAAAGGCGTAATTATATACCAATTAAGTTATATTAATTTTATGTTTTAATACCATAGGGTAGGTAATGATTTACATATCGAACACAATAAAGTCAAGATTTGTCTTCGAAGTTCGAAATAAAGTCATTTATCTTGTTGTTGTAATTGTCTGCGTAATTGTCCTCTGACATTCATTTGTATTTTCTTTTGGTTCGACTGTATTGCCCAGACTATAATATTCAAATGGAAGGTTTTAGGTGATGTTCTTAATCCTTAATAAGGCTTCAATTTCTCCACGCGAGCAATGTGAAGAAGGTTCTCACGGGTTGTCAGCCGGATAACTTCACACACAAAACCGGCGATTCTCCTGCAATCAATAATATTAACGTCGAGACTATTAGGCGAATTNCCTTGCTACAAATCGTAGATGATGCGTACAAGCAGATGTTAAAACGCAATGAAGAAATCGTTGGGAATGACATACAACAGAAATCCTTGGAAGATTAACGTGAGTATCTTAAAATTAAGGGTCTCTTCCCTCCCGTTTGCGATGCAGGCGAATCTGGGTTGTCAGCCGGATAACTTCACACACAAAACCGGCGATTCTCCTGCAATCAATAATATTAACGTCGAGACTATTAGGCGAATTATATTCTTAAAATATCACTCTTGCAATTAACTTATTTCAAACCATGATCATAATAGCCATGATTTGACGAGGATTTGAACCCGGGACTCCGGTGTTGTAAGTCTAACCCGCTAACCTATACGCCACCGGTTGCCAACTTCAGTTTTGTATCGATAAATGAGAAATGGTAAACGAAGTATAGTAATAAATGCTAAACTTCGACATAAATACCTTTTCTTCTTCAGTCTTCTAAATTTTTTTCGTCTAAAGTTGTTACATATGTTCAATTCAGCATGTAATAGCGGAAAATTTCCATTAGGAAGCCTTTTGGCACGTAGTTCATCTAAAATCGAGATCGTCATGAAGGTCAGTGCTCCGGTGCGCGGAATTGGCCCTTGTAGCAATGTAGAAAAGTCAGTTATCGGCCTCGCAAATTGTCGTAAGACTTTATTCCAGATTCCCTTTTCGTAAACTTCAATAAGTATCGTGGTGTTATGTAGCCCTTCTACATCAACGTACATATCTACTCTTTTCATCGCCTTTATGTAAAAGTTAGCTCTGAAATAAAGTTCCGCCAATTTATTATTTAAAGTATACGAATGTAAGCCGTGGTCACTAAAATCGACTATTATGAATGATAGAACACATTTATATCATTGCATGATATTTTACCAAATAATTTTCCTCATTTGGTTTCAGCATTGGTTTCGAGTCGCAAAATTTTGCGATAATCGAAGAGCAGCATTGCTCGCAAATTCATGCTAATTTTTACCTCCTGTATAGCTTTAATTAGAGATGGGATAATCGATTGAAAAATACAATCGAATAATTATGCTATTGGTTTGGCATTTATTTGATTAATTGTGGTTCATACTAGGTTTCTTTAATGCTATAGCATATGTTGGCATAGCATACTGCTGTCAAGGTTGAGAAGGTAAATTCCAGGGGTATAGCCTGTATTTGTCCATATTAGACAATGGGTAAACACTNTTGAATCAGAAAATAGCCGGAGGTTGCTAAAACTATTTTTATGGCTAGGTTTAAGAAGAAAAGAAGTGATAAAATATCTTCCGGAAATTGAGATTAATGAAAAAAATGTCTAGACATATGAAGCAGACACCAATTATAGTTTATCAGTCTTCTCAGATTTGATTTGGAATTGTTTAACTGAAAATATTAATTCACAAGTATTGAAAATTCATGAAACCTACACCATAATAATTTCGAATACATCATGAAATCAGGGAAGATGTAGAGAGGTTCACATTTAAGAGAGGAAAACCGATTCAAAGAAACGATGGAATTTTTGTCGAATGTTTTGACGATTATTCGATTGTCTCAGACTATCACTACTCGGGCAGTTTATTGAATTTTCATCTAGTCTTTCACTTTACCTTGAGAATTGGTAGACTCCCAGCGGGAATCGAACCCGGGACCACTTTCACTGAAATCGAACGCGTAACCGACATAGCTGTCCGGGAGCCAGGAATCATTCAACTGAAGTAATACGGTTTCTAAACACTGTATTCGAATAGTTCGACTAAAGTGAATTAGACGATGCAACCCTCAAGAGCTCACGCTCCTCTACTCTTGACAGCGCGAAGAGTAAACAAGTTAAAAAAGAATGAATTCATTCCGATAGCCATGTGGCCCCTTGTTGAAGAGAAGCGAAACAAAAGTCGAATAGAACTATCGAATGAGTCTATTCGGATAGAATTATTCAATTGAAATTATTCGGATAGAATCATTCGATTGAAATTATTCGGATACAATCATTCGATTGAAATTATTCGGATAGAATCATTCGATTGAAATTATTCGGATACAATCATTCGATTGAAATTATTCGGATAGAATCATTCGATTGAAATTATTCGGATACAATCATTCGATTGAAATTATTCGTGTAGAACATAAGATGGAAAATACGAATAGAGATTCCTAAACGCATTGACAAGGAACAGCAGGGGTGCTTTACACGGATTTGCTGGTAATTTTAGGGTACGTTCCTTGCTTTAAAATAACAGATATTTGTTCTAATTTTCACACCAAAAATCCTTTGTTTATGAAGAATTTCTATTTGAAAAAAGCTTTATGAATGAAACGAAAAATTAACATTCTTACAAAAATTATAATTGTTAATTAACATTTACTAATTATTAAGTGTTTTAATCTTCTGTACTCGTGCAGCTACGCACCAATATAGCACGAGCGTATAAGTATGGAATATGCGTGTTCTTCGACGCAAGTATTTCATTATCATCACGAACATTTTCGCACGAACGACTAAATCTTATCATCGAGCTAAACATGCGTGACATCGCTAGCTTAAAAACGATGTGGAACATGACAGAGGAGCAGCATATAATAGGAAAAGTCATTCCGTGCAGTACGTGTTTGTCACCATAGCAGCAACACAGAATTCAGCAGAGATGTCGGCAAAACTTTTGATGATCATTTTCTTGTTCGCGATCCTTCAGGCATGTGTGCTGTCGATGAAGATATCAAAGAAAGAAAACGACATAGAGACAGTGAAGGAAGGAGAGACTGAGCAGTTGGATGGTAAAACAAATGAGCAACAACATGCTGCTAGGGCCATAGTGAGAAGTCTTCTGGCCTTGCTACAAATCGTAGATGATGCGTACAAGCAGATGTTAAAACGCAATGAAGAAATCGTTGGGAATGACATACAACAGAAATCCTTGGAAGATTAACGTGAGTATCTTAAAATTAAGGGTCTCTTCCCTCCCGTTTGCAATGCAGGCGAATCTGAATAAGTGAAAGTTTAAGATTCCGGCAATTTTTTGTTGCTCATAGAGGTTTTCACCAATCAAGTTTCTCGTTCACGGAGGTTGTGGTTATGCTTCTCTCATTCTTAAAGATTAATCCAGGTCTAGCAACTACAGCTCTCACTTGGGTAGAAAATATGGTAACAGTATGAGGAATGCTCGGGGAATCAAGATAATGTAATCACCAAAAAAACGGTCATTATGTAAAAATGTTACAGGAGCGAATAGATACTACATGCAGAGCCGCGCCCTTACTATCTGCCGAGCGGGTGCGAACGAAAATTTCCGCCCCTTAAAATTAAATAGCAAATCCATAATCCAATCCATGATATGCAGCTAAAAATTAAATGTAATAGTTTGAAAAACCATTCCTCTATGCCTTCGTTTCCCAACTTACTATGGTTGATAAACACGAGAAACAATTATATATATTCCGTATTTTGACATAATGAATGCTCATTATAAGTTAATAGTGGACATTACTTTTGAGTATGTTAGCAGCAACAGTCACCGGAAGGGTCAATAAAACACCCAAAGCTATTTGCAAATTAGGAAACTCTCCGATCAAATGTCTAGTAAAAATATATTCGAAAATCTGAGGAGGAATTATTCATGGTACCAGAAAATCTTTCATAGATTCCAATTCTTCGATTAAATCAACTGCATAGATATTACGTCTTGAGTTACCCGTTATTCTTTCCTAAAAATGTTTGCCAATCTTTATTTCACATTATAATCTCTCCTATATAGTCGTGTGTATCGCATAGATAACAAAAATAATATTGTTGTCATAATAATAATGATTGGCTAAGCTTTTGTTGCCGCCATTAAGATGCCGCCACCCGAATGCGATGCACCCCTTGCACCCATAGGACTCGGCTGCGACTCTGACTGCAAGACTCAAATGGTTTGGCTATGTTGAAAGGTTGAAATAAGACCAGAGTAACAAAAGGAAACCAGGAAATGGTGGTAGAATAGAATAGAATACGTCTTTATTCAGGGTGAGGTTGGAACTAAAAGTCTCCTCTTACTTATAACCATTTATCATTTAAAAGTGGATAAAAAATAGCTATAAAAATAGAAAAGGAAGAAACTACAGAGTGGATTTAAAAAAACGTGAGCCCAAAACTTAGGAAAAAAAATGTCCACAGAAGGAAAACACCCGCTGGAAGGGGGGTGTGAAATACCTGCGAAACCTACAGATAGTGATAGCTAAATTTTAAATTATAAATTCAAAGAAAATTAATTTCTATAACCTGAAAAGAATACATTAACAATAAAGGAAAAAAGCGTACAATGGTATGGCAAAGTGTCCATACTAGAAAATGTAGCATAGCAGAATGCTGTGGTGGAGATGTGGTATCGTGATGTGGTGCAGTAGATGTGGTACAGCAGAATACAAAAAAAACACCATACCAGAATGGTGGTATGGGATAATAGACCAAGAAAAAAGGCAACGAGATACGTAGATGGATGAAAGAGATGGAGGACAGCTTGCAGCAACGAGGGGAGAGCTGGAACAGAGTGAAGTCAGAGAGATGGCGGGAAAAGAGAAGTAAATACAGACTCGTGTACACCGCATATCCGGTCAATGCCTGAAACTGGACATGATGATGATGTAACAATGTTACACTTAATTCCGTCACTTTAATTTGTATTTCAGTTTTCGTATGCTGAACATATTTCATAAGCTCAATCTTATCTAAAGTTGACAAATCAATATATGTAGAAATCTCAAAAAAGCCGTAAACCGTCCTTGCCATTTAAAGTCTCCCGAATGGCTTGGAAAAATGTTCTGGTGGGATAGCTCAGTGGACAGAGCACCAGACCGGTTCGATTCCCGGTCCGGTCAGATTTTTTCGAGTCCATTCTTCTTTGGGACGTCTAGCGCTTTTAAACCTACTTGGGATTGGCTTTCCCTCTATAACCAAACACCCGTTTGCATAAACTTCGTTCCAATTTCTGTTCGTGGACGAGCTCCTGAGGGAACAACCTCCCTAAGAAATCGATACTCTTCAACTTGTTAATTTTTGTATATTATTGCCAAACTGACCACTTTCAAATAAACATCTTGTAAAAACACGCACAATGTGGAATTTTAGAAGAAAAGTAAGACAAGGCCCTCCTTGACGGTGATCAAAACCCAACTTCAATCATAAACAAATGTTGTCATTTTTGAACTCACGCAGAAACGTCATCTGTATATCTAATCGACAGTGGTATTTTACTACCGATTTCTTCAATTTTTTTCATTTCCATTCCATTGTAGCCATTCAATCAACAAATGTAAAGGCTGCTGTAGAAGAAATAGTAGTTCGACGGGAATCAAAAACTAAATAATGAATTTTTAGAACTAGTGACTTTTCGTGAAGCATACGCTTATGAATCCCTTAAGAGTTTCGCAACGGATGTAATCGAATCGAACGCTATTTTCTAATTTTAAGTAAAGAGTTTGCCACACTCCTCATCAAATTCCGGTAAATCCAGAATTTTCTCTTTTTTCAGGGTTATTGAGTGCCCCACGTGGAGGAGTGACCGAACTTCAACAATATCGCCTATATTTTGGAGTTGAAGATCGTGTAGAAATAAAATTTTACCCTAAATTTCTTGTATTTTTATTTACATCTCTTTACACTGCCCGTTCCTGGCAGAATGCGCGCGTTCTTCTTCTCGTAAACTTCTTCCTTAACTTCTGAACTTGATGACTGCCTTTGAATTTGAAAGCGTTATTAGCCATCTCTAGTATATAACTCAAACACTATTTTCTTTTCGGCATGGATTCAGATTAGTAACGAACAAACTTGAGTACGTTTCGTTTTACAATTCCTTACGATGTCATATTAATGTGCATAATGCGAAAGTAATTACAAGCATTGTTTTAAATTTGGAGCGTTAAAATTTTAGGAAGTACTCCAGAGTACATAACTTAGGTTAAAAAATATGTAAAAACTATCCGATGGAGAACGATTTATTAGGGAACTGCCTTTACGTCCCTTGGTGAAAGTTTCTTGGGAACACGGATAGGAAAAGCAAAATTGAAGTTATGATCTATGGGAAGATTTCAGTGAGTTCTCGACTGTCATTTAAGTTGGAGTTCTTGTCCCCTTGAACTGAAGGAAAGAGTGTTCATCAAAAGGAGCACAGAAATTGGTACGTTTTTTTTAATGAGTAAACGCGTGCAATCAGTCTCCAGACAAAGCTCCAGGTATTGGACGACGTGGACCGCGAACCTTGCAGTTACTCAGATTGTTCATACGGAAACCAACACTCTCTACAGAAATAAGTAATCGAGAAAAATTACAAGGAGCTGCTTCGGGCAGCATTGAATATATATCCGAGCGATTACGCGAAGCTAGTCATCGAGACTTTGAAGAAGTATTAGTGAAGTGGTTTAACCCTTAACATACCAAGCAGAGTACTAACAGGACCACAGAATTGCATTTTTAGTGATTCTCCTGTAACTGTGACTATTATTTTTTTCTTGAATTTTGTATGTGTCCCGCATCCGTTAAAGGTAAAAAATACAATTAGTCTTTTATAAAACTCTTTCGAAGAAACATAATTAAATAAATACTCCCTTGGGGTCTTGGTAGGACCCCGATTGGTATACTACGTCAGTAGTTCTGCTTGCTCTACCACGTCATAGCTCTTTCTTAAATATTCTCGTACATTCTGATCGATCTCGAGCTTTTGAAAAATAGATTGAGCTTCCGGACGAAATCTATAGCAAGATTTTTAATGTTAAACGCGTTTGTACGATTTTTTCGAAGTTGGTAATAGTATGTAGGTAATATTTGTTTTACTCTTATTACTATTAGAATAAATAAAATTTGTTGAACAAAATATGCCGGGATCTATATGTTTCAGGAACCAAAGATACCTTTTTAAGTGATCTACAGCATCAAACAATTAAGAAATAAAATCAGTGGGGTCCTTCGAAGACCCCAGCTAGGCAAACAAGGTTGAAAAACGAGGTTTGGTAACTTAATGGTTAAAAATATAAGGTTAGCGGATATACCCTAAAGTGGACATATCCCTCAGGAAAAGGTAACTTCAATTTTTGAAAACTTTGGGTTTGATAACTACAACTGCTCTACTGGTTGGCTGTGGCGTTTCCAGAAACATCACATTATACAGGAAAATAAGGTTGATCATTAATAAGTATAAGATAAACTAAAAACGGTTAGTAAAGTAAATTTTAAATATAACCACACGGCGCCATCCTCTTCACTTTCTTCCATTTAACTTGAAAATAAATATTAATAAGAGTGTAATATTTTATTAATTTCCACGAATGCAGCAATAACGCAATTTCTAA